>WBNH01010577.1:274607-331110 GCA_013401255.1 Urocolius indicus | reverse complement strand
ATATATATATATATATATGACCCAGTTTAATTAACTGTGGGTTGAGGTTCAACATATGAAAATTGTTTACTGAGAAATTATACTGCTTTAAAAAACCACTATAAAACAATCCTTTTTGTGGTCTGTTCTCAAAGTAGTGGTGTAGCAGCTCAAAGGTGTACTGTATTTCCTTAAAGGCAGCAGTGCTGAAATGCAGGTGGTTTAATACTACAGTTTAACCAGAAGGTGTTATCTATATGTCGCTTAGACCAAGACAGCGAATGCCTCTTTAAAGCAGGCAGCATTTGAGCAGTTTCATTCTTCATGGGTAAACCCACCTTTCCTGCCTACATGAATGTCTCTTGTAGCTGGTGAAGAAAGTAGTTATTTAAATCTTTACTTTTTGAAACTCAGCTTTAAAATTATGCTTATGTATAGCTTTAGCTGACAGCTTTAGTTAACAAAGTGCTTTAGGAACACATCCTAATAAATGCAAGTGACTTCCACCACGAGATCTATCTGTGGCTGCTCACAAAGTACAGCCCTCTAAAGAAAAAACAGCATCTTCTAATAAATACTACTGTGGGTCGGATGTTAATGAACAACAACCCTACCTCCAAGCCATGCTGGCAATTACCAAAAGTTGTAAGCAGCTGCAGATTGCTTTAGTGGTCTTTGTTAAGGACAGTACAGAAAGAGTCACTTCACAAACTACTTCCCCTCTAAGTGGTCATGTTAGTTGTCAGTCTTGGCTCTGAGAACCAGAATGGTATGGCGAGGCCTTGGGATGTTTCTGAAACTGTTATAGCCACAGCAGTTGACTAACAGCTGATCAGCTTTCTTTGTCTCTGCACTGATTACCACATAAAGGCTAGATTCATAGCACCTGCTCAATTTCTTCCTCTAAGTCACAGGATCCTTGCTTCAAAGTTCACCACAGACTTTGTAAGCAGTCAGGGTCACATAATGCAGACAAGCAATATATCTGGGAAAAAGAAATGAGGTTAACTAGCTAGATACGAGAAGAACACTCGAGTCTCCAAACTGACAAGGTTATCGTTATCACTTGGATGTGTTTTCCCTCCAGGGATTTCTATTCCTGAATAGCAGAAAGGGTGGAAGTCATATGTGTTGGTACAGCTAAGGCAGGCACTGGAAACTTTTGTGACTATTAGGCCAGTGTGTTTTTTCAAACATCACAGCTCCTTAAATCCACTTATCCGTGGACAACGGCTCAACAATTCCCTATGCTTGGGTTGGCAGGCAGCAAGTTCTGTCTGCATATATATGGTGTCCTGAATTTTTATTTCTTTATGGAGCAATCTTGTATTTGATAATGCTGCCAAAACAGACCTGTTTTGGTCAACTGAATGGATTGGCTGGATGCTAAATGACATATTTACAGCACTTTCTACCATGGCTAGGCAGTATTTTTTAAATCAGAGTTCCTAAGATGGTATATTTTTTCCAAAAGTTTAGAAAACAGCAAGTGGCAATTGTATGTCCAGAATCTCATATCATTTCTAAACACTGAAAAAAATGTATGGCTCAGGCTGGAAGAAGCAAGGTATTGATGGGGCAGACTTCCACACAGCAAGAAAGAAAATTCCTTAGTTGTCAGACATAAAATCACTGAATTAAGTTGAACTTATGTAATGGCAAACATGTAAAGATGATAATTCTGAGTGCTTTTGAGAAATCAAATACAGTGTTTAGCAGGAACTCCTAAGTATATCTTGTAAATGAATAATGAATGCCAAATGATGTGTGGCTATTGGTGGCTGTTGCTAATTCATCTAAGCCTAGCCCATCATTCTCAGGTTAGTCTGATGTAACATTATAATTCATATAAATTCAAGTTGCTCTGAGACTTTACCCATCACAGTATTCTGGTCCAGTTTTATCCAAATTTGAGTGTACACTCACTGAAGGATATTTAATCTCATTGAGATTTTATCTCTCAGGAGATTTATTTTGTGGGGATGAGATTTGCTCCACCACAGAATTAGACCCTTTTCACATCATCTTTCTTTCACACTCCCTCCTGAAATTTTTGAAGGATCAGGGAGAGTTTCTAGAAGAAACAGTGTCTACTTCTTGTTGATCATGATCAGGACTGTATATGAAAACAGCAGGAAGAAATAGCAAGTACCTTTCAAACACTTCAGACGCCTTCATTGAAAATTCAAAAGAGTTAGTTGCTGCCTGATATTCATCACTTTCCCTGGATGCCATCACATGACAATTCTGAACCTTTAAGTTTATAAGAGTTAGTCAGTTGCTTCCTTAGGGTCACTGTTGTATAGCTACAGACTAATTCTGTGCCCTTCAGCAAACCAGTAAGTTTTCTTAGTCTTAATTGTATTTTGCCTTTCCATAGCTGCTAAAGAAAAATTGTGTCATTATAAGAAAGAATGTAATATCCCTTATCTACCATAGCAAATGCAATTTGAAACCTCACTTCAAATGAGAGTGGAATGAGAAGCTTTTCTGTAAGTCTGCAGTAGACTAATAAAGCTTAGGGAAAAAGCTCTTTTAAGATAAGGCCCAAATGCAGTTTCAAGATACAAATCTCCTTACTGAGATAAGTCTGCAACCACATACATGCTGGTATTAGATCAAAAGTAACTGCTCACTCATTTCTAAAAGCATAATTCTAATCACAGACTCATAAAACACTTTCCTGTGGGTCTCTTGACTGAAACAACAGAGAGTGAGGTGTGTTTGTAATCAGCGGGATTTGGAAGGTGTAGAACAGTATACATCTCTGAATAATCTGATGTCAGTAATTGTCTGTGGCCATATAAAATCAGCTCTAATTCTTAATAACTTAACCTCACAGCAACACTCAAGTCCCACTTTGTTTTCATGTCCTCTCCATTTTCTGTGGTATGTAAGCAAACCTAAAGCATGAGGCTGTCTGCACTTGTATTAGTTTCTACATCTTTGCATGGATGCTCTGTTTGCTTTTTAATCCCTCTTATATGCATTTAACTATTATGCTATTTCGAAACTTTCATATGGTTTAAGAGCTCAAAATAGAAGTGTTATTTCTTATCACAAGAGAGCAATGCTTTGCAAAGGTGCAAAGATGGTAACTCTGCATTTGTGGCTTTGTTGTACAGAGCTTATGGATGAGTAATCTTTAAATGGAACAAGCCTCAAGAAAGTGAGTAGAATTCACATTACAGTTCTTGGAGCCCTTCCAGGACAGGCAACACCTCAGGCTTGTCTTGCAATGAGGGAACAGAAGACACATCAAATGACTCCTCACCACATGGCCCAAATCTGAATAATTGTATAGGTGCATCCATCATCCATGCCCCTACAACCACTTCCTTCTCCCCACATCTCTGGGTGATGGTGTTTCCCATACTCAGCTTCCTCACGCACCATCCCAGCTGTGCTTCTTTCAGGAGGAGACAGACTCCTTCCAGTGCTCACTTTCTTTGAGTTCCTCACATTAAACACCCCTTGAGTGTTCAGTACCACCATGAAAGTCAGCTCTAAAATGAGCATCGTACAAATGAGATTGCCACAGAGGTAAGGGAGCCTACTTGGCCTTGCTAAGAAACACAGAAATAGATGGGCTAGGGATTTTATCTCATTGTTAAACTTCTTTTAAAAATATGCTTAGAGTGCTGTATTGTTTGTACATGTGGTTCTTATGGCAGGTGTGCGTGTCTATATATGCCTAGGTGCACATGTATATGTATATACACACACACTTATCTATGACAAGACTGCTTAACTGCCAAGTTTTTTAATTTTATTTTGTTGACAAAGATGAAGTTTGGCTTTTTAATAAAGGTTTTGTCCTTTGACAGCTTCTGTCAAAGACAAGGTGGAAACTGTTTAAGCAGGAGTTGTGGGCACAGTCCTTTCCAGATGGTTGTAAGACTGTCAGAGAGCAAAAGCCTGAAATATTCCACATTGCCCTGGTAATTTAAGTCAAGAAGAAAAAAACATTTCTCATCACCTTTTTCTGATTTTATGAAGCTGAACTTGGCTGCTCCTTCTCATATGAAGTTGGCTTGAATAGTATTAATCCTCACACAGAGGTTTTGTTTTCCGCTATTTTCCTTTGCTTGCACTCTACCTAGGTGCTTTCACACAGCACGTTTTTCTTGTGGTACTGCACCTGTAGAGGAATGAGATTTCACTCTTGACAACCTTGGCCAGTGCTATTACACTTACATTTGCCAATATGTTCATACCAAATATAACACTTCTGTTAGCTGACCCTTAAACCAAACCTGTGACCATCTGTGTGCAATAAATAGCTCAACCAGGACACTTTCCACCTGACTGAGTGACTCTTTCATTGGTAGAAGCAATTTTAACCTTTTTTTTCTGCTTCTGTTTTCAAATATTTATTCTATGAGAGCTTTTCCCTACCTTCCTTCAGTTGATCTGAGCAGCCTATAGAGAGGCCACTTCTGCTTGCCAAAATATCAGGTAATTAATAACTGTCTCTTCAAAACTTCAGCCCTGTTTAGCTCAGGGGCCTTTCCTTTGAGGATGCTGCAGTGTCAGAGTTACAGCAAGCCTTCCATGTCCCTCACACATATGCATGGATATTCTCATCAGCATGATAAATGTTAGTCCCATGTTGTGTCACTTGCTGGATGGGATGGGGCGGTCCTTCAGAGAAACACGGATAAATGCAATAGATATGCAGCAGCACAGATCCCTCAGGCATCCCCCTGCAGGGTGGAGAAGTTCTAAGGGCTACTGATTTGAAGACTACTGCACTGCACAAGATTCTTGGGAAGCTACAGCAGTCTTTTCCTAATTACTCCATCACATAAAGGCTTAACAAGACCTGATATCAAAATGGGAAGCCAGCATAGTGTTTATAGTCTATGTTATGGTATTATATTTTACTACTTTATTTTTTAAAATGTATTTGTTTGTTTGGTCTTTTAGTTATCAAAGTTATTTCTCACCCCTTTTGCAACAGAATTGAAGCATCTTGAAACTATAAATTCCTTCATCAAGTAGTTTAAACACAAGTTCCCTCTCTAGCTCTTCTATTCTTGTTTTCTTTCCCTTGGAAGTATTTCAATGCACTATTGTTGCTCTCATGGGAAATACAAGGTGGTTAGATCATTGCTAGACATTTGATTGAAGACATCAAGAAGTCTGCTTTCCATTTTGAAGCCAGAGAAAAGCAGATTTCCCATGGCCAGTTCCATTATCAGGCTTTTGTGATGTGAAATTGCTGTTTCCTAGCCAGCCTTCATGAGGATTGATTCATGTAGCAGAGGTTTGCGTTAGGATCCAAAGGCTGCAAACTCTACTCGGCATTGCTCTTAAGAGACTTTGGGGCTGTGTAAGAACTGCTCTTGGGTTTAGGATTTACTTAGGTAAACTGATTTTCTTAAAATCCTGTGAAATTGCAAATATCAAACCAAAAGAAAACTTTTATTAAAGATGAGTTGCCAAGTGTAGAAAAGGCTACAGCTCAGGATGCTCACACAGTTGTCATTTGTCTCCCTTCTTAATTTATTTAGACAACAAGCCATTTTAATCTTCCTACTCAGAGGACTCCAGATCAAGTAGCGCAGAGGAAGGATGATGTGCAGAGGAAGACTGAGCTGTGTCATGAACACTCCTGCTCATAAGAGCTCTCCTTACTTTGTGATGGAAGTTGGAAAATGTGCAGGATGTTGCAAACTACCCTTAAGAACTATCCCTGCCAGAGAGGTCCATTTGGATGGCAGGAAAGCAACACAGAGCTCAATAGATAGTGGTGAAACCTGGGCTATTATTCTAGTAGATCTTTATTTTAACTGTCCATAAAGAGCACTCTCAAAGCAGCAATGCAGCAGAGCATAGTGATTTCATAGATTCGTATAAGATAAACCTATGTACGTTCCAAGCAACACAAACACCAAGAAAGCCAGAATTTACTAATAAAAAGATAGCAAGAGGTAAATTATAAGTTATAGTTATGACCACAGATATTAGAAGATTACATTGAAACAAAGATATTCTAGAATGTCAGATGTACCAAGAGTGATTAATTTCATTTTCTGTTCTCAGTGAAATGCAATATGAATAATGAAAGCAGGAATCAATGAAGCTCTGCATTCTCAGATTATTTTCCAGACTGCAAGTTTTAGAACAGTTTACAAATCTTCTTTCTAACACTTTGAACTCCTCATCATACTCAGTGTCCTGGTTTCAGCTAGGATGATTCATTTTCTTCCTGGTAATTGGTACAGGGCTGTGATTTAGATTTCTATTGAAAAGAATGTTGATAACAGAGGAATGTTTTGGTTATTGCCCAGCAGTACTTGCACAACATCAAAACCCTTTCTGCTTCTCACCCTGCCCTGACAACACCTTTTTTTTTCTACAAAGAGCTACACCAAAGAGCACCCAAATACGAGCATTTAAACTCTAATATGTTGTTTGAACTCTGCTCCTTTGCTGCAAACTATGTTCACTGCCTAGCTTTAACCACAACTGAGTAAAATCATGGTGGTGTTCGTTCCTCCTCTTAATACATTTCAAAATTATTACAGTTGGCTAGACCACCTCTGGTTGCAAGCAGCCCAACAAGAGGAGGTATGTAATATATTGTAAATATGCAGGGAATGCATGGTGCCTTTGAGCCATACCTTCCTGTGAGCTCTGGTAGCAGTTGCTTTACATTTCACCAGGACTATGGTTTGGTTTTTTGTTGTTTTAGCAACCCGTGCAAGCTGAAGGCAGGCAGGGATCAGAGACGAGTGCATGCAACGTTCCTTGCATGTGCTTTGTTGCTCAGCCCAGAGGTGAATTTTTGTCCACACTGCTCAGCAATTCTTAAAGTTGTGTGTCTTCTGGAAAGAAAATTTGAGTTGCCTCTGGTGATAAAAACTATCAGATGGTGGTAATGCACAGGACCTTGTCTTCTGGATTTCGTTACAGACCTTCCCCTCACCACAGCATTCTTAAATACATTAAAGCTAGTCTTTCCTTTTCAACAATTTTGTTTAATGATGTCCTGGGTTCAGCTTGTTATGCTTTATCTGCTAACTTGGGTTGGGTAAAACATACTAAATGTATTTTCAAGAAATGGAAATGTTCCCATTTAAAAAAAAAAAAAAACTACGAAGGTGCCTTTGCTGTTCCCATTTCCAGTGCACCTGTGGATGTGTTTCCAGCTCCCCAGTGGACACAACTGCCTGGCATGCAAGAAATACCTTGTCACTGCTTTACCTGGCTCTGGGCTTCTCAGCATTAAAGCAAATCTTGATGCTGGTCATCCTGAAGATTACTGCTTCTGCAGTGAAACACAGAAAGACAGTGGTGGGAGGACACTCCTATCAGAAGCAGAAAAGAGGGAAAAGCTTTGAGTGCAAGGTGTCATATCACTGCCTTTGTGTGCATGCATGGTTTGGACAGTTTTCTTCAACATCCTACAACTCTGAAAGAGACTCAAGTTTTCTATTTACTTCATTAAAACATAATCTAAGGTTGACTTAGTCTCACCTCTTAAAAACATCTGAAAATTCTGTATTCGTTTTCAACAATAAGTAAAATAGGCAATGTTGTGTATCTTAAGGGCTTTGTAAGTCTTAATCTATTGTAACATGGTAGACAAGACTTCTTCTGATGTCTTACAAGAAAAATATCTTTATTATTAAGCCTCAGACTTTTTCATTTTTACCCCATCCCTACTTCCATTGAAATGATTGACTTTCTTTTAGTCATATAGGGAAGTATCAGTCCCTTTATTTGTCATACAGAGTTGTGGTTTTTTGTTTGTTTCAATTATTCTTGATATATGCAAAAGAAAATAGAAGTGAATATTCCACAGTTCAAATTAGTCCATCAAATAGCAAGGAATCTGGTGATGAAAATATCTCAAGGGATGTATATTTCCTTTCTAAATGTAATACATCATGTATCTCTTCCATTTAATGTGGATTACAGTCTGAAAGACAGCAAGTGACACCATCATCACAGTAGTCATTTGCACTGATCTTTTTGAACTAACTTTCTTCCCACACCCAGATCCACCTGTCATGAAAATGACGAAGAAAAGTCATTGTACAGAAACTTGGACAGTGAATTGTAATAGGAAGATTTCTAAACTGAGTTAAGATGTCTGGATGTTTGAAAGTTAAAATGTACTTTTGTCCTCTCTTAAAGTTGATAGGATAGAACATATTCAGAATTACTATCAAGCTCTTTTCAAACATTCCTACAACTTTACAGTCATTCCCTAACTGAAAGGAGGGAAACAACATACTCATTTTTCAAAAGGTAAAAAGGAAGATCCTGGAAAGTCCCAAACAGCTTCCCTGACCTCATAACTTGTGCCCAGTAACATCATGGAATAGATCTACCTGGACGATATGCCAAGGCATATGGGGAGGTGACTAGAGACAGCCAACATGGCTTCACTGGGGCAAATCATCCCTGACTAAGCTACTGGCCTTCTGTGATGCAGTGACTGCATCAATGAACAGGGAAAGAGCTACCGATGTTATCAGCCTGGACTTCTGTCAGGTCTGTGACGTGGGCCCACACAACATTCTTGCCACTCTGTTGAAGAAGTATGGGTTTGAGAGAATGACTATTCGATGTATAAGGAATTGTCTGCATGGACACGTCCAAAGTCTTGCAGTTACTGGCTCAATACCCAAAAGAAGTTCAATCTCAAGTGGTATTCCTCAGGGGCCCGTATTGGGACTGCTGCAGTTCTGTATCTTTCATAATGATGTAGACAGTGGGATTCCGTGCTCCCTCAGCAAGTTTGTGGACCACATCAGGCTGAGCAGTGCAGTGGACAGGCTAGAGGGCAGTGATGCCATCCAGAGGGACCTTGATGGGCTTGAAGAGCAGGTCCATGTGAACCTCAAGAAGATCAACAAGGCCAGGTGCAAGACCCTACACCTGGTTTGGATATCAGTACAACCTGAGGGAAGAATGAATTGAGAGCAGTCCTGCAAAGAAGGCCTTGGGAATGCTGGTGGATGAAAAACTGGGTGTGAGCTGGTAATGTGCAACTTGCAGCCCAGAAAGCCAACAGTGTCCTGGGCTGCATAAGGTGAATTGTGGCCAGCAGACCAGGAGAGGTGATTCTCCCTCTCTATTCTCCTCTTATGAGACTTCACATAGAGTATTGCATTCAGCTCTGGGGTCTTCAGCAAAAAAACCCATATGGACCTGTTAGAGTGGGTCCAGAGGAGGGCCACAAAAGTGGTTGCAGGGGCTGGAACCCTTCTATGGGGAAATGTTGAGAGAGATGGGGTTATTCAGCCTAGAGAAGAGGAGGCTGTAGAGAGACTTTGTTGTGTCCTTTCGCTAATTAAAGGGGGCTTATATATAGAGAAAGTGTGTTTTTTCTAGTGCTTGTAATAACAAGAGAAGGGATAATTATTTTACACTGAATGAGGGCAGATTTAGACTGGATGCAAGGAAGAATATTTTTTACCTTCTGGATGGGATGGCACAAGGACAGATTTTCCAGAGAAGTTGTAGGTGTTACATCCCTGGCAGCGTTCAAGATCAGACTGGACAGGACCTTGAGTAACCCAGTCTAGTGGAGCATATTCCTCCTCATGGCAGTGGGTTGGAACTGGATGTGATTATTAAATATCCTTTCCAACCCAAACCATTCTGTGATTCTATGATCCTAACTCTTCCAGAGGATGCCCATGTAATCATGATGCTAGAGAATTTATGCACAAGAAAATTCTATTTAAAAAGTATCAGCTAAATTGGTAGGTCAAGCACCTAGGGAAAATGCACAATGAAATTTGCCCGTGCAAGCTGATCTTGTTGGACAGTTGATCATGGTGACTCTGTATCATATGACTCATTCATGCTGCCAGTAGAGCACTCAAGAGTCTCTTTGGTACTTAATAGAGCCTTAAATCATTTGTATGGCACACTGCTCAAGTCCTGTTCTAAAAACACTAGCTGTAACTTCTTTAAAATGAGGATAATGAAGTTAAAAGATATTTCAGCCTGGACAATCATGGACTGCTACCCTTCATGTGGGACATGAGGCAGGCATCTCATTCACAGGCTTCACAGCCACTGTCTGTCAGTGTGGGACCACCTCAAATGTGGTAACCCTGCATCTGCATCAGGCTGGAGTGGCATATGGCCCTATTACTAGTCTAGCCTCCTTTGCAGACCAAATGTCATTAGTGCCAGTGAGCTCACCAGGGAAAGGAGCATCCTTTCAGTTAAAGTTTTAACCCCAGCTCCAAATGGTACATATGTTGGTGGTTTTCATTGAGATTGTTAAAGATTTTCTAAAGGGGCAAACTAACATGTCCAAAAATGTTTTGCTGAGATCTCCTTTCCAAAGACAAATGCCAAAATCCAAATAATTCAGTCTGAGGCTAAAAACGTCTGGTTCTGAAAGTAAAGCCTGTCAAGGTCTGAAAGACTATAAGGCAAAAATTCTTAGAGTGTTGTGGGGTCATCCTTGTAAGGTAGACACTGCTAATTGTATTACATGAGTATGATAAATAGTATTGCCTGCATGATAGAATGGTAAAAATGCTACAGTATCAAGAGGTCACGTCTTTTATTGTGGGAAAAGGATGCTGACTCTTGGATAACAAACCTCTTTGTATCTGCTTAACACAGACTCATCTCCAAAATGTTTCTTCTGAGGAATTCAAGCTTTTGGAGGGAAGCAGCAGCTACAAGGGCAGGGACTGGATTTTACCAGTCAGTGTGCTACTAACATCTGACTAACAACAGCATATGAAAAGAGATGCCTGATACCATATCTTGTACTAACAGAGATATTATTTTACAAGGGCAACTGTTCCAGGAAGTGTTTTGCTTCTGTTTTATCTTGGTGCTTTCGCAAGTGTTTGGTATGATTTTTGTTTCCTTGGAAAATAGCAGTGAGAGGGAGAAATAACACTTTTTCCATGTCCAATCATGAACAGAGTCTGCAATCGATGAAGGGCAACGAAGAATTATAAGTGAACTCAAATTACACTGAGCTCAGGGCATGGGTAAGTGTGGAAGGCAAACAAACACCTGACCCCTGTCTATTTCATGGGACTCAACATGGCCAACAGATTGAGAGAGAAGTGAGGTGTCTCAGATATTTAGGCAGAACACTTAGGTGCTTTTCTCCAAATGAGGGAGATTCTGTCTTTTTACCAAGTAAATAGAGTCTGGCAGACATGATTCAAGTTTTCGGTCTCTCTTATTCTCAGTCAGATCCTACCCCTGGATGCAGCCTCTGCAATCAGAGATTGTGCAGGCTGAGTGTGGTGCTGGCTCCTGCTCAATAGCTCCAGCTTCCCAGTCTCAGGTAGCTACAGAACTGTGCAGAAACTTTGGTGCATGGAGGACATGGCTGAGAATGACCCTTGTTAGATCAGTAATGCAATAGATAGTTTTGGCCCATCACATCTCCAGTTTGCCCCTGAAAAAAAAGAGCTCTGCGTGTCTCTCTGGGTTTGCAACATTTCCTGGTCCTTATACAAGACTAAATTAGATAGCAGTACAAGCCATTTCAGCACAGGAAGGCATGGGCCACGTTCATTTTCTGACTGGGATTCCCATGGATTGTTTATTGCCTGTAAACTGCTTAAGCAGAAAATAAAGAAACACTGCTTTTAATCTGCTGGATGCAATACAATTTGCCTAAGCTGTTTTGATATTAAAGGTACAAGGATGTTTTTGAAGATTTATGCAGTGTTTAGATACAAGTAATGTCTAGCACTTACAAAGTTTTGTAATTGGCCACCAAACTGCCAGGAAAAAAAAAATCATAAAAAAGGAACGTACTGAAAATGACGGCACAGGGACAAACCATACACGCAAAATGGAAAATGAAAATGAGTGTTGGGAAACAGCATGCTATAGTTTGCAATTTATCATTTGCTTTCTAAGTACAACCAAACATTTGGAACTTCTATTTTAAGAAGGCTTAAAGCAAAGCCTGTATCTACAAAGGGACAAAGCTTAACTTTAACCCAATGTTTTTAAACCCAGTGTATCTTATTTTAAATGTTTTATATATTTCACACCTTTTGTGTGAAAGTTGTTGCCTTTGTCTCACATACAGACACATACACACACTGCGCAAAAATCCCCAGTTTTAAGAAACTGCATATCAGGCAGAACCCAAGAAAAGGTTAGAAATCTTCACTTCTTCAAAGACAAGAGAACAGTTATTGCTAGATGGCTCAGTTATTGCTAGATGACAAATATAATATTGGTGGTTTCTCAATTATTATTTTTTATTTAAACAAAAAATTCAATTTGGTGCCAAATAAGTTGGTTACTGTAAAATTCCAGTTCCTAATAAATTACCATTATTAAACCCTCTTTACATTTTTCCATTTAAAAATGCAAGAATCACAAGTGTGACAAAGGCGCTACACTTAAGGCAAAGCAGGTTATAGTACCTAATGTCTATATTGCTGGACTCTTCCCAGTGGAAGATTTTTTTAATGGTTTGTAACCTTGTTAGACTCAAATTGTTCAGCTTTTCCTTCAAGAAGTCTAGTCCAGAGTGATTTTTTAATTAATTTCTTTTTAATTTCACCAAAAAACTATTTCATAACTTCCAAGAAAATATTAGAGACAAAAATGCATTGTTCTGATGGTGTTACTAGAATATGCTGATCTTTCTGGCAGTTTTTATACTTCTCTGCCAGATAAAACCTAGTAGTGGGTGCACTTTATGTCAGGAGTCCTTTCTCCTTTTGCTTTGAGATTTGGACCAACCGTAGCCAAGACATAAACACTTTAAGAAACTGTGGTTTATGAATGGTCAAGAAAGTGCAGTTTGCTTCACTTTAGGAAACTTTGATTTTAGTAGACAAAAGATCTGGTGAACTTTTCTGCCTCCTGAGTGTTTTGCAGCTTCTTAGTCCTTCCAGCTCTCAATAAGCCATCCATATACCTTCTCAGAGCTTGTGCATGTGACAGGACTGGAGATGTGCCACCCTCACAGAGCAACTAAGCAGGCTTCTCCTGGTTACAACTCAAAAGTCAGTGGCAGGATGTTCCCTGTAAGGGTTGTTTCCACCTCTTCCAAACTAGGACAAAGCTCAAGACTAGAAGTTCTGTCAGATGATACTCTTGTGTTCATTGGAAATAAACTAGTGAAACACACAGTTTTGGCAGAAAAAAAAAAATCAGATTTTCAAGATAAATTATTTTGCCAAAACTATTGAGCTTCTGAAAGTTTACAGGGGAACTTGGAAGAGATTCCAACAGGATCTGTAAGACGTCCACTAGAAATCTGCCAGCTTCCCTGCCATCCCACTCCCAGGCTATCTCCTCATTCATAGCCACTGCATGAGGATGCCTGTAGTTTGCTCTGCCTCTCAGTCTTACAGAATGCAACCAGCTCCACTTTCAAACACTCTGGAACTTGCTCCTGTTCCTGATGAACCACCCTTCATTTACATGACATTGGAGACTACAAAACTCACAGTAAATTATGACTAAAATTAATTTATCTCTTTGTAGTTTTCTTGTTTCTCACAACTGATAAAATTCCAACATGCTGTTTCTGCTTCAGGCAACTAGGGTTGTATTTTGTCTTGGGAAGAGTGGCATAGGTATCTCTGCAATGTTCTTGCAGGACTTTTACTTGTTCAGCATTGTTACTTGCTTGGCTTTCTATTTGGATTCAAAATGAACTCAGTTTCTGAAAATATGGCTTTTCACAGCTGAAATGATTTTTTTCTGTGAGTTGGGGTAGATGATTCAGTCAAGTGCAAGCAGAAGGACCAAGAGCCAGAACGGAGGAGAGATAAAGAATCTTATCTGGGGAAGCAACACAGTGTGGCGGGAGATGAGAGGGACAAAGTCAACACATATAATATAGCAAGGAGAGGGCAGGTAGAAGGGAAGAAAATATCAGGACTGTTGTGCAAGAAGGAAACCAGAAAGAGAAGAAACTAAGTGAGACACTAAGGTTTGTTGAAGAAATGCTGATTGGAGAAGGAAATCAAGAGGTGAATTGTGAGGAATAGGAAGGAGGAGAAGGGGACATAAGAGAGAACTGAAATGTGCAAGGAGAGCAGGAAAGAGAGATATTGTAGGAGGGGACAGATGGAGATTCAGACAGTGACATCTAAGACAGCCCAAGTAAGATGACTAGAAATGGTTTTACTCTGAAAATGAGCATGGGAAAGAAAGCTTCATGTTAGGGACACCAAAAAGGACTAGGAGATAACACTCCTAATACCGAGATAAAGCTTGGGAAGAGTAAGTAGAGCATTCTGTTCTCATGAGATCCCATATGCCTCCAAAGTCCCTTCTTCAAACTGTTGTCAAACTCATGCTCTGTCCTCTCTAACCTTGCACCAACAAGGTGCAAGGGCACCAACACCATCAATTACTCCATTAGGTCTGCCAGCAAAAGTCTGGCCTTGGACCAAAAGGGAATTACAGCCCCCTTTGTGGCCATCACCTGTGTGCTTACTTACACTGAAGACTGGAGCCAGACCTCCAAACCCATCACAATCTAACCAATTAAAAGATAAATGCTGAATTTTCCAAGCCAACATTGTCCTCTGCCTCCCCATGGTAACAGTCATGAATGGGGAGAGGAGAGAGCTCAGTTTCCTTTTTGAGAGACAATGCTGAAAAAAAAAACCACATTCCTCTTTTTAACCTAATTGGTTAAAAGTAAACATTTAACACCATAAAATTAAAGGTTATCAGATGCTCAGAATGAGACTGTGTATGACTTTTCCTCCTTGCCTGCACATAGGGACCTATTCAAGGTTAATCAAGGTAGGAAAGGTCAGGAAAGATGGCACGTGGACACAGGAGCTCCATCTTGGAGCAGAAACAGAAAGGTAGCTGGGGGACTTGTGAGCTTAGAGAAAAAAATAAAAGAACAAAATTATTTGTAATTCAGCAAATGAACAACATACCAGTGCTCAAAGTTTTATCCTTCTGTGCCTCTGCTGGAGAGACTCCCATGTGATTTTAGATATGTTACTTAAACCAATTTTTTCACAGTTGGTCACTAGTTGGTCACATATATTTTCATATGTGCAGTCCTCAGTGGTGCCATTCGCTCCCATTGACACAGATTTACAGCTGCACTTCAGAAAGAGGGCTTTAAATCTATATAGCATTCTGTAATCCAGAATGTAAGGTCACTCAAAAGTTGGGAGCCAAAATTATCATATCTCTTGGTCTCAGATTCTAGTCTGTAAAATGCAGGGAAAACCCTGAATCTAAATTGCTGAGCAGTTGTAAGGATTTATTAGTTTGTTATTATGTGTGTGTGAGATGCCTTCAGTGATGCAGTAGCAAAGAAAATGACTGAGAGCAGTGCTGGGGTCTGGCACTGCAAGAATGCCGTGTGCCAACGGGAGGAAAGTGGATGCTGATGGTCGTTCCTTGGCCAGGAGGAGCAGCTGGGCCAGATCCTGGCATGATGAGATGAGGAGGTGAGGGGAAGGCTGCCCATAGAGCACAAGCAGCTCACTGCTACCAGCCTCCTGGTTCCCTCCCTCCTTCCTGGGACCTTGTGTTTGCATAACTGTGGTGTGGACCCTGCCTCAGGGGAGTGGTGACAGAGGTGAGCTGTCTAGGCAGACCCCCACCTCAGCAGAGGGTTTTGATGAAAAGTGAAAAACAGCAACCAAACTATCTCCTTTTCCTCTTATTCAGAAACGTGTAATAATGGTTTGAGTCGTAAGTTCCAGATATGGGAAAGCATATCTGCCACTTGCTCTTAGCAGTTCAAAGTTGAGTTTGTAATGGTTTTGGTATCTTCCCCTTAAAAATAACCAGAATGGTGCTTAGGAATTCACTTGCCAATCTGAACTTCATCAGAAAGATGGTCTGTAAGGAAAAGTGGCTTGTGTGTGCAACCATTATCTTTCTTCCAAGATTGCACATACTTGATACCAAAACAAGTGTCAGCATCTTACCATATTGAAGTCACTACCTAAGCACTATTTACTGTCAGACATCATTTACAACATCTATCCTCCAATATTTATCTCCTTCTTAGTCCAAACTTAATTTCCATGGTCCAGGCTACACCTTAACCATAAAGCACTTCACCATTTCTGAAGGATTTAAGGAATTCTACACCAAATAGAAGTATTTGGGAAGTATTTCTTGTCATGCATTATTTATAAAGTATTAATGGACGTCAGCAGGTTGGGGCATCACTTTTTTTCTGTTATATCCAGTGACAGCACAATGGATAATGGAGATTTTCAAGACTCACCTGAATAAGTTTCTGTGCGACCTGATATAGGTGGATCTGCTTTGGCAGGGAGGTTAGACTGGATTATCTCTAAAGGTCCCTTCCAACCCTACCATTCTATGATTCTGTGATTCTAGATTAGTGCATGAAATCATATTGCTTCTAGGTTCCTAACTAGCCCAAGTCTGTTGCAAGAGGAAATACAGTACTGGTGTTGATGGCTTCTTCTTCCTCATTCCAGGATCTGCTTGGAGTCATTTTCAAGTTGCTCTTTCTTCGCTGGTCTGCAAGTCTACATTAAATCTGATTTTGTTACACATGGTGTGTTTTACATGCATTAGATACTTTTTGTCATTCTTGCTGTCTTGGTTTTGCCCAGCTGCAGGTCTGCATTCTTTATCTGACCATTGATGAGTTGCTTACGATTGTGGGGTCTCCAGCGCCAGGTCTTATTGCACAGTCCTCAACTCCTCAGCATCTCTTCCTGTGTCTCCACTTCTTCATACCTCCACTGTCATACCAGGCCTGAATAGGACATCATTATGTTAGTCACGAATACTCAATTCCACAAATATTACTGTGTGTAACTACTGCCTATATAAAATGATTGAAGATAAGAAAGTTAAAACAAATTTAAAGGCTTGAGAGGTGTAGGAAGAGCAATTACTATCAAAAACTGAGATAAAGAAACCTGTGGAATATGTGACCACCTGATCAGAAAAAATGCTATTACATACAGAGCAAGTGAAAATGAAGCTTCAGGCAGTTCAAAGCAAGTTCAGACAAAGTAAGACCTGAGGATTTGCAAATTCAGTGCAAAAGCCTGTGTTCTGTTCCTAGGAGTGTCAATACTGTAGGTACGAGGCTGCAATACCACAGTTAATGGGTTTGTGTAACACAATCTATCCAAAAGTATTTCCCCATGTAATTATGAATGTCTAGAGAGTCTTAATATTGCATCATTGCCTGAGAAGATCTGATCCTCACACACTTCCTGTATCCACTCAGAAAGCCTACTGAAGACTTCCTTTTGAAGTAGGAAAAATAGTCGTTAATTTCATCTAATTGTATTGATTGTATTGATTCTTTGGTGCAATAATGCCATTAGTTAGAAGTGAATCTTTGGGGAATGAATGTGCCTCTTGCATGTGAGATGTTTCCCCTTGACTACAGATGAAAGGCTGCATAAGAGATTAGAAAAGTTATGCTGCCCACGGGGCACATACTGCCACTATCAGAAGCAAAGCAGGAGAATTCAGCTACAGTCATTTAAAAATAACAACACTAATGGTGGTGATGATGACAGCAACAGCATTTTGCAGCAAACTTCTGTCTTTCTGCAAAGATGAGTTCAGCAGCTGCTAACCTGTGGGTAGCTTTAGTCCAAAGCCTTTGAATTTATGGTGAGTAATTTTATTATGATGATGAGGCAGGAACTTGTTTTCAGTGAAACAGATGATGAGTAAGCTGAAACAAGATAGTTTTCAAGGAAACACCTCAGTCAAACATGACCTGGTGCAGCCACTGACTTTCCTGGGCTTCTCAACAAAGAGAAATGTGTAACCACAGGAAGCAAGCACCCCATTTCATGTTAAGAGCTTCTTCTTTCTGCAGTGAAGTACTTCTACAAAGAAAGGCATCCTGAACCAAGACTGCTCAGATGTCTCTCATCTTTCACTAAGTGCTTGCTGCTCAGCTTTCAACCTTTCCTAAGTGGATTTCACTGACATTGCATAGATATTTGAGGCAGAAATTTATGAGTTTATTTCTGTCATTCAGATGTTTGCTGTACAGCTATATCATTCTGCTAGCAAAAAGAAATACTTTCATAAGTACTGAGAGTCTCCTCCCGTGACCTAGCTGTCACATTGGCAAAGATGAGTGGTTTTTGCATCAGGAAAATACTGCTGAGAAAGTCTGCTATTAATGGCCCATGAACAGGCTTGCCTGATGGCTAGCTAAGCCTTTCAGCGTAGGCAGAGGAAGACTTTTTGATGAAGTCCTGGATCTGGGAGATATCAGGATGCTCTACCCCAGCTCTGAGCCCCAGGCCTGTCAGAAGGTGCCCAGGGTGACAGGCGAGGACCACTTTGCTCTCAGCCCTCTCTGCACATTCAAGTTCTGCACTGACATAACACCAATCAATGGCTTTGAAGCAGTTCCTTCAAAGCTTTTTCACACATTTCTAGATTAATTTGTCTGTGTATTTGTCTTTAGCAGTTCAGCTTAATTATAGCTTTTAATTTGTGTTCTCCTCTCACAGATACACTCCACAAAATCCTATGAGAAAAATCTCTCCTAAAGCTTTATGAAATTTTGCAGGAACAAATAAATTACTCCTAGCAGCAGGAAGACATCTGTTCACTCCTTCTCCTACCAGAGGAGCCAGAGAGCTTAAAATTAAAGTAGTTGCAGCTGGTGAGGTACATTTACAGCTTTCCCTTTCTCTCCTAAAGAGGGAGCTAGAAAGCTGAGTCGGAGGCTTTTTGTTCTGTTTTTGTTTTACAGCTAACCTCCTAACTGCTGCATTCCATTAATTCTATTCATTTTCTATTATTTCTTTAAAATATGATGGTGGAAATCATTTTACTTGTATTCAGTGGTTTCTTTAATCATGTCAGAAAAAGAGCTGAGTGGCAAAGTGCTAATAGAAGAGACATAATGAACAGATGTTGGATTAATTTCCAGGCTTGGCTTGAATTTGACACATGTCACTTACTGTATCTATTTTTTAATGAGTTTTGCATCTTAAAAATAATAAACAGAAACAGGATAAGCTTTCTTAAGTGCCATGCCAATATTCTGACATTAGCATTAAAGGTCAGATGTTTTATGTCTTCAATAACATTCTTGCTCCCTCACACCTTAATAATTCCTAGACTCTAAATGTCAACTTATTGCCAGAAAAATGGAAATTATAGTGTCCTCTTGTCTGGAATGCTATCTGAAGTTTAGATCATGCCATTCTGAGAAAAATGTGTTGGAACTGAAATATTTTCAGAGAATAACTATCTTTGTATATTGCTCATTACATGTGAACGCTGGGGAGGGAACGGCATTCTTAACGGCAAGTAAAGTCCCGGCTGAAGAACAAGTGTATAGGAATTGTCATTAAACGTAGTTACATTAAAATATTACTCCTAAAAACCAGAGCAGCCTTCAGCTGAACAGGAGAGACAAGAGTGTCATTACTCTGAAATCAAATATCACCATGTATAAGCTTTTATGAAGACGGTACGTGTGATTTCCAGCAAAACCAGGCACTAGATGCAGTTATCTCAGAAATCCCTTCTAATCCCTATTCGTCAAAAGAGGGATTTCTTAAAAATAAAATAAATTACAACACTGGGATAAATGCAAGGGTCATTCCCAAGAAATTTGACAATCAATCTGTACCCTTTATGCAGAAGGCTGATGGTAGTAGTAGGTGCCAGAGGTGAACCTGCCTTGGCCTTCTAGGATGGAGTATTATTTCTGCGTGGAAGTTTCTTCCTTTAATTTGACATGAAGCTTATTTTAAAAATAACATGAAATTACTTTGTTTATTAGTCTTACATACTTGTATCCTGGGGAATTAACTAAATTTTCCTTTGCTATTCTGATGGAGATCCTAGTTTTCATTAATATATATTTAATTGTGGAAGGAAACTGATGAAGGCTAATAAAAATATTATTAATATTTCTTTTGATGGTGGTAACATCAGCAAGCCTGCTGACAAGCCTGTGTTTTCCTCTACATCTTTTGCCAATAACTGTATAATTTTCTATTTCTGTTTCTCCTTCTAAAGACAGAATAGTCCCTGTCATCTCAGGTAAAATACTGTGAAACTTGAGAAAGCAAACTGCAGTGTCTGAATAACAAGTTTCTATTTCCTAAAGTATGTGTGTCTGAAGAAAATCCTATCTGTAAAGTGCTGTAGATTTAGAATCTGATAAAAAACAGCCAAAAGTCTCTGGAATTTTTATGTGGTTCACCTTGAAAGAAATGAAGTGGCAGTAAAATCAACCACACTTTTAGGTTTTATTCAAAAACAGCCAAACGCTTCCACTTTCGAGGATGAACTATGAACCTATTCTACTCTCTATGAGAACCTTCACACCTTCCCCTGAAGGAAGGTCTGCTTGAAATACTTACCTTTCCTGTTGAAATTGCCTGACTTACACAAGCGTAATCCAGCATTTAGTCATCCACGATCACTTTTAGACAATTTCATTTTAGCCTGTTGTGGGTTTTGTGCTGCAAAATCAGCTGGGGAGTTTTAAAACGAGCTTGAAAATAGTCTAAGAGAGTTGAATGCCTTGATGACAGTGGAATTTTGATACTTTGACTGTTCTCCTAAAATCAAGGCATTATGGAAGCTTATTAAAAAGTGATCATAAAACACAGAGAATAACCTGAGAAATACACTTGAAGTCTCCCTGCAACTCTGCTAGTTTCTATAATGATTTCTCTGGCAGCCTTTGTTCTCTGTAAATCTATGGTTTGTGCTGTTAGATTTTATTTACATTCGATTCACTACAGAAGATAGTTCTCTCAGAAAAGCAATATCCTAACATAAAAACAACACTTTGACCAAAAAGGTACTGCTGTACTTGACTGGAGAGAAGCAATTTGTAAGTCTAGGCATGGAGTTTATTATACTCTATGTCTGTGACACAAATAACACACCTTTTAAATTGAAAAATAAGAAGCCAATTTCTTTTCCACTTTACTGTTTTAATGTTCATGTTACGTCTTCCTTCTGGGCTTGATTCAAAGTTTACAGAAGAAAAAGGGTTGCTATCCATTGAATTCAAGAGATATTGGATCAGTCCTTACTAGATTTAACAGAGATACAAAACTCCTTAATAACCTTCAGCAAACTTAAGTAGCTGCCTTTTTTTGTGGTTAATTAGCAAACACTCTTGATGCCAGTGAGATTGCTTGAGATAAAGTCTTGTCTTTGACAAATGAGCTCCTATATTGTAACTTGAAACTCTACTTCAAGATACTGGATAAGATTTTCCTGCTGCAGTTAACTTGCCCATCTAAAGCAAAGAACACAGGAAGTTTCATCTACGAGTTGGAAAATTATCCCTTGTTTGCAACTGAAATGCTTTGCTCCAATGAATCATAAATATGATTTGTATAGTACAATGTACTACTTCATATAAGTAAACAGCAAAAAAAAAAGAACATTTATTGCTGCTACCAGAATTTGACCATTTGAAAAAGAAAATAATTGCATTCCGAGTCTTTGACGCTTTTTTGGTTGACATTTAGAGGCTTTTATATATCTAAATTTGCATATCTTCAGATATTTGGGAGATAGCAATGCCAAGCTCATTTGTAAAGGAGGAGAAAATTGTAAATGGTTGAGGAGGATGCCCAAAGACGGGACCATTTTAGAAAATGTCATCCTTAGTATTTCTCATCACCATTGGCTGGCAAAGCTTGTTACTGTCATCAGGTGGTAGCTGTCATTAGTCTTACGTTTATACCTTTTTTGATCTTTTCCTGAGGAGAATTTTTGAATCGAGCAGTGGTACCCAGCTAGAAAAATTGCCCACTGCCTTTGCATGGCACACCCTTGCCTAGTGCATTTTGATCTCCTGTAGGCCTTAAACAACTCAGTCTGTTGTATGTGTCCTTACAACCATCCTATCATTCGTCTTCATGTTTTAACCCCAAACAGCAACTCAGCCCTACACAGCTGCTCTTTCCCCTCTGGTGGGATGAAAGAGAGAATCGGAAGAGTAAAACTGAGAAGTTCATGGCCTGAGATAAAGGCAGTTTAATAGGAAAAACAAAAGCTTTGCATGCAAGCAAAGCAAAGCAAGGAATCCATTCCCCACTCCACGTGTGCAGGCAGGTGTTCCGCCATCTCCAGAATAGCAGGGCTCCATCATGTGTAACAGTTACTTGGGAAGACAAACATTATCACTCTGGATATCCCCTGCTTCCTTGTTCTTCCCCCAGCTTTATATGCTGAGAGTGATGTCATATGGTCTAGACTTTGGCCAGTCTGAGTCAGCTGTCCTGACTGTGTCCCCTCACAACTCCTTGTGCACCATCAGCCTGCTCGATGGTGGAGTGGTGTATGAGAAGCAGAAAAATCCTTAATGCTGTGCAAGCACTGATTAGCAGTAATGAAAACTTCTCTGAATTATCAACACTGTTTTCAACACAAATCCAAAACATACCAGCTCCTATGAAGAAAATTAACTCTCCCTCAGCCAAAAGCAGTACACAAGGTCAGGCCTGCTGTTGTTCCTTAACTCATCAAGGCTATTCCCCAGAGCCAATGGAAAAATGCTTCAAAACAGATGATAAACAAGTTAATTGGATTCCATCTGGAAAGGTGGAGATACAATTGTCAAGAAAGCATGTTTTACACATATAGCAATAGAATGGATTACCAGTACATTATGAGTAATCAAAACAAGACATGGGGGCTTTTTTAAGGGTTTGGATTCCCGTAATCAGCAACAGTTTCATGAGGCAGCTGCCAGCACCTTGTGTTTGCCTTTGGCTGAAGACTTCAAGGTTGTTCATCCAAAAATCCCTCAGCTCCATGCTTGCAGATGCTATCTAGTCAAGTCAGATGTTCTAACTGACCGAGAGTCTGAGGTGAAGCCTTTCATTCTGCTTCCCTCTACCATGAGCTTGTTTTCACTCCTCTCCCCTCTACCATGAGGAGGTCATTTGAGGGAACTCATATCCTGCACAATAGTGCCTGACTTCTCCGGTCTTCTCCTGTTGTACTTGGGCACCCAAATTCCTGCCTTTTCAAAGACAGATGTGCAAAGGCAAAGACAAGTTTGCTCTTGTAGGCAGCTGTCTGGGTCTGTCTTGCAACATTTAGTAAAATTTTATTTGAGTATAACTTAAGGTTTTTGTCTAACATTTGAAATTTAGGGCTTTTGTGTGGTTTTCAGGGTTTTTTACATTGCAAAATGAATTCATAATCTTTACCTTCCTAAATGTTATTACTTACAGAGCTTCCAAGAACCATCACTGGAGAAGTAAGCACACTAGACATTTTTAAGGTAAATTATTAGGCAATTTGGTTTTGCACCTCTCTTCCAGAGTTTTCCATTAGGAGGCCACTTGCTTAGGTTGATCAATTTGTACTTTCATCCCCTCAGGCTGATTATAGCTCCGAGGTTCAGCTTCACAAGTACACACAGCTTTTCTAACACAGAATGAGATCTTCAAGGACCTTATAGTTTGAGTGATTTGAGAAACTGTGTGTACATATGTGGTCAAACTCATTCTCTTTCCTTGCTCTGTTTATATCAGCAGTTTATATTATTCAAATAGCTGAAGCCATCGTGCTTCAGCAAGAGAGGCTCTCTGCCCCAAAGGTTTTCCTGGGAAAAACACATGAGGGTGAACACAGCTGAGTAAGGAACAGGCACATGTGGACGACATGACCTGAAGCACTGAAAACTGCACAGAAATTATTTTTGTATATGTACATGCAAGTGGGACATTTCAGTGCTTGTGCCTCGTGAAGTGGCACATTGAATTGCATGAGCTCTTTTCTCATTAAATTAGTTTCACAGAGTTGTTTCACTGTAGCATATAGAAAGTCCCAAGAGTCACCTGGCCAGGTGTGCTAATGAGCTTTGTTCACTGTGGACGTCCTACACCTGTGGGGACAGAGCCAGAATACCCTGTGACACAGTGAGGAGTAGGAAGGAAGGGGATAAGGAATAGATAAGCTAGAAGAGGGAGAAATGATCAAGCAGGAGGTGTGCAGTAGTTTTGGAGCAACTACTGCCTAGCCTGAAATAAAACACCCACTTTACCCTAAGGGCTGGGAGCAGTGCATGTCTGGAGAGAAGCCAGAGACAAAACTATTAACAATGTTAATTTGAGGTGTTAATTTGGGGAGCACTTGGCACCTATGAAGACAGATCACATTAGACATAAAAGATGATGGGAAAGGAAAGAGACAGTACAAGAAAAACCCCACCTGAGTGGCGAGGGGCAGTGTAATTAAGGCTGAAAGAGGGTATCTGAGAAAGAAGAGAGTCACGACGACCTGACAGTAGTGCTTGTCCCCTGCCACTTGTGAATGAGGAGAGCAGAACATCCACTGCACTGTCAGAAGACCATTTTCACAGCCAGGTAATGTGAACTTTGGCTTTAGTGACCATCTAGGAAGCTCAAAGCTTAATCATTTCCCAAAGAGCAAAGAGAAGCTTCTCACTCATGATGATGTCTGAGCCCAAAGTCAGAAAATGTATTTTGGTTTTCAGCCCAGCTCTCAGGCTCTGCTTGTCACTTTTGGATGAGAGTCCTGAGGAAGAGCATCTCTTCACACTACCAGATGGGAAGAAGTGCCTCTAGCTCAGCTTTTTGGCTTATGTGCCACCAATATGTCCCACCAACCCTCAGAGCAGTGTGCTGTAAGGCAACAAGATGAAAGCATTGGTTTTCTCTACCCTATGTAGTTTTCCGTGTGTGAATTTCATTAGAACGCATGGCATTCTTTGGAGGCATAGTAGACATTTTTTTCTGAGAGGCATGGTCTTAAAAACCTGTGGTAGCATTAGGTAGGTTTGTTTCCTGTCTTCTATTGCCCTGTCAGTACAAGTGCTTTTTTTTTTTTTTTTTTTTTTTTTTTTGCTGCAGTGTGTATCTTGTGGTCAGCTGCATCTGGTGCTAATACACAATTACGGTAAATTTTCATTTTACCAGCTGAAATTTCCTGTAAGCCTTCTGTGGGCTAGCAATACAAAATGAAACTAAGTGAGCCCGTTCTAACAAATGAGAAATATTATTTGATTGGATTTCTTTTTGTTTGGTTGTTTTGTTGGGTTTTTTTTTGTAACAGTAGCTGGACTGACTGCTCCCACATCACAGCTTGTGCCAAGCCTGAGAAAAGCATATGGCGAGTAACAATTTTTTAGATATTTGCAGCGACTGTCCTCTGGCGCAATAAACCTTAATGCTCTGTGAAGCCTTACAGGTGGGGATGTTCCCAGCAATCAGTCAGCTCTGAAGGAGCTTTCAGTAGGTTTGTTTTTTCTCTGTGTATTCGTCTAAGCTGTGCATAAGAACATGGGCATTACGGTTTCCTACTTCTTATCTCATATTAATGTGTGCAGCTCATAGTCCCCAGGGCCAAAGACGTTTACTTTGTATGACTTACATAGGGGTGGCGGGTGCTATTAAGTGTAAGTAGTGTAAGGTATGAATAAGTACTAGATAGTATATGTAGCTGAAATTTTATTCTGTAGGATTTCAACAGTGACTGGAAATTTGTTACTGTGATACATATAATGAACAATGTTGGTAAAGAAAATTACATTTTTACTCTTTTCCAAGGGAAAAAGGGAGGTCATCAGAACTAGCAGCATCCATATTAGTTGGTTGTTTCTATGTAAAATGCTTTTCTATGTCCCCGTGTCTACTATCCAGAAAAGAGGTTTCAGTTTGTTCAACCCTTTACTCTCCCTTGACCAGAGAAGCCAGGAAATGTGTGAAATCTTTTTTCTCAGCTGGCAATCTTTACTCAAGCTGTTCTTTCATAATCATGCAGATGAAGATAAACACTCACTGTGCTGATCCAGGATGAAGTCAGAGGCTACTGAACCATGCAGCTGTGAGGCTGGCTGAGCACTTTGCCTGCCTGGAAGGCTGAATCCAAATAGCACCACCTCAACTGGGTTTGTGCCCAGGCTGGCTGACATAAAGGGGTTTGAGGATCCACAGTTCAACTCTGTGATTCTTTGTGCCAGTCTTGGCCAAAGTGTGTGCTATATGCTGACTCAATAATCAAATGTGTGGGTTTTGCCTTGACATTACATAGGTGGGTGAAGAAACAAGCTGAATGATGTTGTATAGTCCCACACTTCTGATATGTAGTTTGCCTTTGCTTGGAGAAAATAATTTCTCAAGTGAGAAAGTACCTGAGAATACTACACATTTTCTTTAAAGGGTGGTACTTTGTGGCCTAGCATAGCAGAAAGTCATGTGACAAAGGTAACAGCAACCTTTCGGACAGACTGACAGAAAGTAGGTAGCAAGTAAAACATTCAAAGTACTTTTTTGGGGGGTGTATTTGCTTGTGTTTCAGATATCTTTCCAATCTGACCTTTTGAAAACCATTTGTTTACACATCCCACACACACAGCTAGTTCAGCAGCGTGAGGCAGTGAGGGATGGGACTAGAAATGCAGAACAGAGTGGGTGTAACTGCCCCATGTGCACCACATCAGCTATATGTGCCAGCTGCTTGGCCTCCCCAGCTGGGTGCCTGGCCTGACCCAGGCCTGGGAGACCCTGTCTCCTTCTTGGTACAAGTGTTTTGGTACAAGTGTTGAGGCCGTGGCTGCATAGGACTGTAGTCAAACCTTCATCACCTCCCAGAAGTCCTCAACTGCTGCATATGACAGACATCTCAGTGTCCTATGGCCTGGGTTAGACTGGTAACCAAGAGGTTCTTGGCCATCAAGGACAGCATATGATTTGCAGCTGTGCCAAGATGAGGGAGCTCAGGACAGTTCTCCTCGCCAGTGTGTGACACTGCAAGACTTTCTATTCCAGATCATGGCCATTTTTTCATGGCCGTTTTCTGCATCCTGACTCTATTGGAAATCATAGGAGAAAGACCTTCACTAGCTTGATCCCTGACAGGAATTTATGGCTGCATATTACTTTAGTTGTGTGTTATGGAGAACAAATTCATAAAGTGATGGATCCAAAGTGCCAAATCAGTGCCACAGTACTTTCAGTTTAGGTACCTGTATCTAGCAGTGCAGTTCCCCCATAGCTCCCACACAGCATCTGCCCTCCTCATACAGAAAGAGAAAGTTTCCAAAGAAAATGGATTTGTTTACTGCAGTGTCACAGAAACTATACATATCAAAAAGATTTTTCTGGTAGGAGCTTTCTATAGCTTAGCTGCAGGACTAAAAACCCAGATACAAAGTCATTGTGTGGCTATGGCTGCACATATGAACACATGTGAGTAGCCGATACTCATCCCAATACTCACCTGGAAGCTGAAGATTTTTGGATGCGATTTCAAAATTCCTGACTGAGCTTTGTTCCATTAATAATAATGGACTATAGCTATTTAAAGCTGGAACCTGGCATAGGTGAGGATAGAGTTGCCTCCAAGGTCTGCCTGAGCTACATATTCTTTGCTTTCCTTGTCACAAGGTGTAACTTCTCAGTGTGCAATTAACTTGAAGAGCAGACTTTTATTTTGATTTGGGAGGAGGGAGGAGATATCTTTGGCGCTGGGTAAGAGTACTTTCAGAAGGTCATACCACGTATAACAAGACAGCAGGGAAACCTAGCCTCAGTAGGTGAAGCAGATGATGCGTCACTATTAAAGCAAAATGGCAAGGTGGTCTGTAAGCAGAGGTGAGAGCTGATAGCTGTCTTTTGACCTCTGAATTTGGAGGACTAAATTTTGGAGACCACAGAACAACATAGAGGAATTATTCAGTGGTCCCTTCTCTGGCATCTTGAACACAAAAGTAAAAAGGACTTAGTGAAGGCAATTTAGAAGAATAGGATCCAAGCTCAAGCTGAGTCCTTTGTGCCACAGCCTAAATGTGTAGTGTCAGACTGACATTTGCATGGAATTAACAAATGTGAAATTGGATTTCACCCATTCTAAATTTCAATGGCTTTATCCTTCCCTGTTTAGCTTTCACTTTCACACACCTCAGTCAATGATTATCATTCATTCTTAGATTACCTTTATCTGATATTTCTTTAGTCATACTTATAGCATTGTTTGATGCCATAACAGTTAAATTCCCCTGAGTACTGATAAGCTTGGTTTCAGATTTTCACAAAAAGACCTTGAAGATTCTACATATAGAATCACTGATTTGCTTTGAAAATGTCCACCTTTCCAAAAGACAGGTATACCTTCTGCTTCCTATACTCTGCTGGAGTAGCTGTTTCCAGTCTTTCTTGTTCAGCCTCCTAGTCAGTATCTCAAAGTCATCCAACAGCTGCCATTTTCTGTCTCAATATGTTGGCTTTTGTGACACTTCTTTTCCCTACCTGTAGCTCCATCTTTCTTTAGACTGAGGATCTTCCCCTTCATCTGCTCCAACTTGCTATGGCAGTTTCTCAAGCCAAATTGTGGATTCCTGATCTTGCTCTTTTGGTAGTCTGTATCTTTCACTATTGTTTCTTATTAATCTCATTCACAGTCAGACATTCAGCTTTACCTCTGTGCTGAGGAAGATCTACTCCACCCTTTGAACGTGTTTTTTTCTACCCAAACTAAAGCCCCAGTGGTCTTTTTATGAATGAACAACACCAGTTCACTATGATCAAATGAAGTCATACTGTTCTTCCTAATTTGCTTCCTCGGGCCTTCAAGTCAAGCATCTCCTCCAAGTCAGCTCTCTTTGAGTGCTGAAATTCCAGTTGTCACGGAGTCTTGCAGGCTCTACAGAATTTACATCATTAGTCCATCTAAAAAATAACAGCAAGGTTTTTATTGTATCTGTGTTTTCATTCCTGTTCTACTCCAGCACCCTTTTTCTGGGCCTTGAGCAATGCAGTCTTTATGCTGGTTCAAAATGTTTCAATCTTAGTTTTCTCAGTGTGTCATGTTAACAAGCTTGTCATCCCCACTGCATCCCTCAGTGTATTTCCCTTCTCCTTTGTGTCAAAATCTACCCATATGCATTGTCATGGCTTTTTACCCTCCCTCTTCTCTGCTATGCATTGTAGAGATGTCTTCTATCTGGAGACATTTTTCCTGCTGCTTCACTCATTGAACTGTATCATGATTATACATGGTTACTAAGAAAAGGTCTGATTTCTTTTAGAACTTGACGTTCCGTTTCCATCAGTATAAGAAAGTGGACAGGTATTTCCTCACTCACACATCTACTGTGTTGAAATATGAGAAATATTGGGGTTAAGTTTTATAGGATCAAATTCAAATTGATCTTCTAAACTCAGTACTTCAGTCAAAAACTGATGAAACAAATGTATATACACGAGCCAGTGAAACCTACCAGGGTCCTACCAAACCTAAAACTTTTCATATATTTTCTTCACATTTTTGGTAGCAACTCCCTGGATAAAGAGTGCACTGATTCAAAGCAGTTTTGCTCATACTATAAAGCCAGCACTGGCCTCTTTCAAGTGCCTTGGACCCCACAGTCTACTGTATGCACAAGACTCAGAACAGCCTGTGGTTTCATTAGATGCTTTTTCTAGCAGAAAAAAACCTGCTCAGAACTGTAGCTTCTGGTATGGGGAAATTAGTTAGCCTCATATGGCACATCCTCATCATGTTTCCCAACAGCATAAAGCTGAGGCAGAATACTGAAAAATTTAACAGTTTCTAGCTGGAAAGTTCTGTTTCTACAAGTGGAGAACATGAAGTCATGCCACTTGTCTCAGGAATTCAAGATGTGCCACGAGAAATTGAAATTTTCTAGCCAACAGAACAGTAAACCTGTGGTATTTTCTAAAACTTTTTCATTAATAGGGGAGGGGAGATGTGAAATGCAAACCTCCCAAGGTTCCTATTTAGCTATGAATTTCTCTTGAAATTAAGCCTTGTTCTCTTCTAAATACCTACCTTATTATGTATCTCAAGAAGTATGTGAATGTAATATTAAATGTCTAACCCTGGTGCATAAGCAGCTTGGAACAAAAGACAGTTAAAAGTTCCCTTCTAATTTTCATCTTTCCTAAAAGTGATGGCAATGAAACATTGAGATCTAGGGCTCCAACAAGATGGAAACATTCCATCTTAAACAAAAGTAAGTGAGCCTTGCCAGGTAAGTTTTGGTACAAAAATTTAACTTTTATGTAACGTAAGATAACAAATCCCAAAATTCTGCAAGAGTAATGAAACTATTCACACAACTTCTGCAGTTCACTTTATTCTATCTTGGGAATCCTGTTTGCTCAGCAATAACCCCAGTGCTGCAAGAGTAACTGCTCAAGAACATGAAAGTATCATTTCCAGCTGAAGTCATACATGTAGTCACAGCTTTAGCTTAACAGCAAATGAGTAAACCAGTCTAGAAAATACTGAATTAGTTAAGTTACAGACATAAATTGTTTTATCAGTGTAAGATCTTAAGCATGGATAAATCAATGTGTACAGCTTTCCACTTATGGAAAAAAACTGTTACTGTTGTTGAAATCATACCATTGAATGGAAACATTCAATGAATTCAGCCTCTTCTGAGGTAGCAAGCACTGAGTTTGGATGCTGTAATACCCCACACCATTAAACAATCTTTGCAGCAGCCCCTGAATAAACCCCAGTTGGGGCAGAGAGAACCACAGGCACCCTGGGTGGGCTAACTCAAGACTTGATTCTCCATTCACTCACAGTTCCAAGGTAAACATTCACAATCACTTTGCACCTAAACATGTTTATCTCCAGTCACATTTTCCTTCTCATTCTTCAGCTGAGGGAACCCATTTCCATGATGTTTTTATACACTGCCTTTCTGCATCTGCAGTACAGATGTGTCTGAGTAATTTTTTATTACCATGAGTGATATTCCTTTTGATACATATTTAAAGGCCTGATTTTTTAAAAAAAATCAACCATTATTTTTTTTCTTATAAAACATTATTAGTCAATAGGTAATACAGTTTTTCTCTCTACCTTGGTAATAGTAATCACCCTTGACATTAGTCACTCCTTTTCAGTTTTCTTTACTGTCTTAGAAAAGTAACCACAAGCTGGTTTTTGTTGTCCATATTTTTATTACTTTATCGTCACTTTGCTTTTATGAGACAGTCAGACAACTTGTTCAATAGTCCTGTGACTAATATAGTGCCTTGTTTTCTACAAAGAGCTACACCAAAGAGCACCTAAATGAGATCATTTAAGCTGTACTTTAAGTTTTCTCCTTTGCTGCAAACTGTGTTCACTGTCNATTTAAAGGCCTGATTTTTAAAAAAAAATCAACCATTATTTTTTTTCTTATAAAACATTATTAGTCAATAGGTAATACAGTTTTTCTCTCTACCTTGGTAATAGTAATCACCCTTGACATTAGTCACTCCTTTTCAGTTTTCTTTACTGTCTTAGAAAAGTAACCACAAGCTGGTTTTTGTTGTCCATATTTTTATTACTTTATCGTCACTTTGCTTTTATGAGACAGTCAGACAACTTGTTCAATAGTCCTGTGACTAATATAGTGCCTTGTTTTCTACAAAGAGCTACACCAAAGAGCACCTAAATGAGATCATTTAAGCTGTACTTTAAGTTTTCTCCTTTGCTGCAAACTGTGTTCACTGTCTAGCTTTAACCACAACTGAGTAAGATCATGGTGGGATTCATTCCTCCTCTTAAAACACCAGAAAAGTTGGCTAGACCATCTCTGCTTGCAAGCAACCCAGCAGGAGCAGGTATGTAATACTATATATTGTAAATACACAGGAATGGCATGGCACCTTTGAGCCATAACTTGCTTGTGAGCTCTGGTAGCAGTTGCTTTGCATTTCACCAGGACTATGGTTTGTTTTTTGTGTTGTTTTAGCAACCTGTGCAAGCTGAAGGCAGGCAGGGATCAGAGATGAGTTGCATGCAATGTTCCTGGTATGTGCTTTGTTTCTCAGCCCAGAGGTGAATTTCTGTCCACACTGCTCAGCAATTCTTAAAGTTGTGTGTCTTCTGGAAAGAAAATTTGAGTTGCCTCTGGCACTCACAGACAAATGTGGTGATAAAAACTCAGATAGTGGTAATGCACAGGACCTTGTCTTCTGGATTTCGTTACAGACCTTCCCCTCACCACAGCATTCTTAAATGCACAAAAGCTAGTCTTCCCTTTCCAACAGTTTTGTTTGATGATGTCCTGGTTTTATCTGGGATAAAGATAATTTTTTTGCTAGTATCTAGTACAGGGCTATAATTTGGATTTATGTTGAGAAGACAGCTGATGACAGAGGGATGTTTTGGTTATTGCTGAGCAGTGCTTGCACAGCATCAAGGCCTTTTCTGCTTCTCACTCTGCCCTGCCAGTGAGAGGACTGGGGTACACCAGGAGCTGGGAGGGAGCATGGCCAGGACAGCTGACCCCAATTAGCCCCATGACTGTTCCATACCATAAAGCTTCATGCCCAGTACGTGGACTATGGGGAGTTGATGGGAAGGGGTGGGTCATTGCTCAGGCAGCCTAACTGCGCAGCACTTGGGTTTGGAAGTTTTTGTTTTCCTTGGGCTTTATTTCTCTCTCTCTCTGTTATATCTCTATTAATTACTATTACAACAATATATTATTATTGATGCCATTAATATGTTTTATTTCATTTCAGTTATTAAACTGCTCTTAACTCATGTGTTTTACTTTTTTTCCCCTGATTCTTCTCCCTATCCCACCTTGAGGGTGGAGGCAGAGTGAGAGTGAGTTTGCATGGTTCTTGGTTGCAGCTGGGCTTAAACCATGACAAATGGTTAAATTCAATTGTTGTAGTCATGCTAAGAATAAACCCTCAGTCAGAGATTTTTAAACTTTTTTAAACTTTCCTCTATCCACTTTCAGTTCTCCTTGGAATTCAAAAACAGTAACAGTTCTTATGCTGATATGTCAGTATAACAAAATCGACTTTGATGCTGAATTTGTTCTGTGTCTTTGAATATTCCTGTGGCTGAGGAGGTATTGTACAGCAGGACTCTTCTAACTCAGATGGAAACAAACTGAGGAAGAAAATCATAACAGTAAAAAGGAGCAAAATCCACAGACTTTCCTGTTGATATAAAACCAATCAGCTACAGCCAAGACGTAGCCAGACAAGCAGTAGAACTCCCACACTTCATTGTTAGACTCATTCATTATGTGGGCGAGTAAGAATCTCTCCAATTAATAAAATATGAGAGGGACAGAGCATAACAGTGTTGGCTCAACTGAATTAAATAACAATATTTGATAGGCACTCACAAGGTTGTGGTAAATTTCATAAACCCAGTATGCAAGTGAATGTGATAAGAGAGAAGATGAAGATAGTCATAATAAAGTCAAACATCTATTTTTAGAAACTAACTACTAAATTGTCCAGCTGAATGATATGCAGTCTTCTTAAGATATGGGAGCTGAGAGCAGAGACAGGGTGGTTTGGTGTTTTCTGAAAATATGCACCATATATTACTATAGACACTCATACATTCATCTGATAAAGATTTCCTCTACGCTCAGCTAGCATCATCTGGATCACATTTCATTGAAAGCAGAAGGTCTTGAAAAGATATCTGTAAGAAAGGATGACATTCATCAGCTCAGAAAAGCTGGGCTCTGGAAACAGCTAAACAGGGTGAAAACCCAGAGAACTTTCATGTGAGTGGGAGAAAAGAGGGACAGGGAACCAGAGAGAAAAATGTCCAGTTGCAAAGGTGTACACAGGAAAGCAGTGGAAATTTGAAACAGAAACAAGGACTGAGTAGAAAGATTAAAACCAATCCACAAAGTTCCTCATTTTCCTATTTGAAACACAAAGCAAATACTCAGCTATAGCTCATTCACTCTGAATATGATGCCAGAGAAGGTACTGGGGAGCACAGGCACCAGCAGGAGCAGAGCTTTCCATGTGGCAAGCGGAGCAGAGCAGATGTGTTTCATATTTTGCCCCACTCAGATGCAAGTGTTGACACAGATGGAGATCCTGACTTGGTACTTCCCAAGATCCCTGACACATCGCTGTGTTGCATTTTCACAAACACTCCACAGAGGAATGTACACAAGCATCTCATCCTGGAAATGAGAGATCATGCTGACAAGTAAACAATAAGTCTATTCAGTATTAAAGGCATCTTCTTTAAAATTCTTCTGCGTTGTCATCCATTTTCTCACACAATTTCAGAAAGTTTATCAGAAATTCCCTTTCAAGTAGAAAATGGCCTAACAAAATAAAAAATATGTGAGTTGATGTTGTACATGGTCTAACAAAATAAAAAACATGTGAAATGAGGGCTGTATGGATAAAAAGAGTGCTTAGAGCTATCAAACAATTGTAGCCGGAGGACAGACTTTCAGACTAGAAATATTCCTTGCCTCTAGTCAATGAAAGTGAGATGACCCTTACCATATCCTCAAAGAGTACTCTTAGTTTGAGACAGGGCTTTCAGTAGGTGGGTTCCTTGGTTAGTCAAACATAATTTCTGTTAAAAGTTAGATTTGACATTATAGGGTTTTTTTTTTCTTTTACAGTTTTTTATGGCTTGTGAAATGCTTATCAGGAAGCCACGGGATAGAAACTGGATAGAAACTACTTAGCTGAAGTGACTTTTGCTTTTCATCCGAGAAAGTTTTTCTCTGTGCAGGCTAAAAGGTATCTATTTTGTCCATCTGTGTACAGCTTATTTTTGAGATAAAGGCACAAATGCATGAGGACTGTTGTTCTTTTCCTGCAACGTCTTCACGTCGCACTTATGTGGTTGGTCTATACGTAATTTTAGAATTCGTAAGAACACTCTGGAAATGAAGAGCTAGCATGCTAAGGCTAGCTCAAGGTTTTAAAATGAATAATATTTTCTATTTATATCCATGCCACTAGCCTCTTGTGATAAGTACCTTCTAAGAAGTATAGCAAGCTATTTTTGCAGTATTCAAGAAGCAAATAATTTTTACGAAGCAAATAATTTTTACAAACAAAAGTGGAAAAATCATTTGCTAGATAGGCCACACAAACTTCACCAACTGAGTAGTACCTACGGACTTTCATTCCTGCTTGTTTGTTTCAGATAAGAAATCTCAATAATTTCTTAGTTCATATATCATATTTCTTAACTTCCTCTGTTAATCTCCGAACTAAGAGAATATGCACATGGGTGCCATAAGGGAAATGGCAGAACTTTATATGTTTTCTACAAATCTCTGAAAAGTACTATATAAATTTGAAATAAATAATTTTCTGGTATTTTATGTACCTTGAGAGTTTTGAAATTTAGCAGGAAATTATGTCCTTTCCATAATCTCACACCTATTCCAAGCACTCTTCTACCGGGATAAACGAGGGAAAGGACTTTAGTACATTTATTTGTAATCAACGGAGAGTTGAGCTTTACGGTGAGTAATAAAGTCTTTCTAGGGTAAGTAAACGATATTCCCTGATTGTCTGGAGTAGCCAAAAGAAAAATATTATTTAGGAATACAAGGCTGGACCATCCAAATTAAATAGAGCCCATGATGTGTAGTGGGTTACTGATGTTGTGAAGCAACCCACACTTTTCACACTTCTCAAGACTGTACGCAGGGTGCAAATATGAACAATTTTGATACTATTTAGGGAAAATAAGAATATTCTCATTAAATAATGTGAACATTGGTAGATCTTTTTGATACAAAATTATGAAAGTGCAGCATTCATACTAAAGTTTCAACCTCTTTTTTTATTAGAGTTGTTTGTTTGGGCCCACCACTCCAGGTTAATTTTTTTTTAAGCCAGATATTGATATTCAGAATACAATTACTTAATTAAAATAACTTTTAAATCAAAAAGAATTTTCCCATTGACTTTTGTGAATTTTTAAATAATGTAAAGTGTAACAGAAACCTCAAGGTATACCATCTGCATGAAGAATTAAATACTTCAACTGAACAGCATTCAACAGGCTTTTCTCTGAAGTTAGTAAAGAACTACACATGGTCATTGCAATAATACTGAGTTCTTTAGAATTTTTAGGCCTGGTAGCCAAATTTTCAATTAAAGTAATTATTTAAGACATCAATAGCTCCATTCAACTTAGCATCATGGTTCCTTGAAATAGAATAGTCATGTAAATACATTCCAAGTGCAAATATTTTATAAATCCTGAAAATAAGTTTTTAGTTTATAGGAAAACTTTATTTGCATAGTGTTTCTGTTCAATGATCCTTTCATAAATGAAGTTAAAATGGGAAGTCTGAAATTTGTTTCTATAAGAATATAAATCAGACACCTACAGTCTTTGGACATTTAACCTGAAATATATGGAGTGGGACATGGGATGATAATGCAGGGAGATGTGAAAGTCAGCTGAGAACAGATGCTCTAGAGAGATGCCAGTGAAAAACATCTGTTGTTTTACCTTCAGGAGCCTCTAAGAAGAGTGAGTGCAAGGGAATTTCCTTACCACTGGTGACATTAACAACCTGAGGATAACATAAAATCATGAGTTGTGGAATGACTTTCCTTCAAAGTGCCCTTGGCTTTGGGTTTGTTATATATGATGATACACTTTTCAAAAATATTTTTCTGTGGAAATGACTGTGCAAACAGATATATTTTATTGCATCTTGTTTAATAACATAGATCCAATCTGTGAAGATGTACTGAATGTCATTTACTCCTGTTAATTACATCTTCCAGACAACTACCATCTCCTCATAAGCATGATCCTACAGGCAGCACACTGGAAAGAATAGTATGTCCAGCTATGAACACACAGAAACCCTTGGCCACCTCCAAACAATATACTCCTGTAGGTATCATTGACCAGTGTATGTTGTACCACATGTGCATGTCATGTATTTTTATGTAGTCTGCAGACATATGTCTTATGACTTAAAAGGAGATCCAATTTTATACAGGACCTGATCATGCAGAACACTAAGTGCACACAGCCAAAAAGTGTAGGAGTGGCAATAACTCACAGCCTGGATTGATTTAGAGACCAGGTATACCCAACAGCTTGCTTTCTCTTTTGTAAGGTCAAGATCATCTAAACCTGTGATTTAGGAGGAAATCTTACAAGAAACATGTTTGCCTGTGAGGTAACACTGAGCATGGAATACCACAGGACATTCCTACCTTCTCTGTGCAACAGGGAACTGAGCCCTCTTTCATTTCAGTTTCACCATACAGCCATAGCTGGTTTTGCTCTGGATCAAGGAATTACGCTGCTTCTGCAGGAAAATTTCTGGCAGAGACCTTCCTTACTGCATCCCAAAAAAGAGTTTGCTCACTCTGAAAAGGAACCTTATAAAGCCCTTCTGCATCAGGACCAACTGCTACGTAATGCACCTCGAAGCTGTATTTGTTGCTGTTGCTATACCATTACGCTGCTCCTCACCTACTTCATCAGCCCACATACATCCCATGCACTGCAGAAGCTGCTGTTATCACTTCTCTGTCCCACACAAGGTAGCAGAGAGGTGTGAGTTTTTGCATGAGTAGCTATTTTGGCCTGAAAATTTCACACTTGTCTGACAGGTTTCGGTTTTTTCCATCTCCAGACATTTTTAGACATTTCTATTATTCCTGCTTTCCACTTTCAGTCTGACCATGATCACCCCTAGACTTGCAGAGGAAGATGACCTCAAGGACAGATTTGAACTGTTAACCTTCACTTAGAAGTCCTGCAGGACTTAAGGGTGAAACAGCTGAACTATAGACTGTGGAGTGGGAGGGATATAACTTTGTCCTGATTTTGGCTGCGATAGGGTTAATTATCTTCCTTATAGCTGGTACAGTGCTGTGTTTTGAATTTCCTATGAGAATAATGTTGATAATACATCAATGTTTTAGTTTTTGCTAAGTAGCATTTATACTAAGTTAAGGACTTTTCACTTTCCCATGTTCTGCAAGCAAGGAAATGCACAAGAAGCTGGGAGAAAGCACGGCCAGAAAAGCTGACCCAAATTAGCCAAAGGGTTACTCCGTACCATGTGCCCTGTATATGAATTGGGGGGACTTGGTGGGGAGGGGCAAATCACTGCTTGGGCAGTTGCATTGTGCCTCACTTGGTTTTTTCTCTCTTTTTTGTTATATTATTTTTGTTACTATTCTTATATATTTTTTTTATTGTTGTTGTTGTTGCTGCTGTTGTTTTTGTATTTTATTTCATTTTTGTTATCATTGAATCACAGAATCATAGAATGGTAGGGTTGGAAGGGACTTTTAGACATCATCTAGTCCAACCCCCCTGCAGAAGCAGGTCCACCTACATCAGGTCACGTAGGAACATGTCCAGGCAGGTCTTGAAGACATCCAAGGAAGGAGACTCCACAACCCTTCTGGGCAGCCTGTGCCAGGGCTATCTCATCCTCACAGTAAAATAGGTTTTTCTTATATTTAAATGGAACTTTTCTGTGTTCCAGCTTCATCCCATTACCCCTTGTCCTGTTGCTAGATACTATAGAAAAAAGGGACACCCCAACCTCCTGAGGTTTAATAACCTAGGTTATTAAACTATTCTTAACCTACAAGTTTTATTTTTTTCTTATATTCCTCCTTATCCCACTAGTGGGAATGAGAGAGAGTATGCATGGTGATTAGTTGCCATTTGGGATTAACCCACACCAAACTTGCTCTTGAGTCTATTCCTACAGCAGAGATGCACAAAGTGGGCTTATTTGCCATTAATTTTCTAAAAAGCCTCAGAAGAATCCCTGAAAATTGCAAACTAGTAAAGCAGACATCCCTACCATGCACTCAGAGTGGACTCATGGATAACTGTGGTGCAAAAAAGAATAGTAAACATGGCATTTGTGACAGGATCTAGAGTTCACTGAAGAGCCAGTGAAAATATAGACAATGGGGAGGCAAAATAGCATCGTGTCCTTGGATCTTCAAAAGAATCTCAGCTGAATTTCACTGTAAAGCCATCACATATGAGAAAGAACTCATGTAAACACGCAGCTGTTTAAAAGATAAGAAATAAAGGGAAGGAATCAATGAATGTTTTTTGGAGTTCAGTGGGTTCTGTCACGAGAGGGCTTACCTGGGGCCTGTGCATTTTGACACAGCAATCAGCAACTTGGGAAATGAGAGGAGCTGTGAAATAATTAGGTTTGCTTACGAACCAGAGAGGAGGTCCAGCTGCAAAGAACTACTAAAGGACCTAAAAAATACAGAGTGACAAGGTGAAAAAGTGGAAGATTAAAATCAGTGCCGATAACAAGTAGGAATAGAAAGACAGAATAAATATGCTGCAGAAGTGATGCATAAACCACAGAGACTTTCTGAGACAATACTGTCTTTTCTTTTGATTTTTCCCTTTTCTAATTTTAACTACTAGTTAATAGATAATATCTTTTCACCCCCATGCACGTGTACCTATTAAATCTCTTTCTCAAGTTGTGTAGCTGGAAAAAATTGCACTGATCTTCAATAAAATGGTCCAACGCTTTTTGTCTTTGGAAATATTTAGGGTAGCTGTTAAAATTCATTTCACACTTACATTTAGCTTAGCTGGAAATGCCTTCCTCACTTGCATCTAGCAAGGAATGACAAATAAGAACAGATCCAGGACTCCTATGGATGCAAGAGAAGAGATAATGGGTTTTCATGTTAAAAGTAATTGACCTCACCTACGTGGTATACAATTGAGGGGAAAGATATGGTCTTGTGGAGGCTGATTTTTATTACATTCTTTAAAACTATTATCACATTAAGAGAGCAAAGTGAGGAATGACTAGTTCAGCAGTTTATCTGATGTGCACTATAGAAACGGGTCTCACCAACGTATGCAGGGTAGGGAAAACTCAGGGTGAGGTCAATACAAGAAACAAATTGTTTAGGTTCCTTTGAGTGGTTAGGTAACTATGGTAGCACTGGTGAATCACTGCAATGTCTGGTGTTGGATCTAACATGAAAGGTTGATCTAAAGATGATTTAAAGATTTCCAGTTGGAAATAAGAGTACTTGGAAATGAAAAATACCAAACCAAACACAAACAAAACACAAACCACCAAACTACTGAAATCAGAGTGTACAAGCACATTTTACTAGCAGTGCCAACTACTACTCCATCTCTCAGTTGCTCATTCCCTTCTTACTTTTCTGCCTTTGCAGATAAGAAGCACCTGGGAAATTGTGACTAAGCAATAGCCAGATTTAAATGGAGTAACAGCAGGAATGTCACAGGACAGCACGGTACAGAAAATGGCACAGGTTAAGATACAAACAACTAAGGCATAATGAATGGATGAATGTTACTCCTGATGGATGTATAGCAATGGCCTTAATTGGTTTCCCACATTTCCATAGACCCCTTTGGCAAAATGTGGAAGACCTGTAGGTTTTTCAGTTTATAAAGTAGCTCCTAACTAGCCCTGGCTTTCACCGTAGAGCACAGAGTGTTAATATAATCAGGAATAGTGGGAAGACTCACTGTCTCACTGCCAATGGATAATAAAACTTTAACCTTCCCTGTTAGGTGTTTCATTTTTTTCTCTTTCTCTCCCTCTTTGTCTTCCCCCTTCTCTTCCTCTCCTCTTTCTTCTTTTTCCCCTTACTTTCTTTTTCCCCTTTCCTTCTTTTTTCTTTTTGTTTTTAACTCAAATAGAATTTGCTATAGCTGTCTTTGCTTCAATAGAGTCTAGTCACTTTGAAGCAATAACTCTTGAAAAAGCATGTGAACAGAAGGACACATTGCCTATGTTAAATGCATTCTGAGGCTTCTCATGTTTAGTCCTGGAACATGAGAAATCCCACATCACTATTTCACTTGCATCTCACATGCATTTGCATTTCTGTGGTAAGTATAAATGAGCTGTTTCTTTCAAAATCAGTTCAATCTCCAGGATTACTGAGTCACTTTTTTCTGATTGTAAAATAAGGATATGAATGAAGGTATCTTACACCAGGAGATACAGCTCCAGCCATGGGAATACAAAGGGCTGCAACAATTTCAACTAAACTTACTGGACTTATTACAACTAAACTTTGGGCTTGGTGGGGTGCTATTTCTGGAATTTGCTGATTCATCCAAAATTCAGGAGGGAATTGGAAGTCCTGTGTTAGCAGGAATCCTAAAGCAGATCTGCCCCATTCCCAGCCAGCCCAAGCAGTCTGCTCCCACATAATTTTCTTGGCAAACCCCCGAGGAGGATAAACCCTGGAGAATTTGGAAGCCACGTGAACTCCACTCCCCAAGCCCAACCCCAAACTCAAGCTTCTGAGACTGGCCAAAGCCTAAGCAGCCCCAGGCCTCCAGCTTGTACCACTCACAGAGAGCCCAGCAGATGGGCTGACCTTGATCTAGGCTCCAAAACTTTGACTTGCAGAGAAATATTAGTGTCCTTTATAATAAATCAGAGTAACAACAAATTTCAAATGGCTAATGCCTTCTTAGAAGGAAAATCATGTTTTCTTATCCAGATACAACCAGAACTTGAAGAATTTAGGAACTTTAGACACTCTGCCGGATTTCTTCAAAAACATTATCCTTTCCCAAATCTTGGACAAGCAGGAGGAAATAAAACATGGTTTATCTTTGGGCAGGGCCATCCTTTGTGATGACATAAAGCATTCTACTTTTCATAGAGATTCTAGTGAATAAAAATGCAAACATACTTTATTTATAATTTATTTATTTAATATAAAATTTTTTTAAAAGTTTTCATTGAGAAATCCAAAGTTTTAAATAATCTTTCAGTACAAAAATATAGTCTTTGAGCTAAAAACTTTGATACTACTACCTGCAAATAAATAAAATTACATCAGACGCATTTAAATGGTTCCGTACAGAGAAAATACAGAATTTGTCAAAATCACGGAGCTGAAGTTAAGTCAGTGCGATAGAATTAGTTACATTTCCTGGCGTTGCTAATTAGCCTGTCCTCCTGGTAAGTTCAGTGCATAACAATAACTACTAGCAATTAATCATCAGTCCCCCAGTTCAGAAAAGTGCTTCAGCATTTGCTTACATTTAAGCATGTCTATTTACTTGATTGGGATTAAGAAGTGCTTAGAAGTAAGCAGATACAGATATCTTTTACTCAGTGTCAAAACTTCCCTATATTGGTGCTTGCATCTCCTTACCAAATGGATGAATGACAAGATTAATCTTACAACATCCCTCTCTCAAGACAGCACCAGATGGAAGGCTGGGTAATGGCTAAACATTGCCTCATTCTGTATTTTCAGGTCAACAAACATATAACAGATAAACAGAATTTGAAGACATTCATTTCTTATGTAGTAGTAGGAGGTATAAATACTTCGGTGTTTCTTTATAAATAATTATTTAAAATACTTAAATATTAATAAATAAATGTATAAAAACTCAATTAAATGACTGAAATAAAATAAATCTGCATCATTACAAATTTTTCACAATAACTCAGTACAAAAGGTCATATGATGTCATTAGCACTTGCACCTCCTCTGAGATTGGCTCCTTTTCCTTTTGAGAGCAGTTGGAGTCTCCACCAGTCTTTGTAAGACACTAAACAGCTCATGCACAGCTTTGCGTTGGATTTTCAAGTCAGTCATCTGTTACAAGCAATAAACAAAAGTAATGAAGGTCATGCTAAGAGCTGTAATTATTTACTGATCACATCTTACAAGCTACACTGCCATGAGAGTAAACCAGACGGACATTCGGTTACTCTGCTACCTAATTCCTGCAACAAAGAGCCACTTTGTCACAGATTTTTGTTTTCCACTTTCTGTGCTATTTTTTTGCAGCATGCCACAGACCATCCACAGTCTGTGAGCAGAGCTACTCTGTCGTTACTGTGATCATGTATGAGTTACCCATACACAGCTAACTCCAGTGGGATATTGGCTGTAGACCTCTGCAGAGGTCAGTGGTTTGTGCCACTGTTGTTGTGGGAACAATTTTCCCACACAATTTATAAACCAGAAATAGCCATGTCAGTGGCAGCTCTAGTGGGCAGATGACGTGGCAGAGCTGCTGGCACCTCTGTGCCAGACTCTGCCAAGACTCAAGGAGGGCAGCCCCCGCACTAACATCCCACACCACAGACTTGCAGCAGCCCCTTCAGCTGGAAACATCAGGTTTTACAGTGCAAACTGAGAGAGGTGGGGGTTACCAGATGGGTTACTGAGTGTTATTGGCTTGAGTCACACTCAAATCTCAACTGGAAAATATAGTGTCACGAGCCTTGAAGGAAAAGAAAGAGCCTTACCTGAAAGTTTGCCAGGTCCATGAGGTCCTTCATCTTCTCTGAGCCATCAGGAAGGCTGCTGTTCAGAGAATAGAGCTCCTCAGATATGTGCCTGATGTGGGGCTTTGACTTGTCAGTGTTTTCAAGCAATTTCAAGTACATGGAAACGATCTGGCTCAGGATGATCCTTTTTTCATTTCTCTGTTGAAAAATAGAGTCAGAAAGAAAGGTCTGTGAATGCCTATCAGCAGGAAAAGAAATGAAGCTAAACAACAGCATGCAGGTGTTATCACTACTGCTTAAAACAGATGATGCTGCAACTCATCAGCTGGGCTTGGCTGAACCTCAGGATTGGTTCATGGTGCAACATAAAGCATCTTGATCCTTACAGAGAGAATTTTTATGGCAGTTATTTTCTCATTTCCAAGCTGCCAAAATGGCCTCATCTCATGTTTGTTCTAACCTGGCTGGTTATACTGGCCTTGGGAGATACTTTGTATCAAAAATGCTCTGAAAAGCACCAGAGATGGTCTCTCAGATCCTTCTGACTCACCTCCGTCCAGTTCATCAGTTTGTCTGTAAATATAGGTCCACCATCAGCTACATCTGAATGACTTGAGTTCTGCAACAAAGAACAGACAATTGCTATACAAACAGTACTCGGCACAAGGCAAATTTCCTTTCTCTGTTCAAATGAGCAGTAAAAAAAAAGAGGGATGTGATTTTTTCGCACCACTTGCTTATAGCTATTACAATGCTTTCACTTCTCCAAGCACAAAATCTCATTGGATGACCATCTAGTAAAAGAAACGACATTAGTCTGCACTTCAAAGTCTTGTCCTTGTATAACTCATGAATACAGACTTTTAGCACCATCTATTTTACCAAATGCTCCCTGAAAGTTTTAGCACTGACAGCTGAAAATTAAAGTTCATTAAGCATAGCAACTGACTAGAAAATGGTCAGACCTGATCTTGTCATGCTTTCTGGTAGGTCAAAGTTCACTAATATGTAGTCTGCGACCTTGAATTTATCTAGTATTAGTAAAATCTTGCATGGAACAAGAATAAATTAGCTTTGTTTTAAAACTGTACTATACTACAAAACTTTGTATAGGATACTATACAGTGTGCTATAAAACTTTTTTTAACTCTACTATAAAACTTTGTAGAATTGATGAATAGTCCAGTAGCCTGCAATCAGACATAGGGATATACAAGAGTAGCGGGCTACTGAGAGGCTCGCAGGAACAAGGTTTAACCATCAAATGTTCACCACACACTGTAACAGATTCTAGGAAACTAAGAGCAATACAGTTCTCCTACCAAGGAAAGGTAAACTGAATAATTTCCTCTTCTGTGTGTGTCTTTTTAAAAATTATTTTTGTACACAACAGTCATTGTTTCCTTTTTTGTTTGCTCAGTAATTTAAACACAGTGAGGGAAAACGTGCAGGCGGATAGAAACCCTGTAAGCTGACTGACTTCCCATGCTGAGCACATTGCCAAACCATGGTGGTTTTCTGCTGTTCTTCTGAAAGGTGGAGAGCACTCGCTGTGGACCAGAATTTTTAATGTGCAAGAAGTCAGTGCAAGAATCTCACCACGGCTCAGATTCTCTCTGGCAGATTTACATATAGAGTGAGAATCTGTCTGATCCATCCTAATGATAAATTTGAGATATAATGCCAATTTTACAAGGAGTTTCCTATCAATTTGAAAACACTGAAATATAACATTAGGCTTCTTTGTGTGATGCTTCAGAGAGATTCCTTGACTACTAAATTTCAAATTTCATGTGGACAAAATCAGAGCTGAAATTCAGAGCAGACTTGCAGTCGCTCTCCTGCACTTAAGGGAAAAAAAAAAAAACCACAAAAATATATTGATGATAAAAGCTGTTAACTCAGAGTGACTTTGTTGCAGACCTCTATCTCAAGTCAGCTGTATACTACTTCAACACTTCCTAGGTGTAGATAAGTGAATTAACACAGCTGTCACCAAGTTACCAAAATTCTGGCTGAAAAGATAATCATGCCAGATAACATTCCCACGCCACACCATAAGCACATACATGGAAGTGGAATGACTGGGCAAGGCAAAAGAATAAGCAATAGAAACCACCTTTGGGCAACACACTACTACAATTGATGATAATAGTAAGTACCAAATGCATTTGTTAAAGCAAAAGTTCTTCTCTATTGTGTTTACATTGTTAACTAATACTGAATCCTCCATTGACATTACTAGCCTAAAACTAAAAAATTGTCAGTGATGAATAGAACTGAATCAAGATTCATTCACCATAAATTGCAATAAAATATCTTGTTACAAAACATTACATGTAATCCAAGGCTGAATGAAGCTATGAGAAACTCTTGTGAAAGTAAGAGTGTCTCTGAAATAAATGCAAACTATGACATTGACTATAACTATTGAAAAACTGAATCATGGTAGTGAAAAAAAGGATAGCAAAACCAAATAAATTATCCATAGTCTTGCTTTTAAGAAAGGTATAACTGAAAAATTTGTTCTATGATTACCCTCTATTGGTACACATTGAGTATGTCAAGAAGTGCTCAAGACTAGACTATATCTAAAGCAGAAACAGAAAGCAAAGAGAAATGCAGTAGAAGACCATACTTACAAAGTCAGCTTTCAGTCGGTCTATATCGTCTTGAAGTTCAGCAAGATTTAAGCTATTTCCAAAATGTCCAAAATAAATCATAATGACAGACAGAACAAACACTCTGAAGGTCTGGCAAGTCATTTTGTTTATGATGGTTCAGTTAAAATGCTTAGATAAGCACTGGGAGATGTTAGATCTAAGAGCAGTGACCTTCAACTTCTAATAGTTAAGCTTTCTATTAGAAGAAAATAGTCGAATGAACTTCATCTGCCTGTCAGTTGTATTTATACGTGGTCCTGACATTTTTTATTTCGTCGTCACAGCCTGGGTATATTTAGACAAGATAGCGTGAGATAAGGTTATCTCAATTTTGGTTGATGAAGGGAATCCCTCGAAAGCAATTTTCTTAAACGATTGTCCTGGAAAAAAATTCAGTGGTTCGTCAATGGGTAACATTTACGTGGCAGATTCTGAAGTTTCTTTTACACGTGGTTAGGGAAAAGGGGGAAATTCTGATACTGATTGAGGAGTGTGCATTGTGGCTCAAAAAGATTCTTTCACGCTCTCTGAAAAAAAAAAAAGTTGTCTCATGTGGTTAAAGGGTCAGTGTAAAGTCATCTCATTTCTGGTATTCTTTTAAAGTCTCCACTGAGATTGCTATGACATTCTTCATAGTCACTTAGACATCTAAATATTCTCCCTAGTGCTTTCCTCTTATGGAACTCTATTTGCACTCTTTCCATGGTCTAAAGTAGATTTCTGCTGCTTTCTCATCCTTCACCTCTGGATTCAAAAATGGAAAATGAGATTCCAGAATGGATGCAATGATGCATCATATTAAGTTCCTCTATGGTTGTCTACTACCTGCAAAAGCAGAGTATTTAATACTCAAGACATTAATTTCTTCTTGGCCATAATTAAAGTTGCCCACCTGACCATTCATTTGCACTTATGCATGCAAAATATGAAAACAGAGACGTGGATAAAAAAATCTCAGTTGAATATAGACAGGATGGTCTTCAAGTATATACAGACCCCTGAAACAACTGTATGGAGGACAGCTGGGGAAGTTTTTTGTATAGCATCTGAACTCTGTTTTGATGTATATCATGGGGAAAAAAGCTTACTGTGAAGAATCTTATGAAGAAATCAGAATAATTTTAGGCTGTAGGATATGAATGCAGGTTAAGCAGAAGCCTACAAGGGAAAGAAAGAAGTAGCCCATAGGAGAGAAGAAAGAGGATCAGGAAGAGGGCACTTGTGGGCTCAGAATGTCTGTGTCTCATCAGAAACAGACAAGAATTAAACTGGGCCCCAACAGGTATGATTTGAGCTCTCCAACATAGCCCCAGATGGCTCTTTGGATGTTCTTTGCAAGAAACCCCAGGTATCTATGAGGAACTATACAATGTCTGTCTTGGGTTTTGTTTAGGAAATTAAAACTGGCTAAACAATAACTTCATTGCTGGAAGTGTTGACATGGAGGTGAGGTGATAATGTTACTCAAGAGTGTTTCAAAGCACTGTAAAAAAATGTCAAATTATCATGCCTGACCATGGCATAGGGGTAGGACTACACAATCTTCAAAGGTCCTTTCCAACCAAAACCATTCTGATTCTATGATTCTATGCTAGAAAATGGAGTCATGGAATAATTTAGTTTAGAAAAGACTCTTAAGAACCTCAAGTCCAACCATTAACCTAACTCTAAGTCCACCACTAAACCATGTTCCTAAGTGCCACATCTACACATCTATTAAATAACTCATGAGATGGTGATAAAATGGAGAGTCTAAGTGGACTCCCAGTTCAAAGCAGGCTCACAAATGTCATCACACTGAATAAACCTTTTGGCAATGCTGAAACAAAAGACCACGATTAGCCTCAAGTACCAAAGACCTGAGGATTGCTAAAGGGCAGGGAGGGCTTAATTGCCACTTAAGGTCCAGGATAAAACAGACCAGGCTACTCAGCTTGGGAAAGAAAATAGAAAATTATTTAATGCAGTAGCAACTAAAGCAAAATCATAAAACACAACAAAAATAAAACAACACAGAGTGGTACAATGATGAAAAGTCCGACCAGCCCTTTAAGACCATCTTCTCCCCACTCCTCCCCTCTTCCCAGGCTCAGAGCCCTTATCGCTGTGTTTTTACTTCCTCCCCGCCCCCCACACCTTGTCTCTCCTCAGGGCAGGTGGGGTCCGCACCAGTCCTCCTTGCAAGTCCGTGGGGTACCTCACACACACGGCAGCCCTGCACGGGCTGCTCGTGCATTTATCCCAAAAGCTGCAGCTCCTTTCTGCCATTCGTGTGGGTCTGCTCTGCGGCGCACAGGCTCTCCAGCATGTCCTGTGCCATGGCCGCCACCTCACACAGTCTCTGGCCCGTCCGGGCACACTCACATGGAGCTGCTGCTGGCTCTCAGTTCTGCCATTGCTGTCCACTGGTTGCAGGGGCACAGCCTGTGTTTTCACCATGGCTTGTAGAGGGGACCCTGGTGTGGTGTTCCTCCTTCCTCCTTCCTTCTCTGACTGTAGGATTTGAGTGCTCACCTCCATCTTCTATCATTCTTACATCTCCTGCTAGCAGTTCCAATTCCCGTTTTTAAATAGTGATAGAGGAGGCGTCAGATTGGCCCAGCCGGGCCAGGGATGGGAACTCAGGATCGGGAGAGAGTCCAAAAACTCTTTTCCAGGTCTTCACTGCAAGCCGCTCCCGCTATTACCAAGCAAAAGCAGCTCCTTGCTAAACCATGATAATTTGCAAGGCAAGCATAGCCAAGTGATATGTTGTGGCACAACTAAATGTAGTTTATACATACAAGAAAACCAAGCATATTTTGTGAGGTGACAGAAACATGCTGAAACACATCAATTGGCCATGAGCCTATGAAGCAATTCTTTGGCAAAGTTTTGGAAGGGAGGTGTCAAGTGGTAGCAGGAAAATTATTCCTGCTACATACAGCACTCCTGCTGTCAGAAACACAACTGGAAGCAGGATAGGATCATCGAGTCCATTTTTTTTCCACTATAGGTCCTAATTTGAGCAGTGTTTTTCTATTGAATTACCAGAGAGTGTGCAAAGAGGAGCTGCAAGTAAGGAGTTTGGGAGAGACTCTTTATTCAAACAGATATTTTCTTAAATGCTGAGGACAAATCACAGCAAAACTGAACACAGCTAGTTACAGTAATTATCCAGCCAGGCAGAAGATGTAATTCCAGTAGTCGAAAGAGTAAGTCGGTAACACTGTCCTCTGCAGAGAACTATTAATACAGATTGACTGTTCTGGTTTAAACTGGCTTGTTAAACACACATCCCATCGACTGTAGGCTGTACCTCTCAGGTGACCACCCTTTGGTCTCTCATTAGTGCTAAAATTTTAAGAATAACAAGGGGATGAATTATCAGAAATAAGAGAATTTTCCAACTAATTATGGTTAATGTTTTGGGGGTTCATATGACTGATTTTATTACTAGATCTCCTCACCTCTCAGAGAAAGACACTGTCAAGCATTCAGTTTTACGGATAAGAAAATGGAAACACAGAGCAATGAGAAGATTCATGATCATTCAGCCTCTGGGAAAGGCAAATCTAGGAACACAAATAAAGCCTTCCAGTCCCATTGTTGTCCTTTGCCCACTAAACAATGGTACAAGTGTTGTATTGTAAAATGAGGTGAGAAATTAAACAAAGAGCAAAGAAGAAAGTCATGATGTCTGGCTCTGTCATACTATCTTCTGAGTGCAGGTCTTACTCCCAGGTACATTCTTCTGCCTGGACAGGCTAAATGCAGGCCTTCTACTCATTTTCATATTCAATTTCTCACACAAAGGGTTGAAAGTTCCACTGTAAAACATTAGCTGGACAGAAATGTACTCTAATACAGAAAATATAGAATGCTTTTTCCAAATCATTTACATTTCAATAAATGGTATCATGTTGATGTCCACATACTCATCTTTTAATATTCCCTTCTATTGACACACACCAACACTTCCCTGCAAATAAGTTTGAAACTACGCAACAGCCTACAGCAGATGGTCAGAGCATGAGAGTCCTTGAGTTGCAAGGGTCTATTGTTTCCCATTCTGCCCAGAATAATGAAACGGATCACCATTGTCCAGTGTACATCTCGCTGCCCAAGAACTGTGAACAGACAGGTTACTAGGAAGGCTCAGGTTTACGTTGTTCCTCTGCACTGCCTTGCCTGAGTATCAGCATAGTTGTAAACAAAATAGGGGGTATCCTACAACTACCAGACAGAACCAAGGGCTTAAGAGCATCCAATTTTTATCCGTGTTCCTTGGTAGACATCTGTTGATTGCATGCTGGGGAGGACTGAGCACTTACCACTAACACAAGCTCTTTGCCTGAGCATTAGTCCTAATTTAGCTGAAAGAGGTGACGGAATAGTATTGAAAAAATCTCATGCTGCATAATTGCTGCACAGCCCATCTGTGTGGCTCCATAATCACAACTGGACTGTCATCTGTTCCAAACACAGTGGGAAATGAAACCAAGGCCTTTTTTTTTTTTTTCTGCCTGGAAGTCATCTGACTCTTCATGCAAAGTAGAGGTTTCACACTCTTTTGTTCATACAACACCTTACACGAATTACCCGATGATGTCCTTGCAAACTCATGTCAAATTTCACTATGACCTCTGATTAAAGGTTTTTCCCTTTCAGTTTTTTGTTTTCTGTGTACTCCTCAGCATACTAGCTGAGTGGTTAGTAAGGAGCTGCCCTTACCAGCTCAGCAGATCTCGCATGATTTTCGTTTCTCTCAAGCTGAGTGGCTTCCTCTGTTACCACTGCGCAAGGAAAGCAGCTCAGGGTTGGAAAATCCAATCTGGGTTGTCATTGTGACTTTACATCACACTTCACTTCTTATCCTCTCTTTCCTATAAAGCAGTAGAAATAATTCCTTTGGTTCCTCCTTCACAATGCAGAGGGGACAGAGGGTAAAGTAATTAAAGTTTGCACATGCACTGTACCATCCAAAGAATGTGAAGAAAGAAGAAACTAAAGATACAAAGAGAGATGTCCAAATAGAATATGAGCTGATGGTTAAAACTTGAAGTGATTAGAGTGTAAGTTCAAAACTATGAAAATCATGGTACCTTGACTACACATCTGTTTCATACTGTCCTTCAGAATTTTGACTTGGTAACCACGCAGTTTTCCATAACCTTTCCCCACAAAACACTACTGATTAATTTCTGAATTAGTAAGAGGAAATAATTGCCCCCTTCATGATCTGAGTTCATGATCCTGTAAACATAAGCTTGTGCATGGACAGAAATGTGTACTGGAGACAAAAGAGTCTTCCTTGTTTCTTGTGCTGTATTTCAAGTTGGTACAAACTAGTTTTCCAGTTTTTGATAAAACGCAGTCTGCGTGTCTAAATGATTGAGAAACCATTAAGCTACCAGTGGGAGTTATGAGAAAGGCAGGTTCTAAGATATTATTTTCTTTGTAATAAAGTATGGAAAACAATGTTGGCATTGTAGAAGACAGTGATGGACAAACATGGTATGCATTTTCACTCTATGCTTCTACTGTTTAGACTCTTTCCACATATCTAACTCCTGATCAAAATCTATATACCCAAAAAATAGAATAAAATTCAAAATCTTATTGAATTTTAGTTTAAATCTATATCAATAGAAAAGCTGCATAACTATCGGCACAGCAACCCAAATTATGACTGCATAAAATACCTCCTGTGCTATAACCACAGAGTGTCTATGGGATTTTCCACATGAAACCTTTCATTTTCACCAGCTCTTCTTCATTCTTCCAAGAAGAATAAAACACTTACTCTTGAAACTTTTCTATTTTCAGCATCATAATATCCTTTGGAGGTACTGCTAGTTCTGAGCATTATATCACTGATGTATGTATATTTCCTTTTTAAACCCCCAGCTTCTTGTCTTACATGATTTCACGAATCTTGGGGTTTATTTTAGAGTTTTGGGGTTGGGATTTTTTTTCTGATCACTTTTTAATCATCATGGCTGCAGGGAAAATGTCAAAAACAAGAACCTCCAAAAGCACAATAAGGCGAATAGAAAAAAAACGACGTTTCAAGATTTTTTCCTAAAGACCTTTGAAATGCTTTTGCCCAGGCTTTGTAGACACTAGCAGCACTTACAACTTTCAGATTGTTTGATTTTTAATGTTACCTATGCAATATTATCAATTTAATGCTATCAGTACAACATAGTGACTTTAAATAATGCACTTTGGTGAGTGTAGTTATACAAAATAAAGATAAATGTTATTAAAATAATTTTCCCCAAAGCGATGTCTCATGTTTTTTTAATTCTTCCTTAATAGCCCTGCTCTTCATGAGATGAGCATGCTAGTAATTCCATAACCTTTTCCACAAACATTTTATTAGCTTTAAAGTAATATTGTAATTCATCTAAAGATAACTCATTAATTAAGAAAACGATTTCACTGTAATTTGGCCTGACTCTGTTTTGTGGTTTTCACTTTCTGCTGCATATGCATATGTATACCTTTGCCTGTACCTTAATAGAAAAAAACATCACATTTTGCTCACAATGTCTTTCCCCAATTCCCAGTCAACGAGAGTATGCTTTCCTCTATACATCAACTCTCCTTGCAGAGACCTCTAGTATTTTCACAGTCTACTATTCACTTTCATTTTCATAGGATCAGATCCACCTTTAAAAGAAGCCAAAAAGCCATCTGGCCTTCTGTATCTAGGTATCTGCATTAATACCTCATGGCACCTTTTCAGAAGGACCAAGTTATTTTTAAAGAGACAAGACCAGAGAACTCTAGTCCTGGATCAGCTGTCGGTTTCTGTATGTCCTAGGTGAATGCAGATGCATGGAACCTTGCCACAGGCCACTTTACAACCTTTCAAAATAGCATGGCGTCTGCTGAAAATTTCCTGCAGGTTGACACATAGGAATCCGTAGCCCCTCTATCAACCTAATACTTTCCATACACTTTCTGTATTACATCCAAATGGTACTTTTCAGACTTTCAAGCTGTTGATGAGCCAGCCACACTCATCTTCCTCCCATTATGTTTACCGAATTTTGCCAATATGTTGGATTTTATGATTCATTCCTTCTCTTAACGTTGATTTTCTGAATTAAGGGCATTTATTTGCGTTGGACTTTTTTGGTCTCATTTATATCAAGGAATTCAAGTGCCATTCAAGTTTTCCTTGTACAGTTGCTTTTTTTTTCACAGTTTAAGTAAATTTATGCTACAGACACATATATTGTTGGAAATTAATACTCAGACTGAAATTTGGAGGAAAACACTAGTGAAAGCAACCCTGTAATTCTTTCAATTTTTTAGTGAATATTCTAAGTTGAAATGTGAGCATTTTTGGAGGAAAATGTGATCATTTTCACTTGTTGTTCCTTTCACAATTTATAATAGTTAAATAACTTGTAGCTACACTCAAACACAAGTGTGTAGGTGTGGGCATACGTTAGAGGCTAACTCAGTGATCTATTTCAAGCATCAGTAAGAAACTATCCATGAAATATTTCAAGCCAGCTTACAAAGTGGACATTTTTTGTCACAAGAACTTCAAAACACCCACATGAGGTTTCCTAGCAGAAATCTGCTGTGTGATGTGATGCTTTCTTCTAAAACAATTCAAGCGATAGTTAGGTGGGGATCCCCCTTGTCCACCATTCCCTTTAGTGCCATTGATAATGGTGTAACTAAGCAAGACAGTCATCTTTACTCACAGAAAAAGGCAAATGAGTATTCAGACTCAGTCCTACCTGTTTCTGTCTTGCTTCCAGAACACTTAGGAGCACACCAGAAAGTCAGATGTACAAGCAATCAATCCACAGATGACATTTTACTTAGAACTAGGTTTCTTGAGTGCATTTTACTTGCAAAGGCTTTCCAGTTAGATTCAGAATTCAAAGTGAAATGAGAAATATGTAAGACCTTTGCTTTTTAGTAGTTAAAAAACTTAGGGTTTCACACCCTAAGTACATTTCCTCTTCTTCTCCACAGGAAATAAGGCTGCCTAGAGAAGAGCTACTGTGAGTCAAGTGCAGATGCATTTTATTTTAAAGTTACATATCTTCTTCTTTTAAAAGACTTGAAGTAACAACTATAAAGTGTTCAGTCCACTTTAGGTAATGTAAAAATTTAATTAGCTAGTAATAAATACTTAGAAGACCAAGGAATGAGATAACTAAGTTTCTGTTGCTTTTTTAAAGAGGCTAATGAGTCTCTGCCTCCAAACCAAAATAAAGTAAGTTGATAAAAAGACAATATAATAGACAAATGTTGAAGTAGAACAAAATGCAATCTCAAGTACTCAAAACTAAAGTACCACAGCAGATTGGGTTGCTAATCTTTTTTTCCTAAAGAAATGAAACCCTTGCAGTTTCTTAAGCTGTCAGTTCCTTCCTTGTAAGTAATTTTTGAAAAGTCAGCAATTTGATCAAAATTTGAGAGACTCAAAAGTCTCATAGCAAATCTAGCCTTTGCCACTTTGTAGTGGTTTTGCCTGGGCCAGGTTTTTTGGTAGCGGGGAGCGGCTACAGGGATGGCTTCTTTAAACAAAGAGCTGCCAGAAGCTTCCCGTGTAGCTGACAGGGTTAGGGCCAGTCAATTCTAGGCTGGACCCTGCTCCTGACCCAGGCCTGGCCAATTAGTGATAGAGGTAATGCCTCTGTGAATAACACATTTGAAAAGGAGAAGTTGTTGCACAGTTGCTAAACTGCAGCAGCAACAGGGAATAAGAATGTGAAAACATCTCTGCAGACACCAAGGTCAGTGGAGAAGGAGGGGGTGAAGAGTGCTTAGGCACTGAAAAGGCTCCTCTGTGATATGTGGTGAGGACCATGGTAAGGCAGGTTGTCTCCTTGCAATCCATGGAGGACCACTGGGAAGCAGAGACCCACTCACAGCCCTTGAAGAAGCCCACACTTCTGAGAAGCACTGGCAAAATCCATCTGTAATGAACTGACTGCAATCCCCATTCCCCATCCACTGTGCCGCTGATAGGGAAGGAAAGGAAGTCTGGGGAAGAGGGAAGGGTGGGAAGAGGTGTTTTTAAGACAGTTTTATTTCTCATCTCCCTGCTTTTACTGTTTCTTTAATAAATTAAACCTTTTTCTCCCTAAGTTGAGTCTGTTTTGTCCGTGACACTAACTGCTGAGAGATCTCTCTGTCCTTATCTCAAGTCAAAAGCCATTTGTATTAATTCTCTTTCTCCTGTCCAGTTTGGGAGTGCGAGTGATTTTATGACTTGGTGGACATCAGGCTAAACTACCATACACTTTCATTAAAACTGACATCTAAGCAACCAGAAGACTGTTCTAGGATCATGGACCATGTGTTGGTATTTTAAAGTGTTTATACGAGTTAATTATGGTAAGGAGGGGTACAGCCTTCCTAATATAGCTAATTGATTGTAGTGAAAGAATATTCATTCCATCCATTACTCAAGAGTTAGTTGATATCTAGGAAGGTATATACAACAGTTAAAAAAAGCTTCCAAAACTTACAAAAAAGAAAGGAGCCTTATCCTCCCACTTATACTATTTTTGTTGTTTCATACTCATGTATACAAAGAAAGCTCTGGATTCTCATGTCATCCTTTCTCAATACCTCTGGTTTGCCAGATTGGCCTGTTCTATGCATATACATGCAGCAAAACTGAAGGAGAAACTGTAATATGCTGCCAAAGCTAAGGTGGTTTTATTTTGGTCTAGCTATTGTGCCTATCAGTAGCGGAGGAGCTATGATACACCAGGCTTTGGCTGTGGTGTACTATCTCCATCTCTGCATATGCAGGCAAAGTACAACAGTCCTTTCAAGACTTCATAAAAGGAGATCTACAAGTTGAATTTCAATTGCAAAGGGCTCAGTGTTCAGGCACACCAGCTCTGGTTTCTGTTAGCATAGTTGAAATGCTCTCCCTTTCCATAAGAGATTTTCCTTTTGGAAAACCGTCATCCTTTTGGAAAACTCAAAGAAATTTTAAATAAGTGAGGGTTTTTTTCCCTTCCACATAAGGTAAAATGGCATATCAGTGAGATCTACTACATTAGTGTGCCATTTGTTCTACTCATGGGAGCTTAAAACCAGTCTCCTGGTCATCCACACTCACTATACTTTGGTTTGCATTTGGGGGCCTGCAAAATTTAGTTCCTTTCAGATAAAATTAAAGATGTTTTTGGAAACTCAGTTGATGTTCTCCAACTGCTAACAGGAGCTTAGGCCACAGGACCAATGTAGAGCTACTTTAAAATACAACAAATGCAGTGTGAAAGCTGCATTCTCGATGTCAGTTCTTTTAACTTATAGATCTGCTCTTTATAACACTGCCTTTTTTTTATAATGAAGATATAAGAAGACATATGCTAGACAAAAGAGGACTTTCCCTTGGTGGATGAAGGAAAAGGTGGTTATCAGGGGGAGTCAACATGGATTCACCAACCTGATAGCCTTCTACTAGGGTATAACTGGCTGTCTGGATGAGGGGAGAGCAGCAGATGTCATTTACCTCGACTTCAGCAAGGCTTTTGACACTGTCTCCCATAACATCCTCATCAGAAAGCTCAGGCAGTGTGGCTTGGATGAGTGGACGGTGAAGTGGGTCAAGAAGTGGCTGAAGGACAGAACCCAGAGATCAATGACATGGAATTGAGTTGGAGGCTAACTGGAGTTCCTCAGGAGTTGGTTCTGGGGCCAATCTTGTTCAATATCTTCATCAACAACCTGGATGAGGGGACAGAGTGACGTCACTAATGACACCAAACTGGGAGGACTGGCTGATTCCCCAGAAGACTGTGATGCCATTCAGCAGGACCTCAACCAACTCGAGTGCTGGGCAGAGAGAAACCTCATGAGGTTCAACAAGGGCAAGTGCAGAGTCCTGTATCTGGGAAGGAACAACTCCATGCACCAGTACAGG
>WBNH01010577.1:262735-274406 GCA_013401255.1 Urocolius indicus | reverse complement strand
GTGACAGGACAAGGGATAATGGAAAGAAGCTGAAGCCCAAAAAGTTCCATTTAAACATAAGGAAAAACTATTTCAATGTGAAGATGATGGAGCACTGGCAAAGGCTGCCCAGAGGGGTTGTGGAGTCTCCTTTTGAGGAAATTTTTAAAACCTGCCTGAAACTGTTCCTGTGTGACCTGATGTAGGTGGATCTGCTTCTGCAGGGGGGTTGGACTAGATGATCTCTAAAAGTCCCTTCCAACTCCTACCGTTCTGTGATTCTATGATAAGACATATTGCAATAATTTCTGATAAGTTTTTTGAATTAAGCACATAAATTGAATCGTCTAAGCAACAGCAAGGAGGAAATCAAAACGTTGCTTCTACTTGATCCTGAATGAGAGAATAGTCAGGACTAAGTAGACAGATAAGTGTATAGAAATAAGTATTGGTGGAAGAGGTAATCAAACATTTAAGAGTAGTCATGGATCTTCTACATGGGCACACACGGAAACCTGTTTTAAAAAACTATAATTTTTGTCATTGTATCTTCATCTGCTCTCAAAACAGGCTACAATGTGATGCATCAGTTCCTCCTCTGCATCCAAGAAAGTCTTTACAGGAACAGTATGTCAAGGAATAAGCAATAATAAAGTGTTGATTAGGTGAAGAGATGGATTCATGCTGTTTCTCCAGTCACTTCAAATCACAAAGTTATGCTTTGTTGATATTCACCGGCTTAGGAAGTCATAAAGTAACTCCAGAAGTACTGCAGAAATAATGAAAACAAAATCACGACATGGCAGACATGTCTAGAGTACAGATAAAAGCAGAAAGGAAAAGCAGAAGTAAAAGTATGTATGATGAAGAAATTTTGTATGTCACCAGAAGTCAAAATGTCTGAAGGAATATCTTGGAGAAAACAAAATGGGGCTATATATAGTGTATCTGAGGAGGGAAATACCCAGATTTTGTCCTCACAGCTCATGAGAGACACTGACAAATGGGACAAGGTTCATCCAATGTGATTTAAAAAAGACTGAAGGAGTTGGGTTTGTCCGAGCACAAGGTGCAACAGGCTCAAGTTTCTTCAGGAAGATCTTCAGAAAAAGCAAACATCAGTGTAGGTTGCCCAAAGAAATGATGGAATCTACCTTCAAGTATTGGACACTGCTTGACAGGACCCTAGATAACCCAAGGTCCTACTTAAAACAGAAGCTTGGATGAGGTATCTCCAGGATTCCTTTCAACCTGGATTTTTCTATGATCCTATTTTGATGAAAACAGCTAACGCAATCACCTCCTCAAGAACAGCAGGAACACAGTAAGACAGGGACAGAGAAGAGGACTGATCAACAGTGATAACTACGTCTTGGATGTCAAAAAAGGGTTGTGAAAGAATTTTCCAAATTCAGACCAAACCAATCCACATAAAAACAGAAGTACAAAAACTGCAAGTAACGTCATCATTTTCATCATATAAACAAGAGGAGCATAAGGAGAGAAGTGATGTTGGTACAGACAAAACTGGGCTGCATGGTTGTGTGCATTGTAGTCCAAAAATTAAACAGGCAATTCATGTAAACTTTTTACATGGACAAGGATATTAAGAAGCATTGGTGAATGCAGTAGGTGAGCAAGATCATTTTATAGAGTTGCTGATACAGAAAGCAGAAGCAAGGTCAAGATGATTGATAGTCATAGGATTGGAAACAAACTCCTCTAAGGCAAAAGCAGAAGTGGAGAAGGTAGAGTTAAAGGTTCTCTAACCATGGAAACAAACTGAACAAATGGGTGCATAAAAATGCAGTTGCAGCGGGGAAAAATTTTAATCAATTTATCAAACACACGGTAGCACTTTCAGATTCGAGAACAGCAAATGCAATAGCTGTCATTAAGAAGAGAGAAATAACAGTCAGGGTAGAAAGAAACATGTTATATGACAACACTTGTTTGCAAGGCTTTAGAACAAAATATTAAATAATCAGCCACTAAAGACAAGCAGGAGAAAGAATAAAATGCCGTGAAAGTTAACTAGGCAAGGTATTTCCAGAAGACAGAGGAAGGGAATAATGCCAATGTACAGTTGTGGATTAACTCTCTGCTATATAGATGAGTTCAGTCCAGAAATGGTCCACTCAGAAAGCTCCTGTTTTATAAAAGAAGTCTAGAAGTGTTTGGCTTGTTCAGCCTCAGGAAAACAAAGGCTGAGAGAAGACATGATTGTTATCTTAACTACATCAGAGTGGGAAAACAGCAAATTTGGGAAGTGATGTAAGTGTACAGAGTAAACCAATTGTAGATGAAATGGTTATAAATTGGTCATTGAGTAAATTTACACCATAGATGGAAGACCTCTGTCAATCAGAGTTTGAGATTCTGGCAAAGCCACCCCAGAAGAACAGCAAAGGGTTACAGGTACAAAACTTCTTCAAAGCATTTCATTCCACTCCTGAGTTCAGTAACTAGTGGATGCAACTTATAAAAACAATGTACAGTTTCCATTCACAGTCCTATAAGGGACCATCATAAGTCTTACTGCTAGTGCCAGGAAAATTGAATTTTAGTACTAAATACTAAATACTACACTGATTTTAGTATTGAAGAACAGAACTTTATTGCTTGTCTTCCATCTGAGTAGAGAAACTCAGTGTTTCTTATTAAGTCATTTATTTATTAGTATTCATAGAATCATAGAATGGTAGGGGTTGGAAGGGACCTTTAGAGATCATCTAGTCCAACCCCCCTGCAGAAGCAGGTCCACCTACATCAGGTCACAGAGGAACATGTCCAGGTGGGTCTTGAAGACCTCCAAGGAAGGAGACTCCACAACCCCTCTGGGCAGACTGTGCCAGTGATCCGTCACCCTNAGGAGCCCAGAACTGGACAAAGGACTCCAGATGAGGCCTCACCAGGGCAGAGGGGTAGCAGAACCTCCCTCGACCTGCTGGCCCCACTCTTCTTGATGCATCCCAGGATGTCATTGGCCTTCTTGGCCGTGAGGGCACATTGCTGGCTCACGGTTAGTTTATTATCAATCAGGACTCTCAAGTCTCTCTCTGCAGAGCTGCTTTCCAGGAGTTCAATCCTCAACCTGTACTGGTGAATGGGGTTGTTCCTTCCCAGATGCAGGACTCTGCACTTGCCCTTGTTGAATCTCACAAGATTCCTCTCTGCCCAGCTCTCAATATATTGCTTAAACTATTATTTCTTTACATGAACTGCAATCTGGATTATTTGTGTTTTTTTTGTCTTCCCTCTTGTAGATGGAATTGAACTGATATCTTAGCAGAGGGAACATTTTCTTATCACTCTCCTTATATTCTTTGCAATATTCCAATGTTCCAAAGAAATGAAAAGTTGCAGCAGACTAGGAAAATCACATGAAGAAGTTACATGCCACATGCAGAAGTTACATCTTTCTGCTTGCTGTCCATTCATGAATGAGTTGAGCATCAATACTCCCTCTTTTTTACCATAGTACAGCATGGGCAATTAATAGCAAGTCTGAAGTCTTTTTACAGTCACTGGAATGCTCATCCTAGAGTTTAGACCTGGGAAATACTCTTTACCAGACTGTAGCCACCCCGCACATCAGTGTGGCCTCTTCCTTTCCATCTATAAAACCACCCCTAAAGATCCACTTGTTTCTTTACAGAAGAATAACCACCAGGATCTTGCTTTCCATGGTCTGAAATCAGGTTAAGCTGAATGTATCAGTTTGTATCAGCAAGATGATAGCCTCAATCATCCTTTGGTACCAGCAGACCTTTTTGTGAGTACAGGGCATGCTGATCTCAAAAACGCTGATCCACTGACTCAAATTGCAGCCATGCACCTGATGCTGCACTCCTTTGAAGTCATTTGCAACCCTGCAATCCTTCACAAACTTTGAACGCCCTTGGTTGTGCTCAAGTGGAATGGGAAAATTTTCTAAAAAAAACTCCAACCTTTCACAGGGCAAAAAGCCAACTCACATTTCCATGCTGATGTCAAAGTTGCCCAGAAATGAGAGAAATGGTGTAAAACCAAAAAGTGGCGTGGCCATCTCATCGGCATCCACACAGGGGAGGAAGGAGAGAGCAGGAGAGCCTTCAGAAGTGGGGGCAATGCCTGGTACCCACTCAAGAGACTCTGAATTGGCAGCCAGCGTGGGTTGCCCTTCTCCAGTTGCCACTGCTGCAGTCATCTGCCAGCTTGGGATTCACATCTCCAAGCCCTCGTGGGCTGCAATTGTACGTGAAGCACTCTTTCCCCTTCTGCGGGTAGAAAAACAGGCTGCCTTTTCCACTGACAGCTTGTGGTTTCTCATTCACAAAAACAAAAAAAATTTCCTCACATCTAGGAGGCTCAATTGTAAATAGTTTTATCAAATGACTAATTTATCACACCTGTGGTTTATCTATTCTTCATCTCTTGGAAAGTGCTACTGGTTATTCCCTAATCATTACAAAGGAACAGAGAAGACAATGAAACTGATGCAACAAAATTTTTCTAGGAGACGTCAGTGGGTTCTTTACTTGTGGTTAGGGACTGAGCTGGGCTGGCATAAACCACTTCTTCTTTCATGCAGGGAGAGAGAAAATAGGAAATAATTGATGGTGCTTTGTTAACAATGGATACGAGTTACCGAGGTTCACCTGTGATGATAAAACCACCATGGTGTTAACTACTGCTCATGGACTCTTTAGGAGAAACAAGCAAACAAAAACCCTCTCTGCACCTTTGCTTCTTCAAGGAAGTTATTTCCTTCTTGTCAGCTGGGTCGAAAGCATGATTGCACCATAAGTACCAAAACGACTGAAACAAACAGTATTGGGGAAAGTAGAAGGAAAAACATCTATCAGTTAAAGTTAACAAGGGATACGTCCTAATAACACAAAACTCTGTTATTATGTCATCCATGTAAAGCTCTCCTTGAGGCCTTAAAGAGAAAAAAAAAAACAAAAAAAACCAAATGTGCCCCACTTCTCAGTATCTTAGTACGTTTAGTATTTGTAAACATCTCAGTATCTATATACAACCTCATTCATGATCTCTGATTGAATTTTATTCTTTTCTCTGCAACCCTAGCTGCTGGAAGTTCCGCTCCCTGCTGTCTTTAAATATGTTTTTTAATGTGCCAAATAGAGCAATAGACTGAGGTTATGGCTGAAAGCTGAAAACTCCAGGCTTCTCTACTCACCCATCATCACTCTTCTTCTACACTCCCATGCCAGCGTCCTTCAGTTTCCTCTCCCTTTATACTCCCTCTTTCACTAAACTGTGTTAAATTTAGATTCTCTCAGGTTTTTATCTCTGACTGCTCAAAAATCAGAGAATGGTAATCAGATATCTGTTATTACTCAAACACTTTATCACAGCATGTTCTTCTACTGTTTTGCTAGGCCGCTGAACCAGGAAGATGTCTTCAGCTGCCAGGAGGTGACACATCTTTGCAAAGGGCATCACGACCTGGAGAGAGGAGGGGAGGCACTTCAAGGCCAGCCAGAGTCAGTGGCCAAGAAGCAGGGAGGTTTGCATAACTCTTTTATTACACAAATGAGACAAACTTCCCTGACAGTGTCCATGCTGCAAGGAGAGCAGCAGAAGCAAGAGTAGGAGTGGACTGGTTTCAATCCAGAGGCCTTGGACCAAAAACTTCAGCATCACTTGCAAGAGACCTGTATCTTTTTCAGAAATCACTTATCAAAAGAGAAACAATTGTGATTTCTCATGTTTTAATTCTATTTCAAAATTAATTAATTCCTTTCCTCTTGCAGGACTTGATGCTCACTTGCAGTTTGTTGATCACCTCACATTTTGTGGCCAGACAGTTGCTCATAGTTTTCCTTTCTACTATGGAAACAAAGCCCTTGAATTTCAACTGTCATTTTCACAGAGGGACTGACACAGCCAACAGTCACTACAGGATTGTGTTTTATTTAGTTACATCTGAGGTGGATTCTCCAGGGCAAACAAAAGGGCTTCCGGTTGTGTTGTGCATGGTACAGTAACAGGAGAGCATCTCTGCAGTCTCACTTCTCATAGTGTGGCTGCATCCAGCTCTATACCCTGTCCAGAAATGATGCAATGGCCTTCAAAATCAGCCTTCTGTAGCTTCTATCAGAGATTTTCAAGATCAAACTAATTAAAGCCATAGATAGCTTGGTGGACACTGCTTTGAGCAGGACATCAGACCAGAGGTTCCCAGAGGCCTCTACCAGTCTCTTTTACACAGTGGCCTTGTGGCTTTATGATTAATATTGTCTTTCTGAGATGCAACTCTGTCCACAAGACTGAAAAAACATTACCCATACTGCTTTGCAATGTAGCATTTAAACCTATTCCTGGCACATATCACCAGCACTGTTATTCCATGATAGCCTCCACCTTCACTCAGTGGCATTATATTTCCATTACCTCTCTTTTCCCTCTGGCAATGCTCCTCATAGTCTTGCTGACTGCCTTTACATTTCCAAATCTGTCTTCCGCTGAGGCCAGTAGAATAGGTCTGCTGAGCTAAATATTGGTTTTTAGATGAAAACTGTTTTTTAGATGAACTAAGGTGAAACCATTCTCCACATGTGATCATGGAGAATGAGTTTCTCAGTTTAGCAGCTCCTGTCAGTATTCAGGAGGACATACCCCAGTGGCAGTCATTCTTTACAATACAAAGATGCTTGGCTGGAGATGGGGGAAGCTGATAGGTGACCACAGCACGGCTATGCAAGTGCTACTATAACCTTTCTATTCCTGTAACAGCACTGCCTGTCCGGGCACCCTTTTTCTCTGCAGCCCCCTCCCCTCAGCCCACAGTAACTGAGGGGGAAGACGACTCAAGCAGCACCTGGGCTGTGTGGCTACAGGTGACTACTTTGGGAAGCTTCTAATTAATCACTAGACCAGAAGTCCATGCATTCAACCTTTGGTCAAGCATCTTTGCAGTCAGGAGGCTGCTACTGCAGTGTCTGGAAATTAATGCATGCTGTGAGCATGGAGAAACAGTGACCAAATGGCCAAATCCAACACAAGTGACATCATTGTCCAAATCTCATCCTTATTATAATGTTTCAGGAAAAAATATCTTCCTTATAATGCTCTTTGAGAGTCCTCAGCATTTGCTAAGGACTACATTGTAACACCACCTCAGGGCTTCAGCTGAGATCAGGAATTTGCTGTAGATGGTTCTGATTGCAGCAGAAATTATTTATTAAGGGATAGTCCCTGCTCTGAAGATTTTGCACTTCAGAGAAAAAGAAAAAAGCACTTCAGGCAAAATAGAGAAAATGTGTACATGGTCTTGTCTGTGATGGAAATTGTTGTCTTTGCTGACTGTTGCTGTATTATCTACATAATGCCAAAACTGCATGTGCAGCTGCCACTTTCCACTAGATCAGTGTTTTTCAAGACATTATGAGCTAGTGACAATTTCAATGCACAGCCACATGTTTTTCACTCTTCCCTTTGCAGTAACACTCACAAAATACCCTTTTTTTTTCTTATAATAAGAGTCGCTACTCCAAAAAGATTAAAACACTGTGATAAGACAAGCCACATCAAGCAGTAGTGACGATGATTAACACTAGATGGATATTAATTTCTTTCTGAAGATTTCTCTATGCAAAGCAAAAATAAATTAACTTACAAAAATAACTGATAGACCTTTTTCCCATTTGCCAAAGGAGAATAGTGCCTTAATGCAGCAATTTGCCTACAGTCAGACAAGAAGTCTGTAGTAAAATCAGAGATTGAATTAATATCTGATTTATAACCCTAGTCTTTGGGTTTTCTTCACCCATGTTTTTAATTACAATTCTGAGTTTGTGGCAACTAAAATTTTAAAAAAAAACCTTTCTAATCCCATCTATTTCAGTTTCCCAACTAAGGAAATTGCTTATGAAACATGCCATAACACTTTCTCCATCAACTGAAGAGTCAAAAGTAAACTGGGACCAACATGAGTCTCGTTTTCTAAGAGTGCCACCTAGAGTTGCATCTGAAAAAATAAAGCTTTCTTTTAGTTTTAAAAGGCAGTAAGTTTTGTCCATACTTATTGAGTTATCAGTTAAATATATTTAATATTAATTATTTTGCTATTTTTTGTGAAGATGTAGCATAATATTTGTTGCCAAGTGGCCTGTATATGATGTGTCACTATTGCAGCAATTGTCTATTAAATAAAGACCTTTATTTTGCAGGTGCCATATTTTGCCTTTCATTCAGGAATGTTTAATTGATTTGAAAATGTGATTTTTCATTACTGTATGAAGGAGTGCCCCATTCCCATGTGTTACTGCTCTCATTTTATAGACAAAGTAACTAAGAGTCCGCAAAATATTCTAAGCCATATGGAAAATGAGGGCAAGAACCTTCAAGTTCTGAGTTTCTATGCCATAAGATAAAAATTGTCCCTGAATCCCCTGAATTAAATGTGACAGTTTTCCTGTTTGCAGGTGTCACTGGCTCTCTTCTGCAGCAGAGAAGCAGCATCCTCTCCTGCTCCTTCTCAGTGAGTGTCCTGTGCTGAGCCCTCAGATTCTAGCTACTGCTCCCTGTCAGGGTTGACGACTGGATGGGGAAGTCTGATGAAGGCTGGTGAGGCCATGCCCACAGTCACTTTTCTACTCCATACACCAAAGTTTGGAAAAAAAACCAAAAAAAACCAACAAAAAACAACATTAAAATGCTTTTTGCAAACCTAAATTTCACAAACAAATGGATGAGCTGTGTGAACAAGTCCATGAAAACAGACACCATGTTAAATGAAAATTAAATTATGTCCTCAAAAAAGACCACAGCATCAAATGTGCCACCTTTGCCTCTGACCCTCTGATTAACCATTTTGGTTTTAACTGAAGAAAACATATTTTGAGTTGCAACCCCCTTGTATTAATTTGACATTTGCCCTAACCCTGCTAATTGAATATTGACTCTACAGGACAGTGGGACCTTTACACAGTCATTCATCCGCAGAGTGAACATTTGAAATGACGGAGTTATGCCTTAGAGATGGGCAGGTGGACATACCCTCAGGTAGTTAACACACTCCTTTCCTTTGCTCCCCAGCTGCTGCCTAGCTCACCTTGGATCAAGCTTTGCACTGTGGGAAACCGTCAGGCTCCTGCTCCAACTATGATGGGATCTAGGATGGGTCTTGGCCTTTCAGACCCGTGAGGTCCTTCTTTGCCCTGGTCTGTCGTGGTAGCCTCTTGTCAATTAAAGTACTTGGGATAGCTTTCTCTGCCACTTCTCCCTGAATATGCTTTTTTGGCAACCATCAGCTTCATGAAATCTAAGAGAGAGAGTTAGGACTGTGTTTCATCTTATTAGCCATCTAGGTGTTGTCTTACCATGTAAGAAGAGCAAGAAAAGGGAATTCAATAGGATCTAAATAATTTGGAAGTGATGGCTCAGAGCCAGGAATGCTGTGTTCAGACTTTGTCTGGTTTATAATATAGTTGACTCAAATAAAATACAGCTGCCTGGTAAGGTATGGCAACAAAACCTGGTGTGTCATATACTGCAACTCTCTCTAGTAATTAACAAATATTTAAATAATATAACATCGTGCTATTAATAAAATACAAGATTAAATCTGTATCTCATTGCTAAATATGCAAGGTGTTCAGCTGAAGCTGGTATTCTTCTGCAATAAGGGACATAAGGCATTTCCTTGCCTCTCCTGAAAAAAAAAAAAAAAAACCAAAAACATAGCTTTGAACAGCAAAGCAAAGCAGAGCAGAGCAGAGGAAGGCAAAGCAAAGCAAAGCAAAGCAAACCAAACCAAAACAAAACAAAGCAAATCAAAGCAGTGCAATGAAAATGAGAAATGTGAAGCCAAGCTGCCGGCAGCAGCAATGAATGAGCAAAGAAGTGAAANCAGGAGGCCAAAGACCATGCCAGATGCTTGAGGAGCCCAAGATGCACCTCCCCAGCCCAGCACCCCAAAGTGATTCCAAGACCACTCTGGGGTACTAGGCAGGGGAGGCAGGAACGCCACCCAAAAGCCCTGACGATGGTCAGAAGATATGATGTAACCCCTGGGGAAAATCGACTGAGAAAAAGAGGAAAATTTCCCCAAAAAATGACATTTTGGAAGAAGAAGAGTAAGAAAAAAAACCAGAAAAAAGAAAAGGGTAAGAAGTAAAAAAAAAAAAAACAAAAAATGGAAGTAAAATAAAAGAAAGATATGGCAGAAGAAGAAGAGACAGAAAAAGAAGAAAGGAAATTAGTAGAGTAATAAAAAGGAGAGAATGAAAAAGAAATCTAAAAAAAATAAAAAAGAGAAGGAGGCAGAGAAGAATGAGTGATGAAGACAAGGGAAAAACAAGAAGACAAAGGAAAACAAAAAGAAGAAATAGATGATAAGAAGAAGAAGAGGAAGGAGAAGCAGTAGAGAAGAGAGAAGAAGAAAAGAGAAAAAAAATTAAAAAAAAAACAAAACCAAAAACGTAGCTTAGAACAGCAGAGCAAAGCAAAGCAGAGCAGAGCAGAGCAAGGCAAACAAAATCAAAGCCAAGCAAAGCAAAGCAAAACAAACCAACATAAACCAAAGCAAACCAAAGCAGTGAAATGAAGTGATGTTGCTCCTCTGTGTTTTCCACCCTCACCAATCACTAAGGTCCTCAAAACTGCCTCACTAGTAGCAGTGGTGACCTTTTCACAAGTGCAGATATGGGAATGGCCAGGCTATCACCTATGGCTCTGTATCACCTGCTAGGGGAACCCAGAGAGTTTATGAGTGGTCCCTGGAGGAATAAAAATAAAGGTGCACTGAGCACAACCTGTTCAGAGACCATGTGTGGTTGAACTCTGGACCCAAAAGATCACCTCTCAGAGACCAAACTCCACTCCTGGGCCACAGAAGGCCACAAGGCAAAAAGGAGGAATTGGCTCCAGTTCTTTGGTGTCAACACACCAATATTTTCATTGCACTCAACGTATTAGCACTATGAGATCTGAAATTTCACAGAATCTTGTCACTGTGGAAGTGCAGACGTACAGCTTGGTATTATTTTCATCACCCAAAGAGTTTCTTTTGTTAAATCTTTAAAAATGTGGGAAAACTAGAACTCCATTCTGTACTATATGAAAGATATTTTGGAAACCACTACCATAATTTGAGTAACAACTTCCCATAAATCTCTCTCCAACCATTTCAGTATCCTAATCAAAGACATTCCATTTATTGTGTTTTATGCATTGTGTGATCTCAGGTAGAGCGTGTGACATCTGAGGGCTGTGCATGAATCATAGATCAAAGTTTTGACATTATGTGGAGTATGTTTATTAGGGATCAATTACTATCTTAAATTACTAATAATGATAAGCAGTATATAATTAGTTTTCTTATTTATATATAGAATGGCTTATGCATACTGTTATATAGCTATATGTCGTGGTTTGGTCCAGCTAGCACAGTCTCGCTTGGTGCCCCCATTCATCCCCACCCCCTTTAGGATGGCGGAGGCCCCAGCAAAATGGGAGTAAAAAGATAAGCAAGGTTGTTGTGGATTAAGACAAGGGCAGGGAAAGCTCACTGCCAATTATAGTTCCAGGCAAAACAGACTCCAGTGCTCGACTTAGAGAGGAAAGTAGGAAAGTTTATTCTACAAGAAACAGAATGGAATAAAAGCAAAAAGGGAGTAGGATGATGAGAAAATTACAACCAGCCCTTTAAGATCTCCCTCCCCCATCCCTCCTTTCTTCC
>WBNH01010577.1:189919-262549 GCA_013401255.1 Urocolius indicus | reverse complement strand
GCTGCCCCTGGTCTGGGGCCAGCTGTAGCAACATGAGTTACTGCCCCTGGTCTGGAGTCAGCTTTATCAAAATGAGTATCTGCCACTGATGCAGTCTTTAAAGACATGAAAATAAATCTCAGCTTCACCAGTTCTCTCCACAGAATGCAGGGGAGTCTCTGCTCTGGTACATCTCCTCCTCTCTTTCATCACTGACCTTGGAGTCCGCATGGTTGTTTCTCTCACTGTTCCTACTCCTTGCACCACCACCAGCCAGAAGAAAAAGAAGGGACAGAAGAAGGAAGAAGCAGGAAAAAATGGAGGAAGGAAACCTCCTCTTCCGGCTTCTTCTTAAAAAGTGATCGTGGAGGCGTCTAATTGGCTCAGCCCCAGAAGTGGCTCGGGCTCAGAGCTGGGGAGAGTTGCAAACAACTTCTTACGGGAGCCATCTTTACAGCCCCATCCCCCTTACCAGAAAAGGCTGTCATGTCAAACCATGACACTGTAACAAAAAATAAAAGAAATATAGCTTAGGAGAGGGATTTTCAGAAGTCATCCTCATTGCTTTGAATTGTAAACACGGAGAAGCAGCACAAGGCATGACTAGAGCATGCTCATGTCATGTGGGACATTGTGTACGATCCACACTGTAGCAGATGTCAAGTTACACTCATGCAATGTGTTCAGGGGCTGCCTGTGAGGCAGCTGTCAGGCATGCAGGACCAGAAGGACATCAGCATACTGAAACTGCCCCAGAGGCTGCTCTCATATTGCAGGACAGGCATAGCTGCTGTGCCAGGCCAACCATGAAAGCTCTTGAAAATCCCTCTTTACGCCACTGTATTACAGAGGCTCTCCTTCACTGGGATGGAGGTAGTGCCAGGCTTGTTGTATTCCTGGCTGAGCTGGGTTAGAATCTGTTCTTAGCACAGCATGTTGTCTTTTGCTTCCTTGTTCTTCATACAATGGTTTGTATGTAGGCCTGAATCCAGGGAAGGAGAATATCCAGCTCATGGATGGCCTTGTAGATTCCCTTCTCTCCAAGCTGTCGAGAAGGTAAAGACATCAGAAAAGAAACCCCCCACAGCCTTTTAACAGTGCAGCTGTGAGCCAGCACCTCCTCATCTTACCTTAAGAAATGTTTTCTTTATTTTTTTGACAGCAGAAGTTAACCTTGTGGATGGAGCACATGGAAGCTGAAGGGATGAAAAGAAACCAAAAAAACCTTGTTGCAGCAAAGATGCTGATGACACAGTAATGAGGAAGACTCCAACCCACAGTGTGGCACCACAGGACTACTGATAAAATGTGTGAACTCAGCATCATTTCAGCATCTCCTGCTACTATAAATGTGCTATTTTACCTGTGCACTTCATAGCAAGTTTTCTTCACAGCACAAAAAAGACTGTAATGTGAAAACTCCTAAGTTTTCTTGTTAAACATCCATTGTAACTATAGCTTCTGTACAATGCATCCTAGCTCTAAGACTCAAGGCCACCTAACTTTGAAACTGCAGAGAAGGTAATGCTAAGGGCCAAAGACCTTTGCAGAGTACAGATGACAATTTTGCATATTTCTGGAAATCCTTCAAATTTGTTTATAAAGTTAATTTATGCTTCCCCTTGTTTTCCTGCCCATTTCTCCACTGTCTGGCTAATTACAGGCTAATCCTGCAATCTTTTGTCAAGCCATGCTTTCCATTGAGATCACTGTGAGTTTTGCCAACAGGACCCTACTGAGGTCTCGGACATCCTATCTAAACCACTCTACAATGTCTTACTTGCAAATTCTACCCCTTCTCTAGTACCAGAAACACAGGACTCTATTATTACTACAAGATTTTAGTTGGAAGCTAGTTTGGGGAAGGAAAGAGACAAACAGTTCACCCTACAGGACCCAAAAGGGGTACTCCAGATTTAACCTAGCCAGCTGTGGCAGGGCTGGGCATGTCAGCAAGTCAGAGCTCCATCCCAGAGGACCACCAGGAGCAGGAGCACCAGGGAATCTGCAACCCTGCACCCAGCACTCCTAAGGCCAGGCTCAGCCTGTCCCCACCACCTAACTCTCACAGACCAGAACTGAACTGCCGAAAAGGGTTTGGCTGTGGGTTTTGGAGCTGCCTAACTGAGTTTTCTGAGCAACAGGGTTTGCTGACTTTCCAGATCCCCAGGGAAGAACCATTCTTTCAGGGGAAATATTAAAAAAAAAAACAACAACCCAGAAGTTTTCCAACCTACCAACAAGAACATGTTTGAAAAGGAAAAAGGCAAAGCGTCTCAACTTGTAGGAAAAGAGATGACTTCATTGAAATGGATGGTTAGTCCTTCTTTACTCACAAGGTGTACAAACACTTCAAAGTTACCTTTTGTGCTTCTTAAACTCACATTGGAGAATGAAAGTGTAAAAAAAAGCTAATATGTGAACCTTTAAAAACCTTCTAACTAGAGCAGTTCTTTCTGACTTGGAGCTTTTTTTTTCCTAAGCTCAACTTTTATGATGCAGATTTCCACAGAAATCATTTGGCAGCCCAACTGACTTTAAATGTCCATGCTGGCTTGAGTGGTACTACACATTACAAATTGTTCTTCATGAATAAATATCAAGTAAACAAATGAGAAAACAAGCTCATTGTGAGCAATGCTGCAATCTTTGCTCAAGGTCTACACGCTCTGCCTATGACGATTAAAAATCCTGCAGTGAATTTATTGCCTTTACCCAGTCAAATGCAAGAAAAAACTTAGATAATCTGCTACTGATGTAGGAACATAAATCTGACCGAAGAAGCAACTTCATACTTTCATCCTGTTTACATCAATGGACAAGTAAGCAAGTAAACAGGTAATTGGTGCTGCAGGCAGATGCTCCCAGTATCTGAAGAAAAAGACCCGTTCCTCTTACCATGCTGTCATACCATAAATGAAAGAGACAGATCTCACTGCAGAAAAGGGATTTAGAGATTTTAGTATCTACGTTGTTTTTGAAAAACAAGACCTGAGCTCCTAACTCATTGTCAAATATTAATCTTTCCTTGTGTGAACAAAAGCAGGAACTAGTAGAGTGATGATAACAATAACAATAATATCAACAATAATAATAATAATTATATAGTACAATGTCTTTGAAAGTCTGTTAGAGACAAATGCTATTTCTATTTGTAAATAGCATGCATGTCTGTAGCTGACTAAGCCTGAGTTTACAAAAAGAGTATAGGCTGAATATGTATATAAAGGTATCACTGTTTCCCTCAGTTGCATAAAGAACTTTATCCTTAAAAGGTAGCAAATTCATTACACAAGTATGTGTCAGAAATCCCTTCTAATAAATATAACCCAACTAGATAAATAAAATTAAAGAGCTTATGTAGATGGATGAATGAGTTTGCTGATTTATTGAGGAATAATATGATGGAGAAATCCCAAACCTAGTATTAGCAAAGGATTCATTACTTTCATTCTGTTCACAGTTTCTATTCTTCTTTCACATGTTGTATTATTGGCTTTGAATTAATACAAATACTTTTTAAATGTTGGTTTCCAGAAACAAGATGTCTCCTAGAATATCATGATACGCCATCATTTCTCAAAGAGCTATTGTTTTTCTACTTCCAGAGGAAGTCTTTTCTCTCCTACCAGTATTTTCTAAGAACCTGAAATATAAATCGTTATATTTAGACTTGTGTTAGGTAAAAAAGTGGCACTAATTAAAAAAAATAATGTGGGAGCTTTGAGAAATCTGCAGTGTTTTTTTTCTGCATAAAATACAAAAGCAAATGTGTTAATAAGTTATATAGCAAGCTCCAGTCACTGATGATGTTTCAGAACAGCTGATATTCTGATTTCAGTCCCAGCTGACAGTCTGAACTTCTCCGTGTCTGCTGGCACTTGTATAGAGTGTAATTGCTTTTCTAGATAAGAATGAAAACTCGGTGAAAGACGTCATAACATCTGGAACTTTGACAGACATAGATAACCACATGCTATCAATAATGACGGTAAATTGCAACTGTTCAGCATGGTTTTAAATGCAGAATCTGAAAGTTGGCAGAGTTTTCTCCCATTGAGATTCAAATCTTTTCACATTATACAAATATTCCAGTTGTGTTCTGAGCTATAACTCTACAAAGAGATTTCTGAAGGTGTTTATTTTCGTATTGCAAATATTTGTGTTCATGTAGAAACAATGTTGTTTTATTTCATGCTACTATAAAAGAGTAGACAAAGATTTAGTACATTAACGCTTTGTTGACTTCTTATCCTGCCCTTACTTTTGAAAATTATCGTAGACGTTCATCTGGATATCCATGACGGTATTTCACCCTAAATCACACTCCACATTTTGGGACACTGTGACTTGTGAGGACTGAGGGTTTAGGGGAGAAAAAAAATGGACAAAAGACAGGAAGTTTTAAGGTACAGCCTTTTGTTACTAATCTACTCTAAAAAATAAGAAGATAAGTGACCCACAAGTGACAGTGTCATATTAGCATCATTGTACATTAGCATGTGTATTTGCACAGACAGAAGTGTGCTTTAATTGTTGTCTGATTGTTATTTACAGGGTGGTAAGTTGACATGGTGTTGGTAAAAATGTCTCCTCCCTAGAGCCCCTCTAGGGACATTTTGTCAGCGGTCAGTCTCACTCCCTGACAACCTGCTCTGACTTCAGTCATCGCTAACACGTGGCAACTGCTCCAATGTGCTTCATAATTGCAGTCCCTGCTTACTCAAGAGACACCACCAGCTCTTTCAGTATGGAGGAGCAGAGATGACATGTGAGCAAAGATTACACACATCCAGTGAGTATGCTGTTGAAGAAGGAAAGCATAACCAGAGTTAATGTTGCAGAAACTTGAGGAGCCATATTTCTCACTGTGATTACCCTGTCTTTTTGCATCTTTGGTGGTGACAGAACAGCACAAGGTGACATCACCAGCAGGGAAGTGGCTTGTCTCTATGGTGTCTCCATCACCTTGCCCACTTCCCAAAAGCTCTCTCTGGGAGGAAATATGTGGTGTTAAACTTCCCTAGCCTCAGTGGGGAAGCTCTCGAGAAGTTGGGTTCTCACATGTGAGGCACACTGTGTCTCTGAATCACTCTCTCTATCTGCTGAAAAACTGTGATGGAATCCTTCTCTATCCTTTCAGATGGATAAAGTTAGTTTGGCTCTCAGGTATATACTCACACAGATGTTCATGTCCGCTTGCAGGACCTGAAAGGCATTAATAATGTACAACTTGTCACTTCCTACTCCAAGATGACTAAAAACGTTTTTCACGTAGAAGGAGAGGAGCTGGTCTCGAACACTGCAGTTTGTCTGAAAACAAACCAGGTAAAGGGTTGCCAAAACTTTGCAAGTCAACTTCAGCCTCATAAAAATATGTGTGTTTAAAAAGTGTACCACTAGTAAAAAAATCGTTTTCATGAATTTTAGTATTCTTTTGAGTTGCTTCCTTTTTTGTTAAACAACTCAGTGTACCCCTGTGGTTTCTGAAGGAAAGGCAGGAGGATACCATGCTGGCAGCCAAGCAAGTATTGGTAAGATCAACCATGAACAGAAATGACAACAACAAATCTATTAAAGATACAAAAAATAAATGGAAAATAAATTGGGGAGTTAAGTCAAACCATCTTGGCCAAATCATAGAAGTCATTGTGTCATTGTTCCATTCCTCCACATCAGTGTCTCATAGCATTTGAGATACTTTAAGATATCCTGCCCATCCCCAACTGCTGCTCCAGAAGAGACCAGTCACCCTGTACACTCTGTGTCATATCTGTGTGGCCTGTGGGATCTCTTGGGTACCCAAAGCTATTTCAAATCCTATATGCCTATTTTTAGCAATGGAACCAATTATCAGGTGTGAAATTCCCACCAGGAGCTTAATGCAGCTGCAAATTAAGCAAAACAAACGCAGGTGTCCATCCATAGGTCCCACAGGCAACTGAAGAGCTTTCACTCCCAAGGTAATCAATGAGATCCATCAGGTCTCAAGGATAAATTGACTCAGTTGGCTGACTAGATCTTCACATTAAGAAGACTAAAATATCTCACAGGCCTGTAGTCATTTACAAATAGGCACTACAAATTTAGTGTCTCACTCCCATGCTGAATTGCACTGAGAACTCTGATCTCATGCTTCCAGTGCACCAGCAGAGGTCAAAGCCCAAAGCAGCTCCTTGGATGTTCCAGCTACTCTGCAGCATCCCCTGCAGAAGGTGCCTCAGCTTCCAGGATAGTGGCTGTGGCCTCAGACCTTGTCTGACTGAACTGGTGTCTGAAAGCATTGCTAGGAAAGATCACACTCACCCAGGCGCTCACATGAGAAGCGGCTGCTACAATGAGCACACTCCTCCCCAACACAGCAAACGTCCTCACTGCAGGTCTCTAGGCAGAGCACCACTATAACTGCCTAGAAAGTCTTCAACCAGGCTTTCAAATCCTTCTCTAAACTCCTCTTGTGTCCCAGGAGAACAGCCCTTTCTACGGAGCAGAGATAACACTCGTCCAAGTGGAGGACTTCGTTAAACACATTGTTTGCATAAATATAATGTCCTTCCCAATTAAGCACAAGTTATCTTTGTGTCAGCTGTTACTCCTTTTGACCATCATTCCTACCTCTACCAACTAAAGGAAAATCAAAACAAGAAAATGGAAAAACGGTAGTACAATTCTTACCATAAAGAGCATTTTTGTTGTCTTTTTAAGCAGTCTTGTGTTCTTGATGAGATCCTTCTGTAAAATATAACATGCTAGTGTTAATTAAGAAGAGTGAGACAGAGATTTAAGTTTTATTTGAACAAAACTTACTAGTAATCATCATCAACATCATCATCATCATCTTATTCAGATATAGGATGAGGACTCAGCAAAACTTTGTCCCGATCCCATCCTAGTTACAAACTTCTTCCACAGAAAACTCCTTGGCAAACTCATTCCATCTCTCTATGTATCTTCTTTTTTCCCATCTAGGAGTAGCGGCATTGCCCTGTCTCTCAGGACTGTAGAGATCATGCAGCTTATTAATGTTTCCAGGTGCTCAGTAATGAAGCTGGTAAAGAAGCATCTATAAACAAGATAATTTTTTCAACTAGTGGGATCAACTTACAGGAATAGATGATTTTAAACTAGTTGCCTTGATATACAGGTTCTCTGTCACTTGGGAGAGGAATCCTTTTCGGCAGGTATGCTTTCCTGTAGGTGACTTTTTGCCTTCCACAGTGAAAAGACAAAGCAGAACTAAAAAACGCCCAGATCTGAAAATAGAGTATACTTTCATCTTCACTCCCAAATCTTGTGCCTCTACAGTCACAGCAGCGTATGTGATACAGCAAGACTGGTTAGACGACAGAGGTTAACCTAATTTTGTTAACCCTCAAAGCAGCTTCTGCACTGAGATGCTCGTGCAGATAACCTATTGCTCGTGTGCTGCCTGATCAGTATTGTTGCTGTGCTTTTTTATGCATCTTGCTCCACTTTCAATAAATTTGACCACAATCATCTGTGACGTTTTTCTAAATGCTACCTCCATATTTACTGGCAGAACAGTCAAGGTTTCCAAGAAAGAAGAACTTCCCTCTCATGTGAGAATTCTTCTTTCATTTAAGTGGTGGTCAAGTGAGGAAAAAGTAGTTTAGCTGCTCGGTTTGGTTTCGTAATAAAATGTGTTCCACAAAACCTTATGGCAGCACTTTTCTGAAAGGTAATGGCCCGGAAAGAAAAAAAAAAAATCTTTGCTAACTTATCCTAAGTAGCAATAGAAAGTCAGTTATCTATGAGGAAGTCGAACTGCACCACCTCTAAAGTGTCCCTTTGCAGTCATGGAATCATAGAATCATAGAATGGTAGGGTTAGAAGGCACCTTTAGAGATCATCTAGTCCAACACCCCTGCAGACGCGGGTTCACCTAGATCAGGTCACACAGGAGCATGTCCAGGTGGGCCTTGAAGACTTCCAAGGAAGGAGACTCCATAATCCCTCTGGGCAGCCTGTGCCACTGCTCTGTCACCCTCACAGTGAAATAGTTTTTTTGTTATATATAAGTGGAACTTTTTGTGTTCCAGCTTCATCCCATTACCCATTGTCCTGTTGCAAGCTACTACAGTCTTTGAGAAGTGTTTCGTTTGAGGAGTATAGCAGCTAATAGCAAAGGAGTTTACTGCCCTTTGCTAGTAGCAAAGGAGTTATTCTTTTGCTGGGGCAGGATTTGGCTCAGTAGAAGCAGCAGGCTGTTTAGTGTGAAATGGAGGACTTCAAGGACGGCTCTGTTCAAGGACAAGTCCATGACTGGATATCGAGTTGCCTCATGAGCCTACTGGGAGCCACAGGCATTCAAAAATAATGTGCAAGATCCCACCACAGATGTCATAAAAGTAAAACCATAGAGTCAGATGATCACTCTTCTACAGAGTTGCTCAAAGACGGGACAGTCTATATCTCTGGCCTGGTTTTGAGATAGCCAAATGTTGGCAATTTCTCAGGTACCACTGCAGACACACAAGAAACATTACTCTGAAGATAAATTTGGAAATGCTGAAGTAACACCAGCGATGTGAGTCTGCTAAGCCAAAGAAGAATGTAAATCATATGTCAAGATCCCTGGGACTATCTGAGGTGTATGCAAGAAGATGGAGAAAGCAGCTGTTGGTCCAGCATAGCAGTACTGCAGCCTACAGCTATACCACTTCTGGTAGAAAAAAAAGTAAGCTCTTGAAATGTTCACCCAGGAGAGAGATTTTAATGCTTTAATTTCAAGAGAAAGACAGAAAGACTTAAACAGAGAAAGACTTAAACAGGGCAGAAGAAATCAGTTAAATTACAATAGATACCACTCAAAGGGACTTGCCAGAGTCAGCAGCACAGCTCTTTGGCACCAGCAGCATGCCCATGCCAGGGACATGAGCTGGCTTTAGGAGGAAGAAGCATGATATGAGCTAGAAAATAAACTCACCCAGCCTTGATCTCACTAGTCATTTACATAAAAAAAGGTGCATGCAGCCTCTAGGCCAAGATGAACTTATATTTAGCTTCAAGACTCTCACCTGTAATAGCTCTGGAAAAATGCTCTTTACCAAAGGAACATTCACAAATTCCAGTAGCTCCACCAGCACCGGTGGTGTCCAGGGCCAAAAAGGACCAACAAGTAGAGAGCTCAGACTTTTGAAAAGTGGAGATGATGGAAACTTGAGGCTCTGTGCATTTTAGTGCTTATTTGAACCGAGGTCTGTACTTAAATCCTCTAAAATCTGTCAAGCTTGCCAGATGAGGTGTACCAAACATCAGAGTACAAGGTGTGTGGACAGAAAATTAGCCACTTACTCTTAGTTTGTTCCTAGAAGAGGATCTCGGGTGATACCAAGAGTACAGTCAGAATGTAAAACTACCTTGGGTTCCCCAAGGTGTGTTACTCCCTGGCCAACAGCTTTCCTCTGAATTGAATAAATGGGTCATGTAGCCAGTCTGTAGTAGCTTTTCACAAGACAATAAATATTCAATCTCTCTGAAACTTCTGATGTTGCTGGAAAACCCTTGAGCTCACCAGTAGCTCAAGGCTACTGGTTTTGGCTGTTCCGTAAGCTCCAATTGCAGTGCTTATAGGGCTGTAGCAGTGACACTGCTGTGTTAGGCTTTAGAGACTCCGCACATGAACCAGCAAACATCTTACTGATGTGTAGTGTGAAAGGAAGCAAATGGATGCAGATGCATGGTGATCGAATTTATTAAAAAAAACCAAACAATTACATAAAAAGGAAATGGGATGTTCCTGTCTTTCTTGTCATAGAAGGGTGGTGGGTACCATTTAATAGCCAATCCTCTAAAGTAGGTTACAATTCCACCTTTTTTGGTATGTTGACTTAATTACTAGTCAGAGAACAGTCAAGTTCTTTACATTTCTCATCTGCTACTTATTCAGAACAAAGATGGTCTTTTCTTTTGAGGTCTCATATATCACTTTGTACACTGGATTTTAGTACCACTTTGGCACTCAGACATAATTATTCTATGAACAATATAGAACACTGAAGAACTGGTATTACTCAGTATTCTAAAGTTATATGAAGCAGAGGAAGAAACTAATTCAGGGACCTCATCCCTTTTATCAATGAAGATAGAAAAGATCTGCAGAGCTCTGTATGGCAAATGGAATTGATATATCAAGAGTCAGTCTGAGGACAAGAAAACACACCACCAAGGATGTTGACTTGCAAACCTAGGCTGGGAACCATGGGAATTCAAGGAGCCTGCCCCAAAGAAAATGGAGTCTTCAAACAGAAAATTTTAGATATACAGTATCAATGAATACCTGAGGAACACTACAATACTGATAACACGTACATTACATTAATATAAAATATGTGTTTATGAACATGACAATGAAAGAGAAAGAAAATAATTAAGAAATATGAATAAGAAAAAACTAACAGAGTAGTCAACTTGTTGGAGAAGAAAATATTGCCTGATTTACCTTGGCTAGGGACCAAGTCTCGAAGAAGGCTGTGTGTGACATGTTCCACATGAGTGCATGAGACCACCAGCCTGGAGAAGACCCTTTCTTCATCATCCTATTGCAAACCATGGAATTGTCTTGATCTGCATTACTTCAGTACATAGTATTAATTTTTAGTTCTTTTGATCTATATAGAATGTATACATCTGCCAATGCTGCCAGGTTCCATTAGCCTTTTTAAAGTAAAAATCGTATCTACTGGTTGTTTTGCAGTTTAATTGACTGATTTCCATCCATAAAAAGCCTCATCTAGTTTCTTACTTCTGAATCATCTCACCTTTCACATTTTCTGTTTATTTCCTGTTGGTATAACTAGAACTAAATTAGCTATGTACTTCCTATAAAATTTATTATCTGCTGCTAATATTACACTGTCTCCTAAGACCATACTATTTCTTTTGTTCCCTTATCCTAGGAATTCCCTTTGCTCTTCTGAAAAATAGTAGATCTACATGAAGAATTGGAATGTTTGTGCTCAGAAATGTACTTTGATGAGTAACAATGAAGTCTAGTGAGATTTTACAAAAACTGAGGGTGACAATACTACTGTAGGACTTAAAAGATTGAGATACCCTAATGCCTCCATTTGAGAAAGAAATTTAGAGCAGAGCAGCTCCTGGCATCCAAAACTGATTCTGCAATTTTCTGAACATGGTTTTCACTAACATAGGTACATAGGTAAGTACAAAATACCCACCAATATTTAAACATTGTTTCTTGTAACCTCCTATTATTATAATAGGAACTTTTAGGGCTGATGTAGATTTTGCACAATTACTGAACAATTATGAGTGAATTTTTCAGACACAGGTACCCATGACCTATTCAAATTCAGCACATAGGCACTCAGTGATTCACTGCCATCAGCTTCAATAGTCATAAAAGGCAGAGGAACATCAGAATACCATGAACAGATGTACTAGTAGCTCCAGCTTAAATATTGTACATACATTGCTCTGGTTAGGAAAAAATCCTAAGCAGTTGAAACTGGGGCAGTGTCAAGAAGGATAAAAACCATTAGATGTCTTGTATTGGATGTCAGTCTGGTGCCTTTCTTAGTCCTAATTATGAAACCACCATACTTCTTCCCTTCATACACCCACAGTACATGGTGAGTTTCCAGGTTCTTCTCTACTGCCCTTGTTAAGCAGCAACAAAGAATGATATTCAAAGGAAATTCTGAAAGCCATCTTGTCCAATCTTCCTGCTCAAGTGGGACTATCTACAGTCGGTTGCCCAGGGTTAAGCTCACTCAGCTTTTGAATATCTCCAAAGATGGTACTTTACAACCTCTCTGGTCAATCTGTGCCAATGTTTGGTCACCCTCACAGCAAAAAAAAACCCACAACTATTATTGAGTTCAGATGGAATTTCACGCATTTTAATTTTTGTTTGTTGCCTCTTGTCTGGTCACTGAGCACCACCAAGAAGAACTTGGCTCTTTTCTTTACTCTCCTTCCCCTCGCTCCTTATCAGGTATTTTATACACATTGATAAGATCTCCCTGACCTTTCTTTTCTCCAGGCTGAACAGTCTAAACTCTCACTGCCTCTCTTCAGATGAAAGATTCTCCAGTCAGTTAGTTATCTCGGTGACCCCCCACCACAAGGGCTGCATATCTACCACACCCAGAATTTTTGCCTTAGACAAACTTCATAAAAATTTTAAAGCATTAAGTAAAGCAGAAAACAGACTCAAACCTAGACCAAGATGACAAACCAAACCAAAAACAAAACACCAAACCCAATTACATTTCCTTTGGACATTTGCATCTTTTTTCTCTTTATGAGTAACATCTTTTGAGTAAGCCTCAAATGTGAATTACTATAAAACATACTTCTAATCTGCTCCCATCTTCAAGAAAAGTTATGATATAGACTGGTTGAAGTGGTGGATTACCCTGTGCTACTGGCCAGGTGCTGTGTTTTGGGTCAGTGAAAGAAGGCCAACAATTGTTTGTTAATCTAATTTTACTTCAGCCATCTGATAGGAAGATCTTAGCACATTCAGTCTTTTAAGAAGGTTATAGAGTATATTCAGTGTCCAATTTGAAATCACCAAGGTACTAAAACTAAGATTTTGCTTCTGTGTACAGAAAATAGACAACAGTTTCCATTTTCAAAGCAGTAGCAGTTTTTATGGCAAACGATTAGCTGCTTTGAAAGAATGCTTGACACTGAATATCTCAAGATGCCTTTCAAATGTCTTCAGCTGTGTAATTAAAAATCAGTAATCGCTTCATAGCTAGACAAGGAGCTGAGTTTGACATAAAACCTTTATGTGTATATAGCTGTACTAGTCACATTCTTGTAATCTTGTATGAGATTATGAAAGAGAGAAATATGAAAAAGTGTTTGAGCACGTTCATGTCATTCTCATCAACCAGTCAAGTGATCTCGCTTAAAAACAGTGATTCAGTCCCCAAACTCTTTAAAAAACATGTGTCTGCTACCACCAAACTGGCAGTAGGAAATCCCTGTACAGCAGTATTACTGCAGAGTGTACAGATGTGCTTGGCACTAACAGACAGCTCAGCTTGCCCACGTAGGCTTTCTCTTGCGATATGGAGAAGTGTTCAAGAGCCTGTGACCTGCTTTCTTTTATAATTTGATCATGGCTTTGTAAAAAGGTTGTTCTAAAATTATGAAAGGAAAAAGCAAACCAGATAGAAACTTGGACCCAGTTCTGGGGGAGGAAGATGCTAGGCTGGTACAAGTTGGTGAGTTTGCATGGCATCATCCTTATAATGAAAAGCTTCCCTCTCCTACCTTTGTGTACTGTTTTTCAGTTTTCACTCCCTGACTCTTTTACACTTCTTGCTTGCTTCTCTTTTCAAATTTAATTTTTAAAGGCTTTTTTCCTCTCTGTTCTCTTAACCCAGGACATCCCTGAGCACTTGGCAATGCCACCACTGGGTGTTTTCCATTAGAGGTGCCATTCTCCCTCCAGTGAGCTTAAATCTATTGGTAATAAATGTGCTCCCCTGTTACCTTTCCCTCCCAAGTAGTCCTTGAGCCTTGAGAAGTATGTGACCTTCAGTCAGAGATTGCTGCCATGGTGCCATCTCCCTAGCTTTCATTCAACCACCCCTTCACTTCTCTGGAGTTCTTGGCCTCTTACTGTGTTTCTGTTGCTTTTGTGAAGTGGTGCTTTCCGTGATTATCATCAGTAGGGACATTTTTGTGAAAAATTTACTTATTTCATTGTCAGATATGATCACATCTGGCATGTGTTTGCTAGAGAAGATACAGGAGCCAAACAATGAATTAATTATGAGACATTAGTTTTCCAAAGCATGTAAAATCCTATTACAACAGGCCATTGGAGAAGCAACTGTGGGTGCAGTAAAATCTGAGTTTCTTGTTGGCAGCATTTATAAAAGTTAAAGAAAAATACAATATCACAAAATATACATAGCACTTAGAGACAAATAACAGATAATACAAGTCAAAATATGCATCGAGATTTTCACTTTCGGTCAGGAACATTTTGAGGGATTTTTCCAATTAAAATAATGGGAAAATTTGTATAGCCATCTAAAAGACAATATTGTGTATTGCAATTAATATTATCAAATTTAATTCAGCAGATATTAATGATGATACGGGCTAAATCTAGAAACCAAGGGGATAATAGTGAAATTCACATTTCCAACATTATTTGTAATTTATTTTAGAAACTTAAGAAAAAAGTAAAATTTTGGTTGTACCTAATTTTACATAGCTTACTTGTCTGAAGTGTCACTCTTTAGCCTATTTTTAGACTTTACTAAGTCTGTAGCATAACACAAAAAATATGCACAATGTTTTAAATTATAGAAGAGATGTTTTAACAAACATCTTCTGTAAGAACTTCTTAAACAAATCAAGTTCAACAAGGAGAAATTCAATGTCCTGCACCTGGGAAGAAACAAACCTGTTCAGTCAGTACAGGCTGGGGATTGATATGCTGGAGAGCAGCTCTGCGGAGAGAGATCTGGGAATTCTGAGTGGTAGCAAGCTAAACATGTCCAAGAAAGCCAATGGCATTCCGGGGTGCATCATGAAGAGCATGGCAAGTAGGTTGAGGGAGGTTCTCCTCCCCCTCTACTCTGCCCTGGTGAGGCCTCATCTGGAGTCCTGTGTCAAGTACTGAGCTCTCCTGTTCAAGAAGGACAGGGAACTTCTAGAGACAGTCCAGTGAAGGACTACAAAGATGATCAGGGGAGTGCAACATCTCTCTTACAGGGAAAGGCTGTGAGACCTAGGGCTGTTTAGTCTGGAGAAGGCTGAGGGGGGCCTTATCAACACTTACAAATAGCTAAAGGATGTGTGTTGAGAGGATGGGGCCAGTCTTTTTTCTATAGTGCCCAGTGATAGAACAAGTGTTAACAGGCACAAGCTGGAACATTGGAAGTTCCACTTGAATGTGAGGAGAAACTTCTTTCCTATGAGGGTTAGGGAGCCCTGGCACAGGCTGCCCAGGAAGGGTGTGGAGTCTCCTTCTCTGGAGGTTTTCAAACCTGCCAGGACACCTTCCTGTGTGATCTGATTGAGATGAACCTGCTTCAGCAGAGGGATAGAGTAGATGATCTCTGGAGGTCCCTGCCAACCCCTTCCATTATGTGATTCTGAAAAATCAGAAATATTCCATTTCTTAACATTTGTAGACTTAGTAAAGTTTTTAGGGAATCTTTACATGCAAAATTACAATTAGTGACCTCAGTATTGATTTTACAAACTCCTGTACATCTGACTCACTTTTTAACCTTGTAATATTCTTGTAGGAGTGAAGTGAAACTGATTAGAAAGTTCTTGATATTCTTCATATGAAAATAGCTATATTTAATTTTTCGAAACACAGACTCAGTTTTCTGGAGAAAACCAATGAAAAGTTTTGGGGTTTTTTACAGCCCCAGTATTGACCTTTCCAGTTTTTGTTTTACAGGAGAAAATCAACACCTACATAGAAAAGCAGCAAAAACATTAATTTTCTCACAAAACCCATTTTGTGCCAGCAGGAAAAAGAAAAGAAAAAAGAAAAGAAAAGAAAAGAAAAGAAAAGAAAAGAAAAGAAAAGAAAAGAAAAGAAAAGAAAAGAAAAGAAAAGAAAAGAAAAGAAAAGAAAAGAAAAGAAAAGAAAAGAAAAGAAAAGAAAAGAAAAGAAAAGAAAAGAAAAGAAAAGAAAAGAAGGAATTTTCCCAATCATTCTTCAATTTATTTGTATCGTCATATCAGTAGAAAGAAATTAAATCTATTCCCTATTGTATGGGCTGAGAAAAACACATGGCAGCCTTTATTTTTATAACTTTTTTCCCATCTCTAATAAAAAGTTAGAGTACTTGTATCCATTTGGGAAGAAGCTTTTATCAGTCTCACTGTAACTTTGACCCAATACCAGACACCAAATAAGCTCTTCAGAGATTGTAAAATATTTCCTCACATTTCTAGGTTTATATTAGACTATTTGAAAGCAAGTTTTTTCCATATGAGAATTCCTTTCCCTGGGAAGAAACAGTTTTCTATCAGATTTTCCTCCATTCAGCTTAGCAGTTCCATACAAATCAGAAGATTTGTTGCCTTGATATCCAGCCAATCTCTTTTAAAACTCTCAGGCAAGCCCAGAAAAATATTCAAAGCTGAAACATTTGGCCAAATCTCTGAACATACTGAGGTTTACTTTTACTAACCTGCCACTTTTGAAAAGCATTTTATTTATTACATACTGCTATAACCACAAGGCAAAGAACAGGAGAAAATTTATCGATCTACAACCTCTCTCTTATCTCGGTTCTGCTAATGAGGTTACAGCATAAACCCAACCCTCCCAGCCAAAACTTCACACTGCAGCTCTAAGAAATTTTTGAGTTAACTTTTCAGAACTATAGAAAAGATGAGTTGCTCCCTTCTTCCTATTTTCAGAGAAAACTCACATTTTCCTCACCTAAAACACATTATTATTTATTCATTTCCCGTGTCACTGGGTTACCAACATAAACTGAAGCTCATAACTGCAAGTAGTGTAAAAAGTACCAATGGAAAATGGCTGAGAAATTAAAAACAAAATCTAAATTTACATTCTTACTGCCAAAAGGTGTTCAGAGTAAATCAGCATAGATGAAGCTCTTTGTTTCTGGTTCTTTCTCTTTCCAGTATCTTGAGGAACTCATGAGGAACACAGCACCCTGAAGTCCACACCTGGAATTTGTCACAGCCACTGGAGGCTGAATATCTGAGTCTGTGCTCACCCAGGGCCAAAGGAAGGGACTGGGTCCTTAGAAGACACCTTCCCTCATCTGCCTAAAATCCTTGCTGCTGGTGGAGCTAGAGGTGTGATCTATGGAGACATGTGGGCAGCACCTCAGACTTGGCTAGGCACTAAAGCTAGGGCAGATGATTCATACAAGTCTAATATCAAAATGAGGAAAACTTGCGGTGCTTTACCAATCTGCAGGATCAGAGTTTTGGTCACAGATTTGTTTTGTGTTCCCAGCCACTGTCAGTTGTCATGTAACAACTGACTCATTGGCAAATTAAAAATGAGAATGTGAGGCCAAGGTTAAGCAGTTCCCTGCTCTTGAGGCTTCAACCTTACATGTCAAATTAAACCAGACATTTAATGTGCCAGTAAGTGTCTTGTATTTTATGAGACACACGGGTGTCCCATCAAACCAAGATGCTTTCCTAAACTTAATGAACCTTTCTTACATATAGGACCAATGATCACTGTATTGAGGTTGACATGTTAAAACCTACAAAACAATTGTTTTCTTTGCCAAAACTTAACAAACAAGTATTCTCCATTTTTTAGTCACCAGAGTAAAAAAACATCAGAACTGATAATCCCTATATCTGGGATTACCTACTTAAAATTTTACAGGGCTGTGTGTGTATGTGTGAACCTCTGCTTCTCAAATAAGTGTCAATACATCAGACTTCATGGAAACAAGTCTTTTGTTGGAGCAATCCAACTCATCACTTCCATCTTAACATCTGTATTGAAACCTTTCATCTTTGTAATATAATTAACTTGACACATACATGAACTACAAGCCTGATCTTACACATTTTAAAGTCAATAGGAGTTTTCTTTCTATCTTCTGTGCAGATCAGATACATGATGAGCTATTCCATTGGAGAACTCTTACGTGTTGAGGCCTAATGCAAAAGATGAAAGAAAGAGTTCATCTTCACAATTGCATATTTATTAGTCTTCACCACAGATATGTGATCCTATGATTGCCCCATTCCTTTCACACTTTAAGGAACATCATCACCACGACTTAAATGTGTTGTAAAAGTCAGAAGTGGTCCTTTTTTTAGAAAATTACAGGAGAAAATAAATTTCAAATCAGTGTGATTTTGTAGTTTTTAGAGAACAGTCTGATTTTTCCTTCAGCCATTTGAAACTAGGGCTACAATTTCCATTGAAGAATCTTATTGTTTCTTTCAGAAATTACCTTAAAATAGTTTAAAGTCAGCTAGTCAAGGACATATTTTGCAGTCTGTGTTTTTTTTCTAAATATTTGGATTCATAGTGCCCCGAGTAAAACAGAAAAAGTTTTTAGTTTAAAAGATTTGCCCTTTCTCTTCTTTCAGTTCTAGAGAAGAAAAATGGCCTAATCTTGGAAACAGTTAATGCTGTGCCTTAATCCTTCTTACTCAAAAAAATTTTACATTCAGGTCTCAAGTTAATTTCTGAAGATAAATTGACAGTTCCTCTCAAAATAATTTTTTAATTTCTCCTTAGAGGAGGAAAGATGTAAGAATATCTTCTTTTCTACACTATTCATCAGTGAATTCCAGAAAAAATTACAACAATTGAAATATGTGACTTTTACCAGGGATTTAAAATTTGAAGTTTCAACAGAATGATTTCCTCGACTTCAGAGAAATCTTTTAACTTATGTAATTGTTTAACACTTTTGCTAGTGGTGAGAATCATACAGTTCACCTGATAAGGTCTGCAGCTATGTGTTAACCAAGAAAAAGGAGTTATAAATGGATATATGTTGAGACGCATGTGCAGCCTCATGTGTTGGAAGCATTCTGGTAATGGGGAGGGCCTGCAGTGGAGGCCTCTGTAAGAAGTTTCTCAGAACTTCTCCCACCTCTAAGTCGAACTCATCTCTGGGACTAAGCCAGCTGGGCATCTCCATGAACAGTTTTTGACGAGAAGCCAGAAAAGGGGGGGTTAGAGATTATGAAAGGAGAGAAATGAGAGAGAAAAGAACATGCAGATGTCTGTCCCCCCGCAATCCATGGAGAACAACAGTGGAGCTGAGATCTGCTGGCAACTTATGGAGGACTCCATGGCTGAGATTGACTGTAATGTCTCTGCCAACCCTGCTTCACTTTAGCTGGCCAGTTCTGCTCCAGATTACACCAGTTTTACAAACATCCATTGAGTATTGATGATGGCTGTGAATGAAAAGATTTTTCTGGTATTTACTGTTGTTCATTGTAGTCCATACCTTCTTCAGAACAGCTAATTGCTTAATTAACTGTGCTTTAAAGCACAGGCTGATATAATCACATGTCACTGGTTTACCATCAGGATAGCTTCAGCTTTTTGCTTTGTCTAGAGTTTACTTCCAGCAGCAAACTGGAAATATCAACCTTCTATTATTCTAGGTCGCTTAAGGAGTATATATTCAGATATGGAATATGTAAATCTCACAACTGAGTAACACTCCATGCAATGTATTTAAAAGACGTTTCTTAAACTGTCACCAATACTTACTCAGCAGGATGTGGAAACTTCTATTCATGCTTTGGGTTCCTCTGTCTTCACAATATGAAGTTTCAGAGATAGTTTAAATGTCTTATAATTACCTATGTAGCGAAAACAGTAGCTGTTCTGGTCACTTACTTCACATAAGCAAAGGGGAGAAAAAGCCAAAGAAACACAAATTTGGCAGTAGGAAGTCCTCCAACCTCGACAATGAAGGTGTCCTTGATGAAGGGTGTGAAGCAGATGCCTTCCCTAATCGTGCTAGGTCGAGGACCTCTGGGAATCACAAATAGTCCACAATTTGGTGGCGGGCTGAGGAAAGGAAAATAGGGCAACGGAAATTAGAATTGCATCAACAACGGAGTTTCTCTTTGGTGATCCAACCGAAAACTTAAACCAAAAAATTATTTTTGGGTCAGTCCAAAGCACTTGCCTAAGTCAAAATGAAACAGCTTGGTTTGCTTTCAAATATCTTTCCAACCTTTCAAAGAAACTGCACATAAAATTCTAAACCAAAACATGATTTTGAAGCATAACATTGAAATATTCTATTTACAAAATGTCAGAACAAACCATTTCAGCATACTTTTGCTTTTCTGAGCTGTAACTATCGACTGAGCTGAAAACCAGCCTGTTTGCCTGAAACTACACCTTATTTTCTTTCTTTCAGTAATTATTTGTCCCAGACATTTCCCCTGGTTGTAAAGGGAATCTCCAACTTCTACTGCCTTTGTCTGTGCAAAACTGATCTTCATGCACTATCCTTCACACAATGGTAAGTCACACATGCCCTGCAAGAAATTCTGCAAAATTTGCTATGTGGTATTTCCAGGGCTCCAGCTCAGGAGGTTGCCATGATAAAGTCTTCCAGTTGGTGGTTTTCAGGGTTGGAGAAGTTGATAAAAAGTTCACTTCATTTCACACTTTTGTGGACAAATGAGTTTTCATCTGAGTTTAACCCTAGTGTGGAAAGCTTGAGGTTTTAAATGTATGGGTAGGGGAGCTCAACAAGAACAACATGGAAGAGGCCTAAAGGACATAAGAAATAAGTTAACTATCTATTTGGGAAGAGATTATATTAATGAGGTTCGTAGTTCATGTGTGGTTCATGGTCTAAGTCTCTATAATCAAGGAACAAAACAACTACTTTTAGGGTGATGTCATGCTATTCTGTCCAAAGACACAAACTCTATAAGCCTCTAATGAGATGAATGACACCTGGATACTTTCTATTACCCTGCACTGATTGTAAAGGGAACCAGGTTTAGCTTATAGACAGCATCTGCCAGAGGTCAGTGAGATGAACTCTCTATTTGGTGCTTAAAAGCCCACCCTTTGCTATCAGCTGATGCAAGTTCAAGTGGCAAGAGAAAGATTGGCCAGCAGCTCTTGACAGCATTTGTGTTTATCCCACAAGAATGAAAATAAATATCCGACTGAATACAGCAAAAGATTAAACCCCTAACACTGTAATGTGGTAACAAATCCTAGCTGGCTGTCACTGTTGAGTCACTTCTGCCTTGACTGTGAACAGGCATGTAATTAATGTGTTGGGAGATGCAAATGTGAGTTTGAAGCAAAGTAAACCATGACAGTTACATCTAACTTGACAGGTAACAGATATCCGTCACCCAGGTGGATCATTTGCTAGTCTAGTATGTGAGTTAGCACAAGAAAGTGTTACCATTTCAGTCCACATAAACCTTGTTCAAATTAGCTATAGAGGGATGCATTTATCTCAAAATCACTGTTGTTCAGGAGCAACACGGGATGGTTTAATCCCAATTCAATGCCATCTGACTTTAACAGCTGATATAAAACTTATTGAGAAGAACTATTTTTGGACTAATTTTAATTTCTCTTTGAATTTAATAGATGAAGCTACCAAGGTAGATCAAGGAAAATTTCCTGCCAACGTTTGTCCCATATTACGGTATCTATTCTTGGAGTGCCTTCTAGATATGCTTTCAGCAATTATTTTTGCATTTCTATATCCCTGATACACTCTGTATGAAACTACCCTCCTCACCTGCACTGCTACCCTGAGTCTTTTCTCTTTTTTCAGATGTGGACAGGCTGCCTGTTGCCCTGATGTAAAGCAATCTGTTATTACATTTTTCTTCTGGCTTTCTCATTTTTTGGATGCTTCTCACTTCTTTAACCTTGGTCCAACCACCAATGCTAAAGGCTACACTAGAGCAACTCCTCTGTCTTTACCCAGGGGATACTGCTGAAGGCCATGATAACAATGGATAAAACGGGACTTCAGAGACTTTTTTTTTTCTATCTGGGATTTTGTGTGGAGAGCAGACACCAAGCACTTCTGTTCTGAAGTACTTCCAAGCCTCTGATGCTGCAGAGTATTGTTTGTGATCAGCATGCCTATGGGGCAATGACAACACAGCTCTCTGAGTTTTCAGTAGCAACTGCAGCCTTACTGTTTGTCTCCATCTCATCTGACCAGAGGGGACAATTTGGGACTTTTCACCAGCAGCTGTTCAAAACCTTGTCTATGGATGTGAATGACTCCCAGGAGTGATGACATTTTTGCCCATCTCCTCCCACCCTGAGAAAGGCTAACCCACGTGTTCTCTGTTAAGCCCTAGCCTGTAATAAGTTGAAATTGCAGACTTATGTTGAAGCAGCACATCCCCAGGCTGAGCCTGCATTCTTTCTGGATACAGAAATACACACGCTGTAGCCGCATGGGCAAAATATGTGTAATTTCCCCTGTGTTTGAGTAAACCAGAAAAGCTCTGTCAATGGCAATATTTGAGGACCAAAAATGTTTATTATAATAAATTAAAGAGTAAACCTTTATAAAACAATACATCTGCATATAAATATCACACAGCAGTTTTAATTTCATAGTTTACTTAAAACCTTTGGCTGCAAGCTTCATAAATACATTTCCTTGGATATTTTTCAATGAATCTATATAAATAAAAGTATTGTATAATTATTACCTTAAAATAAGTTACAATTAAATATGAATGACAACAAATATTTCTGAAATACAGGCTTTTCAGGTAAACGTCAGAAGGGGGCAACATATGCAAGAGAGGTTTCCATGTAAAAGGCTCGAAACAGCCTGGGTAGGTATCACTGCCTATCTGCTGATTCACAGGTGTCATATCTCAGCATATAAAATACAGACAGTTGCCTTATTCCTATGGAGATGAGGAAGACAGGAGCATGCCTTTGAAAATAACTAATGCCTTGTGTTAAGATCGAGCTGAAAATACTCTCCTGGAGTTTTCATTTTCAAAGGGGGCAGCAATATGTGTCTTGTCTGTGCCTGCTTATTTTGCTATTTTTGGCTCAAGTGAAAAACATGAGGGATGCTGTTCCACAATAGCCAATTTCAGTTATAGCAGGAGTTTTTCAGAGACGTCCCTTCAAGCCTAATCTGAGATTCTTTCAGTTTCTCTTCTTGTTGCCTCTCTTCCTTGGGGCATCAGTACAGGCATTTTCCATGTAGTCAAACAGCAAATCCAATTCTCCAATGGCTTTAGTCTTTCCATTCTCTCCCAACTAGAAAAGAGCAGGATGTGTTTTAGCATCTCGTTATTTGTCCAAAAATTACAATTATACTCGTCACAGAAACTGAGTCAAGAACTTACTCTCTATATTCTCTCAAATAGTTCTATTAGAGTCATTACACTGTAGATATAAATTAGCATATTCAAATCTAATCTAGCATATGCAGTTACCTGCAACCTGTCTTCCAAAGTTTCAAACCACTATAACGTGTCCAATGAGTTAACAGGGCAAATGAAGGAAGGTGAGAAATGAAAACATCACTAATCTTCTTTTTGATGCCCCTGCAGACTTTACCTCCTAAATCATCTCCAGAATTTGTTTTATGATTAGGTTAGCCTTAATGCAACTAACAATTGGGGTTTGGAATTGCTCTTTTTAAGTGTTAGAAAGATACATACCAGCTTCATTTTACTCTTCATTTCTTCCAGGTTCTTCTCAACATGCTCTCTGTGCCCTGAGAATTTCTAAAAGAAGAAAAACATCCAGACATAACATTGGCAGCTGGATGAAACAATGTGCTTGCTTGCTTTCTCTTTCAAACCTTTCTATCAACCTCGAGTTGGATATCTTTGATCTGAGGCTTCCTTTCATATCACTGCCTTTTGCCACTATTTGCAGCATTCTGAGATTCAGCAGCAGCAACAAGAGTCCCAACTCAGAGAAGGGAAAGGAATCCAACACTACTCACACATTTGCTCAGCTCTGAGGTCAGGGATGCAAAGAACTGTGCCACCTCCTCGGCATGCGGGTACTGCTCCTTGGCCTCGGTGAGCAGAACATCTTCCACTACAATCTCTGCAATCCTCTTCATCATGTAGCACCGGTTGTTTTCCTATGTATGCAAGCAAGAGGTCACATTAAATCATGGCAAGAGATCAATGAGTGCTGCAGAGGGTTGCAAAGAGCAGCCTCCTGGTGCGCGGCTTACCTTGACATTAACATAGAGCTGCTGCCCAATGAACCTGTTGTCTGTGTCCTGGTCAGATACTCTGGCCTGAGAGGTAAAAATAAGAAAGGTCAGGTGGGGATGGCAACCTTACCTAAAAATTAATAATGAACCCCAAAGTTTTCATCAATAATAGTGCAGGTGAAATGAGGGAATGGACATCATAGTCTGTTACAGGTAGATAAGCTTGGACATTGTGTCTGTTTCTTTCCTTAAAATGGCTGAGATTCAAGGTCAGTGTCACTGGACAATACATCAGCAGAAGTCTGAATTCCTATCCCCCTCTTAAACATCAGATGTTGTGGTGGTTACGATGACTCAACCAGATGCCGCAGGTGGCCAACCTCACGGTGCCCACAGCACTGCCGGGAGGTGCTGCAGCACTCCATGGTGTGCACCAGGAGGGACTCACCCATGCTCAGAGCAGCCAAGAAAGATGCCCAAGCAGAGGACTGCAAGATGCTTTTGAGAGCTGCTTGGCCATGGCTAGAGTCATAGGCAGGCCCAGCCCCAAACAGACTGGGCAAACAGAGAAATTTATGCTCATGTTTCACAGTTCTCCCAGTATACCAGCAGCTGCTAGGAGCTGTCCTGTGCTGTACTGTGCCAGGGGCTGCTTTTGCCTTGAGGAGTAGGAGGATGAGAGGCAGCAGCTTCCCCCAGCAACCAGCAGGCACAGACCCGCACCACACACCCCAGCTCTGCCTTTTTGTAAATGCATGGGGATTTTTTTCTGGACAAAGGCATGAGAAAGAGAGAGGAATGCTGAAGACAAGAAGCCAGTGCATTGGCAGAAGGGGGTGTCCTCAGATTCCGTCATGAAGGGCACATGGGTTACTGTACCAGTTTAGCCAAGGTGTAGGTGCGATTCCTGATGTAGGGCTGCTGGAAGTTGATCTCCCTGAGCCTGCAGGCATGATGAGAGGTAGAAGCCACCCCTGCTCCTTTCGGAGGCAAAGGGCTGGTGAGAAGAAGAGGGAGGCAGCAACAGCAGCAGAAGAAGACCCATCCTGAGAAGCTTCTGGTCAGAGTCTGCAGGGAGGCCATGGCTCACGGTCCAAAGTTGTCTGTCTCAGCAGGTTGCAGCTCCAGCACTCAGCACTGATGAGAGAGAGAAGTGTTAGCATCAGGGAGATCAGGCAAGGCAAAGTGAGGGAGGCACAAAGGCTGCAAACCTTACCTTTGCTGTGATTCTTGATGTGCTCTGCAGGAGGTGAGGTGCCTTATATAGGGCCACCAACATCTCTCTCAGCTTTTTTTTTTGGGGGGTACTAGTGGTAAAATAAAAATGACATCAGCAAGTCTCTTACTTTCCAGTATCCTCTTCTGAGAACTACCTAACCACTACAAAACCCACAAATACAACTTCAAGGCCATTGTAGTCTTTAGTTTCTTATAAAATAAACCAAATTTTAATGTGAGGCATAGAAGGGGCATTTACCAGGGCAGGAATACTGAATCATTTTTGCATAAAGATATGTGAGAAATTTATAGGTTTGTGCCTCCTGTCCTGATTGTAACACACTAATTTTGTTGGTAACTTGATGGCAGATGATGTAACTTACATACCAATTTGCTCATTTTCTGTGGTAAAAGACTTGTGCTCCGCTGGTGCTGACTGGTATACACTGGGCAGAGGCTGCACCAGATCCAAAGCACTGACCACCTATGCAGCTCCTACTCTGCCAATAGCCTTTCTCACACAATGGCCCACTGCAGTCACCAGCCATTTGCCCATCACTGTGCAATCCTCTCAAAGATCAGAAGTTGTGAAAGGAATAAAGCTGCATTTACCACATCCCTGATCTCCAAATTCGCATTTTCAAAAACATTATCGACATTCCAGGCTGTAACTGGGTGTCATGACCAGAGCTGTGGTCATGCACTTACTTATGCAGGTGATTTCTGTGTTCCTAACCCTCTCCTGCTAGCATAAAGGCAGCGCTGCACCTTCAATCTGAAATATTAAGCAGGGTGCAAAATGGAAATCGTGCCCTCTAAAGACAGTAAATTGCAACCCAGCTGAGGTGGTAATGCCTGAGGTCACAGAACTGTGAGGCAAACTTCTGGTTCTCTAATACCCACAGGCCACACTGGTGGCAAATTTGAGAAATTGGACCTGGCAAACCAAGGCTCCAGCTCTGCCTCTGGGTGTGAACAGGGGCATCCCTGAGGCTGGGCTTCATGCCTAGTTGCTGAGGTTCTTGGGACAAAAGCCATAACCAGCCTTACTCCATGGGCTGACATGCCCAGGTTTCTTTTTTTTTTTTTTCTCATATCTGAAAGGAAGCAGCTAAAGGCTGTCTGGCACAGGGTTTATGCTTTAGCCTCCTCTCATGCATCCGCAGCACAAACGTATCTCTCCATACCTCAGCCCTGCCTTAGTCACTGTCAGATACAGGCCACATCAGATCTGCACAGCTCTTTGACCTTAAACCTGCACCCCCTCACCTGGGAGCCATCATAACCATGTCCCTTTCTATGTTCCTCTCAGGTACCAAATTCCACATCCAGCCTCCCACAGCATTCCAACTGCAGAAACAGCAGAGAGCAAGCCTGGACACAGGATGTTGACAACCTAGTTCACAACCCAGATATGTCACAAAGCTATTCAAGAACATGTTTATAAGCTCTTTTCCATGAACTTTTCATTTGCCAGGCTAATAGGCTGACTTACACTTAGCCAAAAGATTGATGTTAAGGACCAAACTGGGAGGCAGAGGCTTTTTTTGAAGGATTGGCCTCTCCTCAGATGCATTCCCATGAAGTCCTCTCCAGGTATTAAACAGTCTAATAAACAAAGTCTGCTTCTAACTGAGGCTTCTTGCACTTCTGCACCAGTTCACCCAGAACAGTAGTTCCAAACCCAGAACAAAAGCTGTGAAATGGCATTCAGACCCTCTCTGGTCTAGATCCTCTGTTCTCCTCCCTTCTGGTAGATCACACTTCTCCATCACTTTGGTCACTTACCCTTGTCAGACATGGATCCAGCTTGCCTGACCTCTTCTCTCGGCTTCAATCTCATGGAAAGGGTCTGTGACCCAGGTAAGTACATGCTGTCAACACTCACATCTATTCAAACCCTGGTGATGAGCCCACCTGATCCCAGGCTTCTCACACCTCTGGATGGATATTTAAACAACATTGAGCAGAGAGACAAAGAATTAGATGCTGAATCTTTCTTGTGCCCTCTTTTCTGCAGTTATTGCAGAATCTCTTCTGTCTGTCTTCCCTAGTACTGGAAATCATAAACTTGAAAACATTGAAAACATAGAAAATGTTATGTTAGACTTAATAAGGCTCTCTCTCCCATCTATATTGTTAGCCACCTCTCAGTCAGATGACTTTCAGGCTGTGCTCCTTCCGAGGCTTTAAAAATCTTTGTCTCAACCATTTAGTTTACTTCCCTACCTCTAGTGTTCGCCTTTATTATCCAGAAACCATAATGCAGAAATGCATTTTGTAAGTTCATTAATTTGTATTTCACAAATGTCATTTTTATTACATTCCAAAACCCTTCACATTATTTAACCTTTGGTTTGTAGTTGTGACTTCTAACAGCCTCTCTTTCATCCTTCTAGCTTGCTGTGAGTATAGTCTAGTCCAAAAAATGAATGCTTAAATTCTTGCTGGGCACTAATTTTAGCAGACTGTATGGCTTCCATGGCCTCTTCTCAGGCACTTTCCACCAGGTGACTGCTAGTCCTGGATGTACCACTGACCTACAGTGCAGCCACGGTCGTGCCTGCAGTTACTTCCTGTAACTTCCAAATGTGTTTGGAAGTGGAGATGTGCCTCTCATTCCCAGGGACTGGTAGTGTTACGAGATTGCATTGAACAAGGATGTGACTAGTCACAGCTATCACTTGTTTTGACTAGCTCACCACACCCTGGATGGGAGATACACATCCAGCGTACATCCTACAGAAAGATGGGGTTAAAAATCTGTGCTACTGTGGGATCTTACTGTAATCCTCAGCTGAAGTCCAGAGAAGGAGGAAGGAATTGGAAAGTTTTCTGCTACAGTTGATAAAGAGTTTCTCTTTCTTCCAAAGAAATAATAAGGAAATACAATAATCTTATGAAAAATAAGGCCTTGAGCACTGAAGGCGAACTGCAGGAAACTGCTTGTTTAGACACCCTTCCTCAAACAGGCTGAATAGAACTATGGAGCTGGCAGAAGACATCAGGGGGAGGAAAGCAGCACATGATTTAAAACATGGTAGCCTGGTTGAAACCATCACTGGTGGGTCTCACTTTTTCCACTTTTTAAAGCAGAAAAACCACATGTGAAGAAGGTGTTTTAAAGGAACAGTCTTTCTCACTAACACTTTCCTAGGTTAACATGGTCAGATATTCTAGCAAATGATACAGGAACTGGCAATTTAGTAATTTCTCTTTGAACTACTAGTACCTTGTGATACATAATAGTACCAAGCTTTTCTTCATAAAACAATATTGTCTTGAAAACAAACAAAAAACCTAACAAAACTGAAACCCTTAAAAAGGTCAGTTCAGGGGGAAGACTGTTTGGTAAAAAAAAAAGGTAATTTTCCTTTCTAATTTCTCTTTTTTCTAGGTTTAATGATGTTTTTCATGTTTAAGGCTAGTAACACTGTTTAAAATACAAATTCTCACATGAAAATATACCCGCTTTATTTTAGTGAACAACTACCAAACACTTCCGAACTTCTCTAAAGTACTTCTCTGAACTGAACTTCTGTGCTTTGTTTCTAAAGTGTAATTAAGTTTAATAATTTTTTTTTTAATTGTTCAGATCACACTTTCTCACTGGTGCCTTCCCAAGAGTTAAATGTCCATCCTACCACTGACCTCACCAATTAAATTTTAAAGCGTGATTACATGCAGTTTCCCTAATTTGTTAGGAAACCATAGCGGTTGAATATTCTCGACAATGACTTCTTGACCCATATTGAAGGCAGAGGATTTTTTGAGGAGGGCTGGAACTCTACATCACATCTGCCTCAAAAGCCACAGACACTTCCTTCATACTTTGAATGAGGCCACAGGTGAATAACCAATACTGTACTTTGATGTTCAGCTGTTGTCTATCACCAGCGGCATGCTGGCACACAGAAACGTTCTTGAGCTTTCGGCTGAGGCTATATTGCCTTGTTAGACACAGAGTTGAGCTCCAAAGCTGGGCTGGAAACATTATCAAGAGTAGGCATGTGGAAGAGTGAGCCTGTGTATCATCATCTTGGGTCTTTTGCCTGGCAATGAAATTCTTCCCCCTAAAACATCTGTATGAATGGGCCACATCATGTAATGCCTAAAGCTGAACGTACAATATATATGGAGACATCCTCAACTTTCAGGTCATGCTTATCTTCTTCATTTTGCTCCAGCTCATTTGAGAGAGAGTTCATTGCATTTTATCCCAGTTCTTCTAGGCTTTTGCCCATATTTTCAAGCTTGAAAAGATTAAAGCAGGCTTTTAAAATGTTTCAGCTCAAGTGCCAGTGGAGCCTTATTTGAGTCAGATTTCTGCCCAGCAATGAAAACATCAGTAATGGAAGATGATTCTTCTTGAGAATTGTAATTTCGACATTCATTATGTCTGAATAATACACAGGCAAGAGTCTTCTGGGCATGGTTATCAGGAATGGCAGAAGGGATTCATTTCCCACAGAGAAAATTATATCAAACATAGAGACTGGAAGAGAGGACCATTGTTATGGTTTAGCAAGGAGCCGCTTTTGCTTGGTAACAGGGGGAGTGGATTGCAGTGAAGATCCGGTAAAGAGTTCTTGGACTTGCCCTTGGCTCCTGGGTTCAGACCCATCTCCGGCCTGACTGGGCCAATCTGACGCCTCTGCCATCACTATTTAGGGACAGGAATTTGAAGTGCGTGGCAGGAGGTGTAAGAGTGATACAAGATGGAGGCGACCATGCGGACTCCACAGTCAGAGATAGAGGAAGGAAGGAGGAGCACCAGACCGGACACTGCTCTGCAACCCGTGGTGAGAACACAGGCTGTGCCCCTGCAACCCATGGAGGGCAATGGTAGGACTGAGAGGCACCAGCAGCTCCGTGTGAGTGCGCCCAAACAGGCAGGAGACTGTGTGAGGAGGTGGCCATGGCGCAGGCCATGCTGGAGAGCCTGTGCGCCGCAGAGTAGCCCCACACGAGAGGTGGAGAGGAGCTACAGCCTTTGGGATGAACACACATCAGAGCGGCACGTGCAGGGCTGTCGTATGTATGAGGGACCCCGCACAGGAGAAGGGAGGACTGGTGTGCAGCCTACCTGCCCTGAGGAGAGACAAACGGCAGAAGCCATCAGGAACAGACTGACTGAAACCCCCTTTCCCTGCCCCCCTGAGCCATTCAGTGGCGGAGTTGATACAGACAGCAGGATCAGGGCTCTGAGCCCAGGAAGAGGGGAGGAGTGGGGAAAAGGTGGTCTTAAAGGGCTGGTTGTACCTTTCATCATTGTACAATTCTGTGTTGGTTTGTGTTGGTTATGTTTTGGGGCCTTATGGTTATGTTTTATTTAGTGTTGGATTAAATTATTTTCTGTTTTCTTCCCCAAGCAGAGTAGCCTGGTCTGTTTTGTCCTGGACCATAAGTGGCAGTTAAGCTCTCCCTGCCCTTTAGACTCAAGTAACAAGGACTTGAGAATTGCCAGTCATTGTCTTTTGTTCCCTGACGGGCCTAAACCACGACAACCATACAGCATTTGACCGTTATATATTTGATTTTTCCATGATAGGTTTAGTGCTGTGTAAGACATTGTGAATCCTTTGGAAGGAGGAGGAGGAGGAGTAAAATTAAAATTGCTTAGCCTAGGAGTGTTAGGTGACTTTGGAAAAGACACATGTCAGATCACAGCACAGACACTGCTGATTCAGGCTTTCTGCAGAGGATGTACGATTCACCTATCTCCTCTGACAGAAACACTTTTGTCACACAGTGAGTAACACATTTCCTCTGGCAGTAACACTTTTGCTTATAGATCTCATATTTCACCAAATAACTTTGTCTCTGACCTTCACTTGGTTTTATTATGTAGTTTCTGGGTCTCTTAATCATGCTATATAATAAACAGCATAAAACTGGTGTTTAATATCATTAAAAGTCTAAGTGGAAGGTCTCAATTCTGGTCTCAATTTCAAACTACATTCAGGGACCAAAATAAAAACTCTAAAAATTTTGGTTTAAGTAACTTTATTCTCACCTCTGAAACATTCGTGAAGTCCCAAGAGAAGGCCACACAGAGCCACACTTAGACAACACCATGCAGCTGCTACCAGTGTTATTGCTGCCACCCCAGCTCCACTAATGTTGTAAAGTTCGTTGCAGTGACAGAAGGATTCAGTATTAATATGAAAACAAACAAACAAAAAGACTCCAAACCAGTGTAAATGGATATGCAATAGATGTTAGTGCTGTGGTCCTGCCTCTGCAGACAACTGCTGCCAACACAGTAAAGCAGAACCAAAAGCTTTCCTAAGACTTGCTGATAGAAGCCATTACTTAGCACATGCAGGCAGGAGAAAAAAAGAGAATTTAAACCATCTCAGTGCAGTCTCACACCACCAAAGGCATCACTATTGACCCTTCCGCCAAATGACTACTCCTTTTAATTCTTTGTATAAAATCACACATGTATTGTCAGACTCCATCACTTTATATAGTGACCTACATATATCCCACTGTGTCTCGCGGTCAGATCAGGTGAAACGAAGCTTCTGTGCTTCCTGTTAATGTGGTGTGGTTGTAGAGCAGTGACTCAGTGACATGGCAAAGTGGAATTACTGACATAGTGTACCTCAAAGAAAATTACTCTAACTGGGAACAGAATTTTGCAAGCTGGCTTATAATCCAAAATTCAGTGACAAACAGTTAAGGTTAAGAAATAACCCCAACATTACACACCTTGATTTACCAAGTACCGTCAGATTTATCATGTCATAAATCCATACCATCTTCAGTAATTAAACTCAGCCATTCTGAAGGCAAGCAGCATTATATAAGGCAAAGTATTTGTGTGCAGACACTTCTCATTCACCAGCACTTCCACTGAAGTTGAGAGCTTAACACCATCTCCTGAAGGTGATGCCTTGGCCACTCAGTTATTATGCGCACTAGAGCCGCTAGAGGAGGGGACAGTTCCTACGTTGTTAGCAGTAGTCGTCTAGTTTGTATCTGTCCCTAGGAAGCCAACAGCCCATGCCCCAGCCCTTCCCCAGCCTGAGGTTATGCTACTGCCCATCTCCCAGGAGAGCCTCTGACTCAGCAAGTTTCCTGTTGGAGTGGGACTATTGTCAAGGATGTGAGATTTATGGGGGCCAAAAGGAGACCAAACAAAATAGCGACAGCCTAGTGATTACGATGCTGTTTTCCTGCTTTATCTGTTTTTAGCCACATGTTGTGTAAGCCAGAATATGTAAACATGCTGGAGCCAGCTTCCCACTGGAAACACAGAGAGTGTGCTCCTCACGACAGCACTGTTCTGGGAACTCACAGCCTCCCTCTAGCCAGGGACAATGAGCCTTGGCACGTTTCCCCTATCTGCACGTGAGAGCTTGGGGTGAGACCTGGGCACACAGCTCTCCAGAACAGGGTGCATCTACGGATGCCTGCCTGTGCATGTCACACCTACCAACCCAGCAACCAGAAACAGATGTAGGAGAGGAAAAATCCAGAAGTCCAGGCCTTCTGGATCCCATCAACCACTCTTATTCTATTTCAGGTCTTAAAGTAGGTGCTTTGGAGACACCCCAACACATTACAATATCAAACAAAGTCATCTTGAGCAACAAAGTATTCTCACATTTACACACATACACAGAGACAATATGTGTATATATCCAGTATGTGTGTAAATCATATATAAACAGTAACAAAGGAAAGCTTTGAGGCCCACTTGAAACCTTCATCTTAGCTACCTCTGGAAAGGTAAATTGGTGTAAATGTAGACAAGTCACATTTACAAAGATGACACATGCTTTACCAGAAGACTTTACCAAGACCTCTGAAGAAGTCGGGAGTAAGGAGGTTCAGTTGTCTTTTTCTCCTCCACTGAAGAACAATCTGCTCTAAGGAGGATTTGCAGTTCCCAACAGTATCATTGCAAAGAGCAAGTTCATACTAGCAAATGAGTGCTTTTGCCCTTACACTTTTAATCCAGCCCCACACATGGAATAAATGGTGTGGAAGCTGTAAATACTATCAAGCCCTGCTCCCCTTCAGAAAGGACCGACAGTCTCCAAGTGAACTTTCTGCAGTTCTCAGTCATCCACCCTGAGAAGACGCTGCAGGACCACCAAGCACTGTCCTTCAGGATCTCTCAGGACTCATCCCGCATGCAGCACGTTTGGCATGCACAGTTTGTATCTGCTGACAGGGCTCAGTTGCTCCATAAGCTCCTCCAGAGCACAGCCTGCAAAACAGAGACCTCACAAGGTCAGCAGACGTGCCCCACAGACAAAAGGCCACCATTCATGTTTTTACCATGGAACTTCAAATATCTTTCTTCAACATATTAAATTCAGATCAAAAGGCAACCCAAAATCTGGATTTCTATGAAGCTGGAATTTTCAGGTTAGCTACCACCCATTGCCCGTGCTCCAGGTTTTGCTTTCGGTGAGATCACTGCTACATGATTCACAGCTTCTGACTGGGTTTCCGTGCAAAGCAAGGCCAACAAATTGATTGCACCCCAAAGAGTTACCCACAGCTCTACTGTCCTCCCCTCTCTTCTCAAGGTCTGAATAACTGCGGGAATCAGGACATTAATGTAGGTCACTTCATATGACAATTACCATTTTTTATCAGACACTTGTGTGCATCTGGGTAATGGAACAATTTAGCTTTGAGTTATGTGAAAAATTGGTCAATGAGGGCAGAGCAAAACTTCCATTTGCATCAGAGGGTGATGGGGTTCTTTGCTGACAAATTCTACCAGATGGTAAGAACTTCTCTGATACCAGAACATTAGGTGTCAGCTCAGCCTTGCAGGAACAGGCAGAAGTAAAGAAGCTATTTGGCATTATGCAAATAAGCACACACTAAATTGTTCAAAGAAGCTGTGCTTCCTGCCCCACCTTCAAGTACTACAAATTTGCTCATTGAGTGTTACAGGCAGTATTTGGAAATCCCTTTTTCCTCCAGTGATAGCAGCCAGAAAGAGGTGACACCAAGAGTCAGATAAGGAAGACATCTTGGCGTGTGGACTCAAAGAATTTGTGAGTGAAGGAGAAAGCTGGTGGTTGGTAAGTAACTGCTTCCTTTGACCTTTCTGCAGGAGACACTGGGCTTCAGGTTGTGGCCCTTGGGTCTAGGGGGAACTCAGGCTACTTGCAAGGCAGCAGTGAAGGCAAACTTGTTCTCAGGAGGTTGTTACTCACTACAGAGGAATCCATATGATCAAATAGAGGACATATGGGTCTATTAATCTAAAAAGGTCATGCCCAGGAGCATCCAAACCTCCCTGAAAGAATCACCTAAAGTGCTGAAGTCATTCCACAAGTGATTTGGCTAGAGAGCTTTGATAACAGGGAGAACTTTGTTCCAACCCCTAAGCTACCAAACATTTTTATCCAAAAAAGAAGATGCAGTAGAAGAAAATCAGAGCTCGCTCCCCATTCCCACAGCCAGGCAATTGGCTTATTATCTGGCAAGATGGGAAGATTTTGAGAAGTGACAGGCTGGAATCATCTGCTCGTTGTAGGTTCGCTAGGATAATGTTTTATTGGCAGAAAAACTCAGTAGAGGAAGGCCTTTTCCCAGCTGGTGGTGGTGAGTGAGTGAGGGCCAGCTCATTTACTTGTACAGGCAGTTGTGAGCTACGAACCCCCAGCAGGAAGATTCACCCAGCAGGTCCACCCAACTCAGGAACAGCAGCTGAAGACATCCAGTTCAACACTTATTGATTGGGTCCATTCTTAACGTGCTGGCTTTGTAAATCTTGACCTTAAGTCAACCAGCTCCCAAAGCTGTTTATTCCTTAGCTCTGTCTCCTGTTGGCAACTGCCTTCCTCCTTGTTTATCTACTTGGACTCTCCACTTCAAGGCTTCTAAGATTTCCTTGACAGAGAACAATACATGTTCACTGTACAGCACGCACTTGTAATTATTAATAAAGAGTGCACTTTTGAACTTTTTTTCTATGCTCAGCTTGCTAGAAAACACAACAGGAAACATGTTTGAAGGTTCAGATGAGAAATGATGTCACGATGACCTGGAGAACAGCAAGGGCTTCCATTGTCATCTAGGGTTTGTAGCCTCATGCAACAAAAATGCCTCCCTCCTTTACCACCTCTATTGTATCCCTGGCAGAAATCAATACACCCATACCATATGGTAACATCTATAAACTAAGTGCTACCCAGATGCACCACACTCATGGTGTAATACTGTAAGCAAAATATGCTGTTACAATAGCTATGACTGACAGGCCTCAAAATCAAGCTTGCACATAAACTCTCACAGAGAGTTTAGGCAAACCTACAAAAACCTCCAAAACTTAAAAGATTTAAAAGGGAACACAGTTCCCTTTTATAAATCTCAAATTACAGGTACCACAGAGGAGAAGCAATGGATAAGAGCTCTTGGCCATGAGAACATGTTGAATATGAAGAATGCAGAGAGAAGACACACAGATTAACTCAGCCACAATACATACCCTCCTAAACAAAAACATTTCCATGTTTTAGCCATTAAGCTTTCTGCTATAAAACTACTTTTAGAAGAAAACTGGCACTTTTCCTACAGGCTGTTGCAAACAGTTTCCCTTTCAGTAGACACTTGCTGATCCATTATAAGTTACATATTAAGTGCATGCCACAGAATAATCCCAGAAGTCCCCCTGACAAAATAAAATTCCTCGATTTATTTCAAATCACTGATAGGAAATCACTGCAACACACAATTCCTAGAAAAAGTGGACACTTTTCTACCATGACCAGTGCTGAATACTCACTCTTTAAATAACCACCTTATTTGTGGGGACCGGCCCTTTGGGTATTGCAGCATTCCAGCCTACATAGCACATATCTGCTCTGGCTCACGATTCCAGGTACCTGTGTCTAGTCACAGTTCCAAGTATCAACATATCCTGCTTTAGTAATTTATTCTTTCTGAAGATCAGTTCCAAGGTAACATCCTGTCTTTCAGAAGTCAACAAGTGAAATATTCCCACTGAACAGGTGAAACAGAGAACTAAACAGAGAAGTGACAACGTAACAGGCTCTATCAATTTACCTGCAATCACAGAATCTTAAGGGTTGGAAGGTACCTTGAAATATCATCTAGTCCAACCTCCTGCCAGAGCAGGACCACCTAGAGTAGGTCACACAGGAACTCATCCAGGTGGGTTTGGAATGTTACCAGAGAAGGAGACTCAACAACCCATCTGGGCAGCCCATTCACATGCTCCCACACCCTCACAGTGAAGAAATTCTTCCTTGTATTTCTTTGGAACTTCTTATGTTCCAGTCCATTGCCCCTCATCCTATCATTGGCTATCATTAAGAGCCTGGCTCCATCCTCCTGACACCCACCCTTTATGTATTTGTAAACATTAATGAGATCACCCCTCCGTCTCCTCTTCAAGCTAAAGAGCTCTAGCTCCCTCAGCCTTTCATCATAAAGGAGATGCTCCACTCCATCGTCTTTGTGGCCCTGCACTGAATTCTCTCCAGCAGCTCCCTGTCCTTGAACTGCGGGGCCCAGAACTGGACACAATATTCCAGATGTGATCTCACAAGGGCAGAGGTGAGGAGAAGGAGAACCTCTCTCGATCTACTGCCCACCCCTATTCTAATACACCCCAGGATGCCATTGGCCTTCTTGGCCACGAGGGCACATTGCTGGCTCATGGTCATCCTGCTGTCCACCAAGAACCCCAGGTTCCTTTTCCCTACACTACTCTCTTAACAGTTCATTTCCCAACCTGTACTGGTACATGGGGTTATTCTTTCCTAGATGCAAGACTCTACACTTGCCCTTGTTGAATTTCATTAGATTTCTCTCTGCCCAACCCTCCAGCCTGTCCAGGTCTCATTGAATGGCAGCCCAGCCTTCTGGTGTGTCAGCCACTCGTCTCAGTTTAGTAACATCACCAAACGCTGAGAGAGCCTTGTTTCCTCATCAAGGTAATTAATGAATATATTGAACAGCACCAGTCCCAGTACCAAATCCTGAGGGACTCCACTAGATACAGGCCTCCAACTAGACCCTGCCCCATTGATCACAACTCTCTGCCTTCCTTCCTTCAACCAGTTAACAATCCACCTCACTACCTGATCATCCAGCCCACACATTCTCAGTTTAGCTGTGAGGATGCTGTGGGAGACAATGTCAAATGCTTTACTGAAATCAAGATAAATCACATCCACTGCATTACCACCATGTATCCACCTGGGTATGTCCTCATAAAAGGCCATCAGGTTGGTCAAACATGATTTCCCTTTGGTTAAAGCCATGCTGAATGCAATAACTTGGACAGGGGAAAAAAAAAAATCAAACAATTTTTTTTATTTTCCAAAATATGTGTATGTAATTGTTTACAAAATCCAAGTGTAAGCAAATGTGTACAAAATTCAAATTGTTCTTGTACAAAATTTCCAAATGAAGTAGCATTAAAACCTGAAGCCACACATGAAGGACCAAACTGCCTGCTAGACACCTACTTCCTCTGTTTCCTCTTAACTTGTTTACGTCACTTGGAAAGATAAAGCAAGCTGACAGCATAAATCACAAACAGTTTTCATGGTGACAACAGTATGTCATTCTCCCAGAAACAGGCAACTAGGAGGAGAGGTAATAAAAATGTCAGTCAAGAAAAAGCACTTTCTTTAGTTTACTTTGAGAGATCAACTACTCCTAAATACCTGAGTTTGAAGTGGGGCTGGGGAAAGGACACTGCTGCAGGTGGCTGAGGTTGCTTTCTCTAGACAAGTTGAAATTAACACTGAACACTAAACAGAAGTCTTGCCCACAAAAAGACAAATGTTCACATCAGCACATCTGAAAAACTGCAGTATTGTTCATGTTGAACTCTAATAGTCATCCTGGACAAAAAACTGTGGACAAAGAACAAACCCTACCACTTAGTGTCCTTTTATCAAACTTCCATATTAGTGTCATTAAGAAACAGTAAGATTTTTTTGGTAACAGGTTAAAAGCATTAAGTAGGAAAAGTAACTTTTTTTGTTACAGCACTGGGTTGCACTGACAATTCATACAGTAACATAAAAACTACACCACAGTTGCCTTTAAGATGGATGGTTAAAATCAAGCAATTGAGGTGTCTGGTGAAGGTGTTGCCCCCGAATACTGTCCCAGGTCATACTGCATGACTGCAGAATACCTTGAAAAGTAACACACAGGTTCCATGAAGATATAATCAACAAGAAGTGCCACTGTAAAATAAAACAGCCTCTCATGCACACACATGGTTGGTGCCACATAGTCAATTAAGTCATAACTCTCAGATGTAAAGAACCTACATATTCAATGCTGATTTAAATAATGAAATTATATTAGGATGACAAGTCCTAAAAGTTGGACCATATTAGTGATAATTGAAAAGGATGCTGCATGATATCTACACTCTCAATCTTTTAAAATGTACACTACAAACCATTTTTTTTAAAAAAATATCACTTTACAGAACAATTTCTGTACAGGTGGGAGAGATTATGTCTTGCCCCAGAAATCCTTCCTCTTCTGAGCTCGTTCCAGTATCTGAGATGCAAGCGAGCTAGATGCTGCCGAGCGAGCAGAAATCTGAGACATCCTGTCATCTGTGGAGAAAGCAACAAGGGGAAAAGTAGAAAGGAAGATTAAACATACACATTAAAACACAGTCGACATTCACAGCAGGCTTCAAAGCGCTAACATTTTTATGGTTTCTTTCAGCATGGATACTAAAATAGTACCACAATACATTTCAATTCTATTACTTGGTAACTGAGGTGCTGGAAAAGAATGTCGCTAGAAAGTTTCTAGGATGCTAGGTAAGTTTAAGAATGAGAGCTATATGCCCAACTCTTGACAAGCTCCAGAATGGAGATCCCTCCTGTTGAATTAAGAATTGCCCAGTTCTCCAAATCATCTTTACATTTATAGTCTCCTTTGTCAGAAGACCTCAGAAACTGCTCCTCTGTCACTGAAGACTGTACAGACTAGACTCTGATGACAACACATTCATGAAAGCAACCTACCACTTCAAGCAAAGCAAACGACTTTAGAATAGCACCACTGAAACACCAGAACCTAGGCTGCCGAAAGAGCCCTTCTGTGCCAAACCCAGCTAGTGGGCCACAAGCTGTTGAAAGAAACGTGTCTTCTGAAGAAAACAGGAAGTTTAACACAATGGCAGCAAGCAGCACGCTTTAAAAATATATTTTGAAAGGTCTTGCTTTTGAATACAGGGTCTACTTCACACCCATCAGAACTCTTCAAATGAAGCCACCTGGATGCTGCACTGCTGATAAAGCACAACATTATATTGCTTTAAGATCTTTATTAAAATGTTGCTGCAGCTCTGTCAAGATGCTCTCTATGAAAAATTACCTTAACTACACTCATGCTCCTGCAATGGATTAAAAAGAACTGTATCACTACTCTCCAGTCCCCACTACCAACAAAACAAAACAAATCAATGAATTCCCCAACTCTGTCCTCACAGGACCTGTGCTTTGTCAGTGCTTCAATTAACATTTCAGCAGTGTGTCTCAATTCTTGAAATACAGTGGTCCAAACAGCCAGTAACAGGCTCATACACTATGCATAACAACTGTATCTCCATGTATGAGAAAACTGCTAACTGCACTTCTGCAAACAGACATGTCATTGGAATATACTCCCAGATTTGCATGTACATGAACAAATATGGGCACCAAAGTATCTCTGAGCTGACATGTTGCACTCGTATCTGAACGTTTACACACCATCACTCTGCTTATAGGGGGAAAAAAAAGGAAAATAAACAAGTTACAGCATTTAATCTGTGTGCAACAAGCTTGTGGGAAGCTGCAGAGTACTATAGGATTTTGCAGATCTTATGTAAATACACACATGCTTGGCTGAGCCATCTGCACAACCCACACATTTTCCAGCCAACTGCAATGAGTAAAATAGAGAATTAGCCTGAACCTCTGTTAAAACCAAGAAGTAAACAAGCATAAAGCATACAGAAAAACTGTTTTGGTTTCTCTGGGGTATCTCTATAAATAACCCACAATCAGATATAAGTTTGCTTTGCCCATATTCTAATATGAACCAAACACAGGTGATTGCAACCAGTACAACACCACAGCAAGCTCAACCTCATACACCATGAAATAGAGTATAGTAGCTCAAGCTAATCAGGCTACAGTACCCTTGGTAGACTCACATTACTGCAAGAGTTTATTTGTGTCTGTCCACAAAAAGGCCAAGAAGATGCACTGGTGGGCTATGTACTGGCTGCTCTCCCAGATTAACTTTACAGTAAACAGGAAAAAAAAAAACCCAAAGAAGGCTAAAACATCAGTCAGAGTAACAGAATGCCAAAAGCACCTCCAATACACCGAGCTGAGGAACAGCTGTGAAAACCAAAGTTAGTAGAACCATCGTATGTTGCATGTCTGGTGCTGAAATCTCCCAAGCAAAATCTTTATCTTAAGATTTTTGGTACTTTAAGTTGCATCCAAAAGTTACTGCAACTGCAACTTGAGCTGTGATCATTTTGCAGTTTGCTTCTGTTGCTATCAACACAAATGCTTAAAAACTGTGTGGGGAGGAAACAATTTTAAGCATGAAACTGAGCAAGCTCTAGTAACCAGATTGAACCACAATGGTCTATTTAATCTTCAGCCGCATTTATGGTTTATTCATACTAGAATATACCTTCATATTCATATTTCAGGTTACTAGGATTCATATTTTCAAATTATTTTGATGAAATAATGCAGCAGTTATTCCTACAAACACATAAACCAGCATTACTTATTGCATTCAGAAACCTCTCACGCTAGTGCAAAAGTTACAAACATAGAATAATAGTTTTGGACAATAAATACCTTCATCATTAGAGTTTCTTTCCTGAAGGGGTAACTGGAAAGTTCTCATTTTTGGATTGCCAACATTCCCTAAGACAAAAAGTCAAAGGCACAGTTTTGAATCATTTCAAAATAGACAAAGGAAAATATTTCATTTTAGAATGTTTAAAAACATTACAACTTTCTTTCCAAAGTAAGAGTCTTACAAATAGCAAACATACCAAAAACTCTACTAGACTCCTTTACTCCACTGTTCCTCTCCAGGCACCTGTCTTCAGTACATGCTACAAGTCACTTACTGAATTGCCTTCAAGGTGCAGAGTTAGAATACAGCACCAATTCTAAACTCTTTCCAACAAAAATCTCAGATTTTCACCATCTCACTTGGCCTGACAACTACTCTTTCCTTTTTAGAATGGAAACACTACTTCAGTTTTTGATCATAAATCTTGATAATGAAAGGACCAAGAATTGTGGGATTTTAAGCAGCTATAGAAAGTCTTTCTGGAATGTAGACTTAAGCACACCAACTTTGTTTTGACTATGAGGTGAAGGATTCTTTTCTTTATCAAATTTATGTCCCCGGTAGTCTTAAACATTGTTTAAAATCTTTGAAATGCTCCAGCACAAATTTCTCCTTGGCCAAGAAATGGCTTTTCTCAACATCCAATAACTCTTTTATAGATAGCTTTTTTTTTTGTTTCTGTATCCTGCAGAAGTATTTAAGGAGCTTCTCTCAGAAATCCACAACTCCTGCAAAATAACACTACACTTACAGAAGTGCCAAGTTACACAGTGCTGTTGGCAATTAGAGCTGGAAAAGTGTCACGGGATCCAGGTCTAATCTAAAGATTAAAAATCATAACTGTTCATGCTAAATCAAATTATACTCCCTATGAATAAGTACTTATTGACATTAATCAGGCAAAATCAGACAACAGACCCCGGGAATACAATCACATTACTGGAATCTGAAACTAAGGTGAAGAGATGTGCACATTTCCTCAGTAAGACTACACATGTGGTAGGAGAGTTTTTGTTTACAAACAAAACATTATTTGTAGAGTCTGTAAGGCAGAGGCTCAGCACTCTCTTGGCCTGAACACTGCACAGTAGCCAATTCCATCCTGCAGCACTCTAACCCAGACAGTTAATACACAACACCCACCATTATGCTGGAATTCTGGATCCTTGAGAGTCCCTTGAATACGAGGAGAGGGATTCCAGTAAGGCATAGAGTAGCTTTTGGTTGACTTCAGCACAGGAAATGTAGAGAAATGCTCTTGTTGGGCTGAAGCAAGAGGAACTTGTTCATCAGAGACATTCTTAGGAGGCCACTGATCCTGCCTAAGTGGCAGAGGATCCAAAGTTCCCAGCCCAGCAGGTTGAGAGGTAAGAAGTGAAACATCTACTTCTGCATTAGGCTAAAACACAACAGAAAGAAAATAAAAAACAACCACCACAAAACCCCAGTATCTCATATACAGCCTTCCATAACAGTCCTCACATACGTAGTACATGTTGGCTTTACACTGTCACACTTCTCATGAAGGTACCAATATAAAAGTATTTCCAGCTTGTGAGACAGTTTAAAAATGTTTCATTTGATCTGAAAGAAATTGAATTAGGTCAGTCTAAAGGATTATTTTCTTCACAGCAGAAAGCCCTTAGATTTTTAAACCTAACATAACCAACTTCTCATGCAGTTCTGTCTGCTCTGTTACACAACTTACTACAGAAGGTTGACTAGCTGTCTCTGTAAGACACAGACTACACACGATTTGACAAAACCCCACAATTTTGAGGGGAAGATTGTTAAACGACTCCTAAAGATTTCTATTCTTCTACTTTTCTGCAAAGCAGAAGCAGCACATAAGGAAAGAGAATGAAACTACTCTGGCATGCTTACCTAATCTGTACACAGGCACTCAGCCTCTCCTTGAATTTATGCCCTATGTCAGTGGCAAGCTACAGGAACATTAATGGGGAAATCAACAGCTCCTGATGGCAACTTTTGTTTTTTGGTTTTTTTTTAAATTCTGTGCATTTAGCAGAAAAAGCCAAAATGGAGTTCAATCAATCTCACTTCAACAGCCTCAAGTCCTTTGACTGATATCCCCCAGAAACTGTTTAGTCAGACATCAGCCTTTTGTAGTCACAAAGGCTGTGAACTTTACAATAGTAAATGACAACTCCATAAAAACATTTATTAAATAAACTATACACAACTACTTAAAAAGCACATTCCCAAAATGCAAAATGATAAGTCTCTTTTCTGTCTCACCTGGAAGGACCTTCTTTTTGAAACTTCTCTTGCACTTTTGTTGGCTGAAGAAGGGTCTGTTCCCAAACCTCGTGTTCTCTGCTGTGAAGATGAAGGCTTGAATTTAGGAGGAGACACTAGAACCGCACCTCCTATTGTAGTGGAGAAGATGAAAAATGCTTTATTATCTTATATACTAACAAAGTACTCCATACATGTCTCTTTTTTTTTATTTAGTTCTTGAAATACTGATTGGCATTTAAATGTCTTTTTACCAACAGCTGGGGTAGTGAGATCATGATGAGTCCTCTGTGCTCCACCAAGCGCTCTCAGCTTTGGAGTAGGAAGTCTGCCACCTGTCCTTGAGGATCCAGAAGAAGAATCTGACACAGCTGCAGAAGGATTCAAGACTAAGGCATTCTCACTGAAAAAAAAAATGAGAAACAAGTGAGGGATTAGCTGAGGACTCCTGAGTCTTGCACTAAAGCTTCTCGTTTCTAGTACAGTCTTACAATGAAGCCTAAGGCAAGATCGTTAGGGCCATAAAACACTAACAGCCTATTGCTTGCAGGGAAGAGGCCTGGATTCCAGCCTCTGAGCCTCATTGTCTGTAGCACTAACTTTTTTAAATGTAATGGGATAAAATACAAAAATAGTCTCAAGCTGCAAATTCATGCACACTCTGTCCCAATTGAATGTATTGCTGCATGGTAGCAGACTCAACAGGAGGGCTGGAAAGAGCACTCACCCAGAAAAACCTTGAACCTGGTTGCCACCTTACAGGCAGGAATGTGGGTTTGACTCTTTTCAGTCAATGTGGTGGAACCGAAACCAAGTATCCCACATTCATCTAACCGCTCCAGCCCCTAAGGTTATTAAATAAATCAGCACTACCACTTCTGTCTTCCTCCTCCAGGTGCATTTCAAAAGAAGATGGCAGCATGCCCACACTCTGCAGGGAACCTCATCCTATCAGTGCAAACTAGACACGCAAAGAATGCCTCATTTCTAGCTCTCAAGCAAGCTTAGATAACATGCAAGTGTTAGGCTGCTCAGCATGGTCAAGTCCAGAGCATATCTCAGAACACACACAACCTCGTTATAGGATGACAGAAAGTCTTCAGTGTCAATCAGAGACACATCTACAAACAAGATTGTCTCTAGAATTAGATAGAAACTTCAGAAGATTTTTCAGGATTATGGTTTTGAAAGCTTACATTTAATTTCTATTTGAAACTAGCAACTCAATCTGTATGGTATCCCTGAAGGAGACAATTACAATTCCTTACTTTCCATTCCTGCTGCAAAACCAAAGATAAAACCCAATGAGAAATCCAAAATGGTATGGCAACCATGGCCAAAGTTATTCACATTTAAATATCAAACAAACTGAAATATTGTTCTGCCAAAAAAAGTATGCAAAACTTGCACAGTAAAAAGTCAGAGACTTCTGTAACTGGATCCAATTTGGCTCTTTCAACTGTCGAATACTATGTAGTGCACTATGCATGTATTGAATTGATCTTTCATGACTTCTAAGTACTCCTCCACCTTCTGCCCCAATAGAAGTCCTTCATCTTTGCCCATGATTATATTTTTTAAGAAAAACACATCCTTCAATATAAGACTAGCATGTATTCTATCCTTTCAGTTCTTCAATTTGAAGCAAATTGTGAACTTCAATTTTCACTACACTTGGCTGCTGTGTAATGAACAGTCTGTTCTGAAAGATCTATACTGTAAATTGTATAATTTTGGAAAAAAAAAACACATTAGATTTGTTCATGTTTCTACAAACTTCTGTCTTGCAAGTTAGAAATCCAGTATTTGTAGGGACAGATCCATTTCTATCAATGTCTTGAACTTTCTCATTCCTTATCATAACTGTTAAAAACAAAAGTGTGTTACACACTGTCTTAAGTAAATCTGATTTAAAACTCGATAAGTTAGCTAACCTACAAATTTCTAAGACATTAGAGGAAAAAGAAATATATATACACCACACAAATGTTCAGTTTTACCCTTCAATTTTCTTAACTTCACTGGTATCCTTATTGTTTTCTTCTAAGTGCTGAGCCAGGACTTCAGCCTGTTTGTCTTGATTTTCTTTCCCTTCCATTGATGGCTGATTCTCCCTTTCTTCAGAATCTTTCTGTTCCCCCCAAGCTAAACGCCTTTTGATTGGAACAGTTAAAGCATCTGACATGCCATTCTTCTCAGTGCTGTCCTGGTGTGGCTGTTCTCTGGAGTCGGGCTGCTGCAGCATTTTAGGGCTTGGTGCAGTCTCTCTTTCTGAAACGCTAGATAACAAAGAAAGCAGTGTTTGATATCTTTAATTTGCATTATATACACGTCTACGTAGAACACATTCATCCAATTTCAGTACTTTGCCAAAAGTACAGCCCAGATGTTAAAAAGTGGTACAGTTGACAATGAATGGTTACATTTCCACTGAAGTTTTAACTGATGTTTAAGCACAACCCATTTCCAAATTAGATTCTAAAAAAACTCTTTCTGAATTACCATTTCAAAAAATGAAAAGTAAAATTAGAGTTCTATTTCCAATCGAAACAAGTTAGATTATCAGAAGTGTCCAAAAATAACCAGTTTCATATGCAGGGACTGTTTGGTGGCAAAATTTTGAAAGCCGAGCCATTTAGAAGACTCCCCTTTAGGCACAACTTTTGAGTCTTAAACTCCCAACTGCTCACAGAAACCAGTGCAGATTAGCCCAGTGCACAGAAATGAGATCATTACGAGGATCTGTATTTCATAGGCAAAAAAAAACCCAAATCAGTAAACCAAAACATTTACACTATTCTTAATACCACACATTGTAGTGTCATAAATATTCCTGTATGTCGTCCCCCAACCCTTATTAGTGCTAGGCATGCAAATGGATACACCACTCTCACACATGAAATTAGTATACACAGAGTAGTTTAAGTGGATGACAGAGGCATCCAAGGTACTGTTTTTAAATATCAGATGTCAGAGATGACAAAAATGGCGCTTTTTTCTCCCCTCTCTGCTTCAGCCATAGCTGTCTGTACATCTTACTCTGAATTCTGAATTTTGCAAGTGCAGAATTTCATATCCACTCATTCTGCGGCCTTCAAAGGAAGGAGAAAATGGATGTACACCATCCTACATCCTAAGTCTTCACCTCAGAACTAATCAGTGTCAGACTCAACTACAAGATTAATTAATCTTGACAGGAAGATTGATAACATCTGAATGGACAAAATGTATTTCATATCACTTCAGTGGAATGAAGAGTATTATTTCAGTATGACTCTCAAATTCTTCCAGCTTTGATGAGACAAAGGCTGCCACAATAAACATGTATTTGTGGAGACTTACAAAGGAGTAACTTTCTCTTCTCTCAGAAGACTGGATTGTGTCTTGTTTTCAATTTGAGCACACATCAACTGAGGTATCTGTGAAAGCATAAATGCCCTCATTTGTTCTGGAGAATTTACTTATCACAGAAACACAGGTTGGAAAGGTCCTCAAAGGATCATCTGGTCCAAATTTCCATGAGGAAAGGGAGCCTACATGACATTATTGACTACCCTGTCCAATCACATCTTGAACACAGTCAAATATCCAAGATGTCACAGCTACATTAAGCATGTGCTCAGCATTCTGCTCTGCTTCAAAGCTGCAGAATAATAGGCAGGAAATCACGACCTTACCCAGCAAGATCTAGTGCTCTGATGTTGTTGCTGATGCCTTCTTCTGAACTGGAAGTTGAGGACACATCCCAAAGACTGTTATTATCGGACAAGATCTGATTGAGATGGTGTCTGGAGAAGTGTGTTCCCTCTACTCGCTGCCTGTAAGCCTTTGCTCTCTCTCGAAGTTCTCTCACCTGCACATCAAGGTTTCATTAAGTTGCACAGTTGTCTGTTTAAAGTTCACTAATAGGCTATCATGAAGTATTTGCATGAGCTAACAGCAGCTAGAGGAGAAAGGCAAGTTACTCCTAATACAGGGCCACCCATTGCACAAACATTGCATGCCACAGTAAATGCAACAGAAGGAAAGCAAGAACAACCAAAGTGTGTATTTAGTAAAGCACGTTTGAGCCATGAAGCCAAAGCAAAATTGACAATTATTCATTCAATGAGCACAAAAAGTTATGCAGCAACTATGGATAAGTTTGGTGCTGGATTCTAGTTTTTCCATCAGCGCTCAGACACGGTGCTGCAAACACTGAAACAGGAACTTAAATGCAACCAACCTCCATATACCACATGGAATTTAGGGTGTTTTGAGATGCCTAAGGAGAGGAATACAGAATTATTTTTAAATTTCTTACTTTTCTCTCAACACTGTGTTGTTACTACCACCCTTGTAACTTAATTTCAGTCTAAGTAAGAAATTAAACACTAAAAACCTGTCAACGTAGCTCTATGCTGCCTCCCTGAGATTCAATAAAAAGCTGTAAACCAAACACATCAGTACTGCTATTTCATCAGTTTTTACCAAGCTTGAGAAAATAAATTTCAGTTTCTAAGCATTACCACTCATTCCCCACCAATTTATGATTACTTCAAATCAACAAATCTATGTGCACATGTAGTACTGAGTTTGTGTGCTGTAAACACTGCAACTGTCTCTGAGCTACATTAATCTTACCTCAGCGAGGAGCTGATGATTACATTATGACTTTTGGTGCTATTTTATGTAAAACATATAAAAAACATTGCTTCTAAGCTATCAGTAATGAAAAATAATGAAAAATAAACAAAATATAACTACAACAACAATAATAAACTAAATAATAGTCATTTTAAAGAAAATTGATGTAACAAAAAAAAAGAGAGAGAAATAAAACCCGGGGAGAAAAAAGTGCTGCCCCATGCAACTGGTCAGCACCCGCTGACCAATTCCTGAGCAGCAACCTGCCCCTCACCACCAACCCCCCCAGCTGGTGTCTCCAGTTCATCATACTGGGCATGATGCTCTATGGTATGGAATAGCCCTGGGGCTAGTTGGGGTCAGCTGTCCTGGCCATGCTCCCTCCCAGCTTCTTGTGCATCCCCAGCCTGCTCACTGGCAGGGCAGAGTGAGAAGCAGAAAAGGCTGATGCACTTGACACCGTGCAAGCACTGCTCAGCCATAACCAAAATACAATGATCATCAACACTGTTTGCAGCACAAACCCAAAAGGAGCCTTGTACCAGCTGCTAAGAAAATCATCTCTATGCTAGTTGAAACCAGGACAAAGAGATACAAAACTGTCCAGGTGCCAGGTTTAGTCTTAAAAAACTAGAAGTGATAAGCTCTCACTTTAGACATTCCACTGCTGATTAGATAATATAATTATTATGGTTAAAATTACTTAAACACACACACAGTCTTGTGTCCTTCACCCAAACACAAAGTGCAGGAATAAAAAGAAACAATAAAACATTTATGCTACTAAAAATAACTTTGTGATATTGTTGTGTGAATTCTGGCTCACTAATAAACAGTTCACGGGAAATAAGTATTTTGTCAAAGAGCAGGAAGGTAATACTGATACTTCCTCTAGTAGGTTTTCATAGCTGTTCTTATTTATTCTTCTTTCACGATAGGCTTTGTACTGTTTTTCCTGCAAGGAACAGAGCCAGAGGGGGCAAATTCTGCTAAACTCACTAAGAGTAACTGCCTGCACCAGCTAGCAGCCTACAATTTGACCTGCTAAACTTCCAAAGAGTAGTCCATTAAAAAAATATATGCCTTGTTATTTTAAGAAAAGAGTTTAAAGTCTGAGGTGCAAGTGATTTACTGGATTATTTACTTCAAGTAGAAGAATGAAAAATTAATTGTGATAGCCACAACAGAAGGAATACAAATCCAGAGCAACAGGACACTGCAGGGGGAGGAAGAAATACTATGTCTCCAGTGAATTGTGAAGAACTACAAAGGACAACCGTCTCCTTCAGTGACTCAGTGGGCAGCATTATCTCAGCAGGACACAGGCCCCGGAGAGTGCTACTGTGCCAGCGTTAATTTTTCAAAAGCATAATTCAAAGAGATTTTTTCATTAGACTGCTGAAAAGCAACCCTTAGTAATATATTGCTGAGTACCAGACCAGGAGTAATCATTACGGCTGTGCCTGTTTAGGCTCAGGCCTTCAGAAAGTCTGCTTTGGACCCAAAGTTACTCATGTGCTGTCTTAACTAAGGGAGAAACCAGACTGGCTCAGCCAGAGCAAAAAATGTTCAGTAGGAACCTTTACCAGGTGTGAGTCTCAACAGCCCAGCAGATGCAGAGGTTAGCTAGAGCTCTGAAGAACATTTCTCATCATGTCAGTGCATGGGTATGGGAGTGGGTGTGGAATCACGTAGAACCCAAACTGGTAGTTGGGCAGCCTATACTGTGAGTAGCCACAGTAGCTTTGCTGCTTTCCAATAAAACCAAACACACCTAACACTTTTTTCAAGTTATGCACACTTTCATTAATCTACTGTTAATATATTTTTCAAGTGGCTAGGTTCTTGCTTACATCTTAACTACGAATTAAATATTTTATTCAGTCCTACTATAGGCCACGAGTTTTCTCATTTTTACAATTCCCTCCTCCATTCCACTGCAGGGAATGAACATGTGGCTGTGTAGAGCTCAGCTGCCTACTGGCATTTAACCATGACATGCTCACAGGCAAGTGATTTGAAGTCTGACAGAGACAGGAGAAATTCAGGTAATTGCATTTATAAAAGTCTATTCTATGTGAACTCATACTAGGATAAAACATAGGAATGTGTAGATCTGCTTGAAGGCAGGAAAGCTCTTCAGAGAGACTTGGACAGGCTGGAGCAATGGGCCAAGGCCAACTGTATGAAGTTTAACAGGGCCAAGGGCCAACCTGGGCCACAACAACCCCATGCAATGCTACAAGCTTGGGACAGAGTGGCTGGAAAGCTCTCCTGCAGAAAAGGACCTGGGGGCGTTGGTCTACGGTGGCTGAACACGAGCCAGCAGTGTGCCCAGGCAGCAAATAAGGCCAATGGCATCCTGGCTTGTATCCAAAATAGTGTGGCCAGCAGGGCCAGGGAAGTGATTGTTCCCCTGCACTGGAGAGGCCACACCTCCAATACTGTATCCAGTTCTGGGCCTCTCTCTAGAAGGATATTGAGGTGTTGGACTGTGTCCAGAGACAGGCAACAAAGCTGGTGAAGGGTCTAGAGAAGAAGTCTGATGAGGAGCAGCCGAGGGAGATAAGAATGTTTAGTCTGGAGGAGGCTGAGAGGAGACATGATCACTCTCTGCAGCTACCTGAAAGGAGGCTGTAGCGAGATGGGGGTCGGTCTGTTCTTCCCAGTAATGAATGACAAGACAAGAGGAAACAGGCTCAAGCTGCACATGGTGAGGTTTAAATTGGAGATGAGGAAGAACTTTTAAGAGGGTTGTTAAACACTGGATCAGGTGGCCCAGGGAGGTAGTGGAGACAGAAGCCATGTAGATGAGATGCTGAGGAATATGGCTTAGTGATGAGCTTGGCAGTGTCAGGTTAGTGGTTGGACTAGACCATCTTAAAGGTCTTTTCCAACCAAAATCATTCTATGATTCTATGCATACATAAAAATATATATGCAATCAAAAATGTGTACATAATCAACATATGCATGTCATCTAAGCACGTCATCAGACAAATATTTATTACAGCCTTAAAATTAATTTGCCTCTTTCAGCTACCCAGCACAACTCCTTCATTTAGAAGGCCCTAAAAATCCTAATAACTCTTCTTTGAATTCTTCACACCTACTGCCAAGTAACTTCTTTCTAGTTTCCTGCTATTCCCTCATCGGCAAGAAAATCTTCACAAAAAAGTCAGACGCATCCAAAACACTTCTCTGCAGTGCAGGGATTTTAGTTTCTCATCCACTCTAAATGGCACATAAATTTACTTCCTACATCTCCATACACAAAGGCAATGTGACCCTTCCTCTATACTTGCTCATCAGTCAGTTGCTCTCGAAGCTGAGCACTGCTCCTGCTTTGATTGTTACTGATGTAACATACAGTCTCCAAATGAAAGCCTTACAAACCAGAAAAATGGCATAATATTCTACAGAAACATTCTGTATAACACTTAGGCTGCATGCAATAGTTCAGAATATTCTACAGTCTTAGTTACAGTGAATCTAATGCATATATCAATAAACATAAAAATAAAAGTATTGTTTGGCTTTAGTCCTCCAACATATTCTTGAGGCTATTTTCACAGAATGGATTATCTCACACATGCATACACAAAATCTGATTATGAATCATTGCATACTATGACATAGTTTCAACTCTGAGACCTATTTCTGATGGAGTATTTGCATATATTTCATATATATTTCTTTTTGCCTAAAAGATAATTACTTGCTAGATTAAGTCCAGTGAGAAAACACAGAACTGAATGCTACCACACTACTGCAATTCTGAGAATGTTATTTCCAAAATCTCAAAGCCTGGTGCCCCACAGCCATCCGCTCCACTTCTACCTTCCACATCGGCTTGGTCCCAAATGATGAGGAGACTCACATTTCCAAGTACTTGCCACACATTTAGCAGCATATAGTGTCTCACAAAGGCTCCCTTTATCAGCAGGGAGAAGCCTCAGCCAATTCAGTGAAATCTGATAGTTGCAAAACTAACTCTAGCAGTTTCTTAGCACACTGATAAGAGTTTTGTTTTACTTGACTAATTCATAAAATCATACTCAATAATCCTGATAAGAAAAATCTATGGTCCTGAAGCTGTTCAGCATTTTCAGAGGTCTGTCAAATGAGTCCCTATACAGTATAATACTGATCACAGTTCCTGAATAAGAAAACATTTTGATTGGCTGAAATTTGTAAGAGAAATTCTCATTTTCATTTTGTGTATGACAGCACTCACCTGACTGCTCTGAATGGATGCAGCATGGCTGACCATCAAGCTGACCTAGGCTGATTACATATGTTGGCCTTTTCCTTTTATTCCCTTGGAATCTCATATCATCCAATTCTGCATTTTGAAAACTTCAGCTTGTTATAACAGAGGTGAATATCAATGCTGAGATTATCTACTCCAAGTGACTCACTTCTACATTATTCCTACTGTAAGGAAACAAAACTTCCCCCTCACTTTGCATTTCACATTGATATATTGAAGTCACACCATCTCTTACTTTTTCTTGATATATATTATAATGACTTGTCAGAACTTAAATTGTCTTTGTGTACTCACCTTTTTGACACACCTTAAGTCGTTAGCGTTACAATCTAAAAATTGTATCTTACAAACACTACAATTCAATTTTTTTTGCAGCTAAAAATCAAAACACACAGCATACACGGGCTCCAGATTTAAGAATACTCACCTGGTTGGGACCTTTACTCCTAATACGAGACCAAGCTCCATCTTTGTACAAATACTGGTCTGGAGACAAAAATTTTGACCTATATTCAGTGTTCACTTTCCTAAGAAATTAAGAATGAAGGAAAAAATAAAAAGGACAGAAGGAGTAAAGCTTGATATCCAGAAAACTCTTGAAAAGTACTTTTAAAGTTATATCAACGATCACAAGTACACTTGCACTTAAATGCCAGGGCTGAGGTGTGAAAAAAGCCTGCTTTGAACACAACTCATCCATAGCAACACAACTACAAAAGCTATGAAAAAGTTCATTCACAGTGGGTGGCTCTTCAAGTGTTGGGTTTTCCTCTCAATCCTTCTTCCAGAAGGTTTTGCCCTGATGGACAAACCAGCAGAACACAATACACACAAAAGCCTCAATTATTTCAACACAAAGTGCAGCATCTTGGTTTGAGTCACTGATGAAGGTGCATTTAAGCAAAAATGCCTGGTTTGGCACCAATGTGTCCAGGACATTTCCTTCTATAAACTTCACTCTAAAGGTTCTCTGCATACAAGTGGGGTGAATTGTTGGGGCCAGAAACACCTGACTGCCAGAACAAAGGTCAGTATACTTCATCTAGCTGTATCCTCCTGGCTTTGATCTTCAAAAGGCCTCAGAGCTTGAAAAAGACAGATTAATTTTCCCTTCTGCCACACATATACATACACTGAAAAGTTAATATCATCTAATCAATAGCTGACAATAAGCAATACTTCAAGTCCTTAAGCACTGAACTGAAGATTTATTAGCTTTCGGAGGTTTTTGGGTTTAATCTTGCTTCAGAACATTATCAGCTTTATTTTAAGGTCCCTTCCAACCCCTACTATTCTATGATTCTATACTCAGCATTAGGTGAAAAAAAACTCTTTTTCAGTCCTTTTTCAGAAATATATCATAAAAGTCTTAAGTCATAGAACAAAATGTGCCTTATCTAAAGGAAACTACAAAAGCAAAAACAAACCCCTTTATAATAAACATTTCTTTCCATATGTCCCTTTCTTTGACAGAATTCCTTCAGTTGCGGTTGCAAAACTAATGGATTAGCTCAAAAACTACATTACTACTGTGCCTTGATCCTAGTCCTTCTGCTGCAAAAGCAGGTCATGACATGTAGCTTGCATACAAAGTGACAGTTGCTACCAGACTGAAGGTATAAGATGCAGGAATTTGTCCTTAAAAGGCTGTAGCAAATGATGAAGAAATTTACATACTACTCACTGCAAAACTGACTACAGTCAACTACATGTAATGAAAACCAAAGAGTTAAAGCTTCTAACTACACTATAGCCACTCACTTTTTCATAAAGCAGTTTTATTTCATAGAACTTTGTGTGATCATTTTATAATTCTCTCCCAATATCCGAGAGCATTCACACCTAGGTAAGCCTCCACTCCATCTAATGCCTTAACACCGTCAGAAGGTCACGTGAGCTAAAGCAATCACTGAGACACAGCTCAAGCACAAAGACAGCAGTGATGGATTAATTTATGCATTTTAAAATCTGTAGCCTTTCTGAGCTTTTATTTCTATTGGCATATCCGAGATGTTAGAAAATGGAAACACGAGTTCAGTTCCTGCAATGTTGGTGTGTGGCAGAAGAAAATGATATTTAGATAGCACTCAGTAACATGTCATTTCTTCTTTTTTTCCATGCTTGACAGATTACCCTGAACTGGGACAGACTTCTTTGTTTCCCTTCACCTTATATGTTTGCTTTTGCTACGCTGGGACAGAAGGTGGCACAGGCTAGAAAAAGCAGACATCAAGTACAATCACCATAGTTTTAAGGCATGCAGCAAGCACAGGAGAGCAGTTTGAAAAGTGACTACAACTTCCAGAGCACTCACTGGAAGTTTAGTAGCAGCACTGCATCAATTTAATGTCATTCACGTTAAATTTATTAATAACACTATGATGGCATCAGAAGGCTCAACTGAACAAGTGTGGTCACCAAGCTTCTACTTCCACTGCCCTGAGAAGGGGCTGGAAATTCACATCAGGTTCAGATGCATCCTCAGGAGGCCCAATCCCAGCACTGCAAGAGGGCATTCCACCCTGCAACAGTGTGGCTAAAGGTCCGTTGTCCAACATCCTAAATTTTAGGACATTCTAAATGTTAGACTGCTGTACACCTATTCACTAGGCTAGGTATTCCTATTTTATACATACCCACGACTTGTATGTAAAGAGAGGGGCTTTGGCCTGACATGTTGCTTATTTTTTTGTTTAGGATGTTTCTGTTCTGATTTCCCTTGTTTTGCTGCATCTTCTGCTGGTTTTTGAAACGGTTCTTCCCTCTCACTCTAAGGCAAAGATAATTTTAAAAATAACACATTAGCTGACAATTTGAAAACCCTCACATTCCTTTTGACATCAAGCTTTTGTAAAGAGTTCGTTTGATTGTACTCTTAGCCATTTTGTATATTTAAAACAATCAAGAATATTACATTACAATATTAACACAAAACTAAATTAGTAAAATATAAACAAAAAGTGGTTTAGACATTTTCACCAAAATGCCCTTCTCGTGCTTTCTCTTCCTTCACTTTAGTAGCTCTCTTGGGAAAACAGAACCTGAATCTCCAATATTAAAAACAAATCAATGCTTCGTGAAAGCCTCATGCCCTTCAAGCTTTCTTCACATTTGCTGAAAGAGGCAAAAGGGAAAATAAAATTCCTTATTCACAGACTAAATTTAAAGTACCGGGCAGGTCTGAGTTTTAAATGATAAAGCCTCCAAACCAACAATCACCTTTAACAATCTTAAAAATACCAACAGTTTAAACTAAGCCACAGGCCCCCCCATGTTAGGTGTTTTGCTCAGTATAGTTCCCAGTTAACATGTCAACTGATAATGGCTCATTCTGTTTTATCAAGGAACAGAGGTGGGTACTGAAGAGACTCATCTGTTGTCCTTCTACCTGAAGGACGGTGAGCTAACCAGCATGAATTTAGACAATGCTACACTTGGCAGCTTACTACAAAAACTGACATTCATACATGCACCTTGTAAAACAGGTTAGCTGTCATGCAGTCTAAATTGCTCTCACCTATTTTTGGAAGGTCTCAGTCAGAAACACTTCCATTTAATTGAATTATCTGGTAAAATAGCTGTAGACACATTTCCTAAAAGCCCACTAAAGTTTGTTCAAGCCAGGAAATGCAAGGTCTTAGACAGCCGAATTACTTTCATGAAAGATGAGTTTTGAACTGAGTAACAAAGCCTGTGAAGGATACACAATGTCCTGTTATAGTCCTGTGCTAAACAGAATTACTTACCTTTCAATTTATCAAGGCAAAGGGAAACGAATGGTAACCTTTCCTCCATGTTTCCTCAAATTACAACTATTGACTGAAAATCAATTCCAACTGTGGCAACTTCCATACATCAAAATATCATTTTTTAATTCACACTGCGTTTGACTTCTGATATATAGAAAACTTCAGACCTCCCATCCTGCCCTCCTGCACACCAAGAAATACACTGATACCAGTGAGGGTATAAACCGGGAGATTTACATTTCAGAGACTATCTCAATGACTAAAAACAAAGTGGTTGGGTTTTGTTTTGTTTTAAATTAGGAACCCATTTGAAACCTCATAAAGTAAGGTGACAAGAAAAACACACTTAAAATGCCATTGTAAGCTGAACAATTAAGTCCAGTGCCACTAGCAACAGCGCTCTGAAATGTAACTAGAAAATTTCACAGTAAATCCACCTCTATATTACAGAACAATCAAAATTACAGCAGTATACTAATGCCTTTATTTTAGGGGAAAAGTTTACTTGTTCACAAACTGGTAATTCTTTATCTTCTGAGCCCTCTCTCTCTTGTGGACCCTTAAGAGGAGATGATCCTTTGAAATTTCTCTCATCTGCGGTTTCACAAGTAATTGCAGGAGATTTAAGCTGAGGTACAGATTTATTCATGTTGCGAATAACCTTGAGGGGAAAAAACAATGACAAAAAAAAAAAAAAAAAGAATGTGATTTGCTTAAGACTAAATTACCCATTCACATAAATACACTCACAAATATGCAGAGATGTCCCTGTGTACAGATACAGCATAAGGAGACAAACTTAAACCTGTGGTCAAATGCTGTTCTTACTGAAGTTCATTAGCAGAGGTTTTGTTTATATGGGAACACAGCTGACCTTCAGAGTTTTATGTAGGATTGTATTTTTTAAAATGTATGCCCTAAAACATCACTATGAGTCCTCACTACATGTCCAGTCCATAAATAACGGACAACTGTTCTGTGTCTTATAAATTGATGTTATGGGCTTGGGCAATTTGAGTTATCCACTATTTCCCAATCAATACTTTATTTTAAATCAAGGTAGAGAATTTGCCTAATATGTGATCAGGTATCATCTCCTCATGGGTGCTGAATTAAAAGACCATACCATATGTCACAAGGATAAATTTTCCCCAGCTTCCCTATGAAAGCTTAGAATCACAGAATGGTAGGGGTTAGAAGGGACCTTTAGAAATCATCTAGTCCAACCTCCCTGATAAAGCAGGTCCACCTTGATCAGGTCGCACAGGAACGAGTCCAGGTGGGTCTTGAAGACCTCCAAGGAAGGAGACTCCACACCCTCCCTGGGCAGCCTGTGCCAGGGCTCCCTCACCCCCACAGTAAAATAGTTTTTCCTTATGTTTAAATGGAACCTTTTGTGTTCCAGCTTGGTTTTTTTCCACATTATTGTCCTGTATTTCAGTGAGTTTTTCTGGGATAAGGGACTGCTAGGAAACAGGTATCTTACAGCAAGTTCACCTGCTTTGCATTCCAACACAAAATGACAGGAGAGTGATTGATCCTAGTTACCAATATTTATTGCCTCTGAAAACTGTTACTGAACAAATCTGCTGCGTGTGGGTAAAAACCATTGGGTACCAATCCCACTAATGTATGTGCTCCTAGTGAAGAAACAGGAGACAAAATAAAAGCAGAAGTGCCCATTTTATACTGTTAAACGACCAAAAGATGGAATGATTCTCCCAAGTCCTGATCCCAGTAATGGTGAATTGAAAACACAAAGCAGTCTCACAATCACAGTTCCTCTTTTGTGGTCTGATTAGAAATAGCAGGATTTCCAATCCTACAAAGTTAAAAAACTCATGAGTCATATTAAAATGCCACAAGAGTATCTTAAAATCAGAAGACTCCACTTTGAAATATAAGCAACTCTCATGAAAGAAGAAGCACTAGAGAGACGCATTTTAGGGCTTAGAAGTATTTGCGCACAGAGATGGAGACTGAGAATAAGAAACTATGTCATCCAAAAAAGACCATGAGAATAAAGAGTGAAACCTGAATAATTTCAGTGGCAATATATGTTGTCAGAATACAGGACATCTGGACACTCCTCTGTTGATTAGCTGTATGTAGGCTAACATTAAAATGATAAAAATTAAAGGTAACATTAAGTAGGATCTTAGAGCTCCTGAAGTAAATAAAAGCAAACAGAAGAAAATGGTCCTGTCAGAAAGGATGGATTACAACAAAGGATAAGGAGAAAAAGCAATTAGACTTGACTACAATAAAAAAATCACAAAGAAACAAATGTAATTATACTGCACTTTTGTATATTGGGGGGAGGGGGGGCGGGGAAAAGTACCAACAATGATTGTTGTTGCCCTGTGAAAAGAAGAAGAAAGGAAATCTTGGAAGGTAAGCCACTCAACTGATACATAAAAGAAAGTATTCATTTACTTTTTGGATTCTTTATAGTTACCTGTTCAGCTGCAAGTATTGGCGATTTCTCATGAGGACTCTTCCAAACAAACTGGCTTTGATATTCAGAATTTCTAGGAAAAGTATTTAAACGTGAACTATCCATGCCTGCTTTCCTCTGAAGAACTCTATGAAACTGATAACATCAAAAAAAGAGAGAGAAAAAAAGTAACACTGTTTCCTTTACTACGATGTTTTGCAAGTCAGACAGCTATCAATGCAGACTTTCAAACCAATGGTTTTGGGTATGGACATACAAATTACATGAACACAAAGTACATTTTTTCATTATAGCCAATGACCCCAAAAAGTCTACCTATTACCAGCTAAATCCTTGTTAAACTGAAATCAATAGTGATGGAACCAAAACCTGGTATGAAAAGTACTGTTCTCCCAACAGAGAAGCTACAAGGCAGAATATTAAATTACAGGACTAAGGAGAGAGTTAAACAACAAAGTCTGGTGCATGTGCATTAAATTACTGTATGTATAAGATCACCACATTTTTATACTGGTCAATGAAAAAAAAATAAATCGTCCCTTACCTCGTTACCCATTTTTTCCAATTCTTTTTTTGGAGATGAAAATGCTTCATTTTGATTTGGTGGAGCTGCAGAGGGCGATCTCTTCATGTTGTTTTCTGCAAGGGCAAGGGCTGTTTCACCTCTGGAACCTACTGGGCGTGACCAAACTTCTGGGGAGACTCTGGGTCCTTCCGGCGTTTCAATTTTGTCCTGATTCACATCATTGTTGTTGTGGTCTGTGTGCAACTCTGTCGTCCTAAGAGCTTCAGTTTCAAGTGGATCACTCAAATCACAATCTCCTGTCCATTCAAAGGACTTTGAAATCTGTGGAGTACGGTAAGGTACCCTTCTCTTGGAAATGAAGTGCGGCTCCCTTGTGATTCCTGAAAAAGACATAGTACAGAAACATTCTGATGAAGACATAGTATCACTCAATTATAAGAATAAATTGAGAGTTTGTCACAGAACTGATTGATGGGAAAAAAATATTTAGTGTCTTTGAGCAATGACAGCCTCTGTATTACGGGTATGGTTGCAAATGCCTTTCCTTTTGACTAAAGGGAGATGGGAACATGGTGCTCTAGGACCATGTTGGATAAAAGCCTATAAAGGAAACATGGCCACAAGACAACCTTTTGCAAGTCGATTCCAGGAGTTGGATGACAACAAAAAAATTAACACATTGAAAAGAAAGTGGTTAATATAGACACAGAATAACCAACCTGATGCCGCAAAAATTTCTTATTACTCATGTGCAACACACTGTGCTAAACAGGTTCTCACCAATTGTGACAGGGCAGTGACAGATCCCTATCCATCTAATACAACTGTGACTTAAAACCATCTCAGGTAGCTGGTGACTTTTAACAGTACAAACACAAAAAAGCATTTCCAAAAACTATGGAATAAAACCAAGTATCAAGTTATTTTAAATAATTGCTGGCTGTTCCACATGCAGATGAAAATAAAATTACCCCACCATTTTAAGAAGATTCAATGACTGAACACACTGAAAGTAGGAAATCACAATTCAACTGCAAAGTGTTCAACTGTGACCAGAAAACAAGTGCAAGTCTCTAAATGGCTGAAAGAAACATTTTCTAGGAGAGAGAGAAACCCCTGTCTCCTGAAAAAGCAACACAGAAAGAGAGAACCTATGGTGAAAGGTCTATAGAATGTCTGCATGTCCAACTGCACATAACAGGTGGTAGGAAACCACTCCAGTGGAAAAACACTGCGAGTGTAGCAGGAAGGAACTCAGCAGCACCTGCAGCTTGTGAACTTTTTGTGGTGATGTTCCAAGTCATTCTTAAAACTGTCAACTATGTTTTTCAACAGGAAGAACCGTAAGTGAAATATCAATAACAATCTTTAAGTCCTATGAGGTGCCAAGAGCGACACTTGAAGTTGGAGATGGTTAAATGGCCAGAAAAGAGATGGGAGTGAAAACTGAATGCAAAGATGTAGGAAAACTACATCAAGCACACAGAAAAACACCGCTATAATGTGAAGAGGAGGAGAAATTGTTGTATTGCTAGCTCATAACTTTATTCCAAGCCTTGTGAAAATTGCTATTTAGTTTGGCTGGAAAAAGAAGCATAATTACATTTTTTAAAAGAAGATAATGTATTTGGATAGTTGGGTGTTTCAGAACTTGTGGAAGTTACACTCTTCAGTACAGGTACCCACCCACAGAGGCACATGCTAAGGAAGGCAAGGTTGAATAAATATATATTTTGCAGTAATGGAAGAAAGCAGTAATACATATAATTTAATCTTACTTAAGATTATGCTTTATTTATCAAGATGTCCAGCATCTCAACCCTACTCCCTGTGGTTCTTAATTACTAGGCCATAATTTAGAATACATATCATATTGTAGGAATTAATATTTTGGACTCTAATTACACAGACTGCATAATGGAGTTGCGCTGAACTGCACGACTTTGTTAGTCAGTCTTGGGCCACTACAGTTCCTATTTTTTTACTGCTCATTTTCAAAGCCCTGCAGCTGTCATTATTCTCCATCTTACTGCTAATCTGCAAGTCCCTAATAGGCTTTTCAATCCAGACACTATTTGCTTTGTCTTCTACTTCCCAGTCCCACATTTTCCTGCCATTATAATGTCTACAGCCCCTAATTCCTGCATAACAGCATCACAAGCTTTTCCTTTTAATGCTCTTTTTTTTTTTTCCAGTTATTTGTCCCCGTTAGTCTTCTTAACAATTTTACTTTGTACCAAACTTTGCCTTAAGTTAGTCTCCTCTTAAATATGGAATTTTATATACCGTTTTCACGCACCACAGGTAGCCCGACGCCACCTTCTGTACACCCTAAATGGGCTAACACTGCATCTGTGCTTCACGTTTGGGACTCGTGCTACACATCAGAAACCAAGTGTTTTTCAGGATTCATATATACAGCATCAATACTAAAAGAAAGTTTCAGTGTAGCCAGAAATAATATGCCATTCAAAAACATATTCTAAACGCTGACCAGGAATATATGTGAACCATATGAACTGTATCTAGGTGGACTTGCTTTGGCGGGGGTGGGGGTTGGACTAGATGATCTTTAAAGGTCCCTTCCAACTCCTACCATTGTGTGATTCGACATGCACGAACTGCCAGCACTACCAGCTCACCGTGGCCACACACCCAGCCACTGCAAAGCTCTCCAGGCTCACTGGGGCCCGGACTCACCCTTGCCAGCGCCGGGGTTTGCCATCACGGGGAACAGCTCTCAGGGGCCCTTACCAAACTGATCCGACCGAAGTCCTGCCCACGAGGATTTCTGCTGTCGGGACGGGCTACAAAACTCTGGGCTTTTCCATTTGAAGTTTCTCTTATATTCGCTCAGCCCCTGCAGCAGAGAGAGAGGTGTCTGTCAAGCGACCGCTGCACATGCTGCTTGGTTGTTTCTCCTGGTAACAGATCTCCATGGGGAAAAAACACCAACGACGCGGCTGCAGGCTCCAGCTAACCGCACAGCCTTGCTGCCCGTTCCCGTAGGAAAACACAAAACAACCGTGGCTGTTTTATGCGGTGCTTTATCGAGGGCCCTAGGGACCTGAGGACTAGCGTCCAAAGTCAGAGCCCCCATCAACGGAAAATTTCACAGAGTTTATATACTTTTCAGAACCGATTACTTCATCAGGTTTACGTGCTATCTACCAACTCCCCTAGAATCTGTGATTACATTGTATCCTTTCATGCAGTTTCTTGAGACGATAATCCTTTCATGCTTATCTAGACACACAATCACGAATCCTATAGATAACAAACAGGTAGTCATTTGAGATAACGGTATCTCTGAGAAAAGCCCCCGCCCCACCAATCTCTTTGTTTGCTTGAGCCAGAATACACAAGCTCAGCATGCCCCACCAGCTCCAAAGTTGCTAGGTCACACAAACATCAAGCATTCCAACCATTCATCAGGCCTGAATTCAAGCCTTTTATATACTGTTATGCTAACAGCCGGACCCGCGCCTTCCAGACGGACCCGTGCTGAAAAGCAAAAACCGCCTGACCGCTCTGCAGAAAGCGCGCAGAACAATTTCACGCGCCACAACGTATGAGATTGTTTGTGCCTTTATGTGAACAGTTTCAGGAACAGCCTGAGCCCTCTGTCACACACACACAACTGAACACTGTTATCGGCCGGCGCTCCTCAGCGCAAGGGTCTCCCCTTCCCCGCTTCGCCAGTGGCAGCCCGCAGCCGGCTGCACGCTCTTCTCCCGCCGGGACCAAGGCCCCCCGGCCAGGGGCGGGGCGGGGCTGGGCGGGGCGGGGCGGGGCCCGGCTCGGCCAGCGCGCGCACACACACACGACACACGCACACACAGACACACGCACACGCCCCGCCGGCCCCGCGCCGCCTCACCCTGAAACGCACGGCCATGGCGGACCGCACGCCGCCGGGCCCACACGGTCAACACCGCCGTCCCGCCGGCACAGCCGCTGCGCGCCTGCGCGACGGCGGCGGCCGGGCCTGCCGAGCCTCCCACCCCCGCTGGGTCACCGCCGCTTCCCCTTTGCAGCCCTGCCCCCGGGGGCCATATTGGCGGGAGGCGGAGATGGCTGCCGCCTCGCCTCGCCTCGCCTCGCCTCGCGGCGGCGGCGGCGGCCGTATGCAGCTGTGGTGTAGTCTGCGTTAAAAGCCTCTTCCCTTCCGCGTGGCGCGATAACGGCGATGTATCGCCAGCGCGGCGGGTCTGGGGAAGGACGTTTGGGAGGCGTGAGCGTGTCGGGCAGTAGCGCCGGGCACTGGGGGCTAATGCGGTGCGAGGGCAGGGGAGTGTTGGAAGCCTGATTTAAGAAGAAAAAAATAATAAAAAAAAAAATCACACGCCCACGCTGGCAGCGTTTTGTTAGTACCAAAATAGCGTTTGTGGAAAGGAAGAATCAGTTCCCTTACCTTCGCGGAGCCTGTGCGCTGGAGGGCAGCTGCCAGTCTGCCTTGGCCACCTCAGCCGACCTTGCAGTGCCGTCAGGAGAGCCTAATCCACCTTGTTCAGATTGTCCCCTGGGGCTCGCTGTTTCGCCTGCCTTCCCACAGCTCGTTTCCATCCTAATTCTCTTCGGCAATATCAAATTAAAAATAACTGAGATGAGGGGGAAAAAAAAGATGTAAGAGATAAAATGGATTAAGCGATCTATTTGTGCTCCGTCTGCCTGCAGCTCCTGATGCTTCCAGTCCTCTTGGTACGACCTGTTCATAGAATCATAGAATGGCAGGGGTTTGAAAGGACTGCTAAAGATTATCTAGTTCAACCTCACTGCTAAAGCAGGTCCACCTTGATGAGGTCACACAGGAACACATCCATGAGGGTTTTTAAAACCTCCAGAGAAAACTCCACATCCTCTCTCAGCAGCCTGTGCCAGGGCTCCGTCACCCAGAATGAAGTAGTTTTTTCTTATGTTTAAATGGAACCTTTTGTGTTCCAGCTTCATCCCTTTACCCCTTATCCCGTCACTGAATACACAGCAAAAAAATGATGCCCCAACCTCCTGAAACCCATCATTTACATATTTGTAAATATTAATGAGATCTCCCCTCAGCCCCTCCAGACTAAACAGCCCCAGTTCCTGCTGCCTTTCCTCATAAGAAAGATGTTCCAGTCCCCTGATCATCTTGGTGGCTCTGTGCTGGACTCTCCCCAGAAGTTCTCTGTCCCTCTTGAGCTGGGAGGCTGAGAACTGGACACAATACTCCAGATGAGGCGTCCCCAGGGCAGAGTAGAGGAGCAGGAGAACCTCCCTTGACCTGCTGGCCACACTCTTCTTGATGCATCGTTGCCATTGGCCTTCTTGGCCAGGAGAGCCATTGCTGGCACATGTTCAGTTTATTATCAATCAGGACTCCCAGATGTCTCTCTGCAGAGCTGCTCTGCTGTCAACTCCCAGCCTGTCCTGGTGCATGGGGTTGTTCCTTCCCAGGTGCAGGACTCTGCACTTGCCCTTGTTGAACCTCATGAGGTTCCTCTCTGCCCAACTCTCAAGCCAGTCAGGATCCTGCTGAATGGCATCACAGCCTTCTGGGGAATCAGCCAGTCCTCCCAGTTTGGTGTCATCAGCAAACTTGCTGAGGGTACACTCTGTCCCCTCATCCAGGTCGTTGATGAAGATGTTGAACAAGACTGGCCCCAGAACCGAGCCCCCATAGGCCTCCAACTCAATTCTGTGCCATTGATCTCCACCCTCAGGGCTCTGTCATCCAGCCAGCTCTCCATCCACCTCACCATCCACTCATCCAAGCCAGCCAGTTTTGCCCTCGTAGAAGGCTATCAGGTTAGTCAAAGAGGACTTGGTGAATCCGTGTTGACTCCCTCTGATAACCATCTTTTCCTTCATATGATTATTAACAACATTGAGGGTGAGTTGTTCCATCATCTTTCCAGGAATGGTTGCTAGCCGCCGATGCCTCTAGTGCAACATAAACTTCATGTGTAAGAGTTTTGTCACCTCTGTGTCTGCAAAGCACTCCGCCAGACATGGGAGGAAAGATTCAGTGCTAGCCCCACTAACTTAAGGAGAGTTGAGGTCCAATTGGACCCAATTTAAAAGATGTGCAACAGTTTTTTCCATCAATGTGAGGGAGAAGAGAACACCAACCTAATGAAAGACTTGTGAGAATAATAAAATGTTCTTCTGCAATGTAAACTGTGGGAGTGGGGAGGAGAGGAAGAGATGTGCTCTGTTGATAGTGTTTGCAAGTTTCACATGTCTTTATTAATGAATTTCGATATCAAGACAGTAATTTTGTTACCATTTGCTTGCTGATTACACATCAAGCTGCTAGGCTCACCAAATTTGTTTTATTTGTTTTGTTATTACAGTGCTTTGTTTCATAATGTTCAATCAGCTCTAGTTCAGGACATTTTTAAAGTAATACACAAACTTGTTACAGAATGTGAAAAGCCAGTTGGCGAACTCGTTGGTCAAAATACAGATTCCTGGTTTGCCAGGAATCTCTCTTCTTTGATATGTATGGAAACCAAGCCAAACATAGTTTCAGTATTTTTTAGGGTGTTTTCCAGTTAGCCTTTGGAGATGGTTTAGGGCTGTCTGGATTCAGAGATGCACGCACATGACATGACACCGTGTCATCTTGAAATGCACGGTATTATATTTCTTAACAATTTCTCTCCCCTTTTCTAAGCAAAATAAATTATCCTGAAACAATGGAATTCATAATCCTCTGTATGCACTGTTTGATTTAAACTGCATTTTAAATCTTCTCCGTACAGGTAAGAGATGGGAATACCTAATGTGGAGCAAGCGCTGTAGTAAATATGTCAACCACTGAGCTACTAGGATCTTTATCTCATGCTCTTTATCACCGCTGATGTACACTACCTACTGGAAGTTCAACGTTCACACATAACTAAACACACAGTTATTCAAGGTAATATGATGTAAGAATGCTAAAATGCTTAGGCTGGTAACAATATTTTCATGTGACTGCTGAATAAATAATGAAATCATAAAAACGGATCCATGTGTAGAAAAAAAGTGACAGTGCATTCACAAATTCATGGTTTTCAGAAGAAGGAAAATACTGTTTCCAGGTTTCTGGAAAATAAACTAGCTGGAACTGACATGAACGTACATCCATCTGTAACTGGGATCCCATTATTTAAAAAAAATAAGCATTTAAAGATTGTGTAGCTACATTACACATTTAAATAGTTTTGAGTTCAAGTTACTTCATATTTCTGTAACGCTTGAGAGGCTGACCATGGAATCATAGAATGGTAGCGTTTGGAAAGGACTGCTAGAGATCATCTAGTCCAACCCCCCTGTTCAAGCAGGTCTGCCTAGATCAGGTCACACAGGAACGCATCCAGGGGCATTTGAAAGCCTCCAGAGAAGGAGACTCCACAACCCCCCTGGGCAGCCTGTGCCAGGGCTCCCTCACCCTCACAGCAAAGAAGATTTTCCTTAAGTTTAAGTGGAACTTTTTGTGTTCCAGCTTTTGTCCATTAGACAGAAAAAATGTGTCAACCCATCGTCTTGACATACACCTTTTAAATACTTGTAAGCATTAAGGAGGTCCCCTCTCAGTTTTCTCTTCTTCAGACTAAACTTGCTGAGGGTACACTCTGTCTCCTCATCCAGGTCGTTGATGAAGATATTGAACAAGACTGGCCCCAGAATCGATCCCTGTGGAACTCCACTGGCCACAGGTCCCCAGCTTGACTCGGCTCTGTTGATCACCACTCTCTGGGCTCTGCAATACAGACAATTCTTAAAGCACCTCACTGTCCACTCATCCAAGCCACACTGCCTGAGCTTTCTGATGATGATGTTATGGGAGAGTGTCAAAAGCCTTGCTGAAGTCAAGGTAGATGACATCCACTGTTCTCCCCTCACCTAGTCAGCCAGTTATGCACTCATAGAAGGCTATCGGGTTGGTCAACCGTCTTCTTTTATTTCCTATAAAGCAAACATAAGTATTTTGTTTTGTCTTGCTGCTACTTACTCCAGAATTAGAACTTGTTTTTACTGTTCTTCAAATGAATCAACAGATGTGGTTTCTCTTGCTAAACCACATGTAAAAACTCTTTTAGTTTTTTTATGTGTATCATTTCAAGTGGTTGATTTGTTGTTTACCTGTTAGCTTCGCTACATCTTACTGCATGTCTAGACCCTTATCTTTGACCTTCTCTGTCTCTTGACCCTGGCCTTCTTGAGTCCTAACTTCAAGTGCTTGATTAAGTTAGATTTTCCCTGCACACCTTTCACTTGAACATCAGGCTGTGAATACCTGTCTGTTACATCTAGCTAAATGGAGCCCTTTCTGTGACCTGTTTTTCACGCTGCTTGTAAACTTGTATACCACAGGCAACTCTGCCTTAAAGAGTCGGTAACCTAAGGTCCCTTTCATTGCTTTTGCTTTAACATTGATGGTCTCTTCTGCCAAAACTCAAAGCAGGATGTATCAGCAATCCTCCCTCCAGCCAAAGAAGGCTAGATACAGCTTGCCAGGGAGCCTGTCAACACCACTCCATGTGTCAGCCTGAGGGAATCAAATGAGAGCAATGAAACATGTTTTCTACCTCCAGAGTCTGTAGCCTGTGGCACCTACTGGTACAGGAGCAAAGGGGCAGCAGTAGCACAGCTGGCCTGGCTCGAGTCCCATGGTTTTACTCTTAAAAGCAAATGCTTCTTGCGCAAACTTGTCCCAGCTTATTTTACAACTCATTTAGAAACTGTAGTGTTAAGAACTGCTTCAATTTTAGTATTCATTTCAATTCCTTTTTCAAGTGACAGAGCTGACCCAGCAGTCATTAAAAGGAAGCATTTTGTTGCTTACAGGAGTCTAGATTCTAAAATGTCCTGGCTTCATTTCTCAGTAGTGGTTCTTGAGCTTGGCAAATGCACCAACTGTTACCTTCTTAAACTAGTCTGTCCCTCTGACACAGTTTAATTCCAAATTGCAGAGAAGCCAATGTAGTTCATCTTTCTAACTGTAAAAGAGGTTGTAAAAATGAACATGAAATGTGGATAGACAGCTTCAACTCTCAGCCCACCATCCACTTTTTTGTGCATTGTGTGCTATCCCTTAGGGCAAAACACTGTCAGAAGTGATTGCTGCCTTTGAGAACTTCATCTTTTACACACACAGGGCCAAGCACATAGAGCGGAGCTTTTTATATCCAAGGACTGCCAGCCTCTGTGGGTGATCTTGAAACTCCAAAATGTCTCAAATTTGACCACTTTTGAAATCAGCATCCTTAAACTTTCTGTCATTCTTCCGTCTCTAAAGCAAGGATAATATGAGATTCCTAACGATAGTTTGGTATCTACTCATCACAAGCTTATTTTTATTATAAAAGCACAAGATATATTTTTTATAGCATAGAGTTCAGGTTCAGGAACAGAACAAAGTGTTTCAAATACGTGTGGCTGATGCAAGGGCAGCAGTAGCTAACTTCATTTCTTACATTAGAAGAAAAAGGAAAGTAGGAGAGCATGTGTCATTTTGATCTAATATTTGCCTGGAGAACACAGTGAAACCACAGCTGCTCATTCTTTAGTAAAGAGGCGAATACCCAGCTCATGGCTATAAACAACAGTGATCTCTGTTTCTCTAGGAAGCATGTTACGTTGTGTATTTGTGCAGCTCTACACGCTCTATCATTACCAGTCTGCGTGACTCTTCATGATGTAGAAGTAATCTCCTTTCCCTTCTCAAAAGTGTGTAAGATTTAGACACTGCAGTAACAAAATTGTGCAATGCTGGCATAAATAATCTGTTATGACAACCCCTCGGGGACTAACTCCTGTGGGCAGGATGTGTGTAAGCCCAGCATGGTCCAGTGCATTGGTAACTGTGCCGTAACAATGGAAATATGAGCTTGGCCTTGGGTGTCTCACAGCTCGGGTTGGCGGGCTCAGCTGTGTTGTCAAGGTAATGCAGTTCAACTTCAAAAGGGAAGGCCAAGAGGCTAACAGTCACTGTAGAGGGCCATCTGCTAGACAGCCAAGACACTCTATGATGTATTAAGAAAAGCTTTTGTAAGAGACATGCTGAACTTTCTGTTAAATTAAACTTTTGGCAATTTTCTTTGCATTTCTTACTTGTCTCTGCATGCCATCTGTAACAATAATCTGCTATCACACTATTGGTGCTATATACATACATCTTAAGCCTGATGCTGACTCATAGCCATTTAGAAGAGAAGGCTCATTAGAGGAGTGGGAATTAGCCACACTGTCTGAAGGAGATTGGCCTTTACCTTTTGGAATCCAAATGCTAGAAACTCTCCCTTCTTCCATGGTGCTCCTGGCAATGTCCTTCAGGAGGTGCACAGACAGAAGTCTGTTTCAACAGCTGTGTAAGACAGAGTGAAAATGTTCAAACAGGTTCAGATTTTATATGTCTAGATCAACATGGTTCATCTGGTAAAGGAACATCTAAAAATTGTTCTTGCTGTGGTAATAGTCATCTATCAGTGCAATTTGCTAGCATGTCTGTCATCTGTACTGATATCTATATCTTACCTGTTCTCTATAAGAAAGGTGATAATGCAGTAGAGACATGTTTTGGAAAAAAAAAATCTGCAAAACTGTTGGGTTTTGTAGTACAAACTTGAAAGAGGTGTTATCAGTAGCTTGAAATACACAGTACCAGTAGTGGTAGGAGTCTGGAGGGCGGACTGGGAAGGGGAGAGCATGATCAAAGGGGAAGCAACTTTGACACCCAGCTGCAGGAAAAGTCATTAGTGGCATTTGCATAGATCATATGTTCTCCCTCTTTATCACAAACTCATTTGCTGTTGTTACCAGGGGCAGCTGGTTCCTGGTAGGTAGCTTGTTACCCCGTTTCTCCCTTACTGATGGCATCTGGAGAAGATGCACTTTTGTCTGTAATTTGCCTTTCTTGGGCCACCACAGCAGCTTAGGGTGACGGTTTGTTGTCACAGAGACAGACAGGCACAGCAGTTCTCAAGATCCCGAGTCATATCAACCTTTTTTTCTGCTATTTTATCCATTAACTCTCCAGTAATTGCAATGCAAATGTTCTTGTTCTTCTTGTTTTCACTTGTTATTATCAAAATGTCAGCAGATGGTAAGCCTTCACTGGTCATATACCTATACCAAACACAAACCAGACTTTGATTCTTTGCACTTTTTCAATCAGTGCCTCTCCCTTCCTGACTCCTGCCAGCCCATAAGATTAAGAATAGTGCTCCAGCAGTTACATATACAAACCTATAAACTACACAAACCATTAGATATTACTGTACCAGTCTAGAAAAACAAGATTTGACGTACACAGTTACTTGACTGTCTCCAGTTCTCATAAGTTGATTTGAAGGCATTGATTACAGCAGAGGTTCCCGAGTTGTGTTCATACGTTCTCCTCAAGTATGTATACTTTGCAGCCAGGCATAGGACCTGTTGTCATTAGCAGTGGCCACCACAGCTGCTGCCACCAATGTCCCTGCCAGTGATGGTACCTGGCTTTAAAAGTTTGTGAAAGCCAGATTTAGAAACTTGTCTCTTCAGAAAGAGTGCCAGTAAATATAGTAGGCAGAACATCTGAATGAACCTTGCCCTCAAATCTGCAAGCAGACGGGATCTCATAGTCCGGGACTCTTGCCAGCCTGAATAGCCCCTTGTTCTCCTGGTGTCTGATTGCACCGAGTACACACGGTGGCTGATCTTTTAGTTGTATTTAGGTATTGCAGGGAATCTGTTTGACTGTGCACCTGTTTCTGATACGTGGTTCTGGCTGTTCACAAGAATGAGAGCTTCTGTACACTGTATGAGCCTTTGGTGCTATCATGTGCTCCTGCCCCATCCATTTGGACTGGTAGGAGATCCAGTGCCACACAAATCAAACCTTAACAGTCTTGTCAGCATGCCCTTACTAAAACTGAAGTTTCTTAATTGTTTCAGCCTCTCTTCTATCTAGCATACATATGAGCAGAAAGAAATCTAGTATTTACTAGCGCAGCTGTTTCCTACCTCCTTCCCCATCTGCAGCCCCTCGGGACACCATTCTAACACAGTTTTGTATAAACAGCAGTTGGCAAAAAATCCTGAAGTCCCTTCTAAGGCAGATATGACATCACTGTGACACATGTAACTGGAGTTTCTTCAGAAAATTATGTCTTCCAGATAATGGCCACCAGAGAAACTGAGCAAGTTCAGTGCCTAGAAGTCCTCATCCGCCTCTGGCTGGAGATAGTGTCAATCCTTGGGTCAGCTGCAGGGAAGGCAGATGTGGAGCTACAGGCTGAGGCTGACCCTACCTCTGGTGGTCCCAGGAAGAGGCCTGGTGGTCCCCATTGCTTTTTGTTGACTCGATAAGTGGGATTCACTGAACACAGGAGGACTTGTGCTGTTGCTCCTGACTCCGTGCTTTCCCAGCTAAAGGAAAGGTGCCACATGGGGATGGGCTGAGGCTGGTCAGCGGCACAGCAGCAACTGTCACACCGTAGTATTAGCTGGGAGCAGCTCCCTGGGGACAGGGATGGGTGCCAGCCACAGCCTGCCCACAGCACTGCCTGGGGGCCTCTCCATGGCTGCACTGACTCTGCGCTGTCCAAAAGCCCTGGCAGAAACACCTTCCCATGGGAAAATGCTCTTGACGCCTTTACAAAATGGACACAGTGGACCTTTCTGTGCTTACAGCTGTTCTGCACAAACATGATGCTTTCTGGTATTTTATTTCAATCCGTAGCAAAATCTAAAGTTCCCAATATTGTTGGAAAGGAAAATGCCACCCAACTAGCAATCTGCTCCTTATCACAGCTGCTCAGTCTCAGTGCCCAAAAGTCGAGTTTCAGTCAATGTAGTCTTGGACGCCTTTTCAGTTTCAGATAAACTAGAGCTTTCAGTACTTAACAGCTTTTAGAAAGTATATGCAATTAAATATGATACGTTGGATTCATTTCAAAATACCTGGCCTGCAATCATTAGCATTCTTCTTTCCATAACAATACCAGGTTTCCTTCTTAGAAGTAGCTCCCACTGAAATCAGTGGAGCGACCTCAGAGGTACAGTCTGCTGAAGGTATCTCCTTTCTTGCCATAGACAAGATTAACTCTTTTGTGGCCCTGATGTAGATGTGGGGTCATTATCTGACCATCTCTGCCGATAGATCTAAAAAGGATTGCCTATTATAAGTTTTATGTCCTTGTTAGTGGCTTGAACTTGGCCTATATGAGCAGTGGCCTTATGTCACTCATGGGAGGAGCCAGTAATTGTGAATTCAGGCAAAGCTTTTTCTCAAGTAAATAGACTGTCCCAGGTAAAATCTGAATAAATTTTGTAGTTTTTTAAGTTGAAATCTGTAATGGCAGCAAATGGTTTTGTGATCAAAACATATACCAACTCACTTGCAGGTGTGCTGGGTCTCTCCATCACCATTTTGAGCAAGCTGTAGTTGTCAAAATCCAGCCTTCAGTTACAATATCCAGTGAAAAGATAAAGTTGTAAGTGGCATGTCCAGAAAGTCCCATTGATGTAAGGAACATTCCTGACGACCTCAAGAGGAGAAAGAGCCATCCTCTTCTGCAGACAGGGATAGGGAAAGCATTAATATAAAGAGCAATATCATAGTGAGTTGAAACCAATGGTAGTGGTACTTAACTTTTTAAAGGTTCAGGAAGGTGTTCTGGTAGCATAGCCAAATTGAAATAGTCTCAGCAAAACAAAGCAGTTCTTCATCCCCATCAGGATGGAAAAGTTGCAGGAAGGAAGAGGCATGAGTAGTTGGTAGATTTTAAAGATCAATTTTAAAATAGAGATACATAAGAAAAAATCTCATTGTTTTGGCTGACTTACACTGGAAGTTTCCATTTGGGTTTGGCCCACCTAGCACAGCAGCACCACGACAGTCCCTTGCTCAGTGCTCCCATTCACCCCCACCCTCGTTAGGATGGTGGAGGGCCCAGCGAAATGGGAGTAAAAAGATAAGCAAGGTTGTTGTGGATTAAAACAAGGACAGGGAAGGCTTACTGCCAATTACGGTTCCGGGCAAAACAAACTCCAGTACTCGA
>WBNH01010577.1:118685-189506 GCA_013401255.1 Urocolius indicus | reverse complement strand
AGAGACAGAAGAAGGAAGAAGCAGGAAAAAAGATGGAGGAAAAAGCCACCTCCTCTTCCGGCTTCTTCTTAAAAAGTGATCATGGAGGCGTCTAATTGGCTCAGCCCCAGACGTGGGTCTGGCTCAGAGCTGGGGAGAGTTGCAAACAACTTCTTACAGGCGCCATCTTTACAGCCCCTTCCCCCTTACCAGAAAAGGCTGTCATGTCAAACCATGACAGTTTGGATTTGCACAAATGAAATAGTAGAGCTAACATTTTTAGAATAGAATTGGTCCTCGATTTTTGTGTGTGTGTGAATATCTTCCTGACTACACAGTCTCCAGTATGGCAGCATGGTGAAGACAAGCTATTTGTGATTAATTAATAACCACTTGTAAAACTGTCGAGGGCACCAAGGGAATTAGAAAACTATATCCCACCTTATATTTGGACAAAAGTGTCCAGGGCAAAGCATTGATGAACAGTAGCAAATACTTAGCTATATACCTACACGTAACTTCCAGTGGGGCATTAACTTCCCACAGAGTATTTTCTCTGCTGGATACAACAGTATATGGAAATAGTTGAAAGGTAAATATTTCATACGCAAAAAAATGAAAGAAAATACACATTTTCAAATTGAAAAGCCTGACATTTTGAAAAACTTTACCTTTGTTGATGTTGGGGAAAAAAGATAAAAGAAATGGGAGAGTCTCAGTCTTCTCTGGTCTTATCAGGAATTAGACTTTGTAGAAATAATATCAGGAAGGAGTTTGAAAATAATTTGATATGTTAATTGAACAGTAGCAACGGGATCCAAGAAGGCAATCCAGTTTGATTGCATTATCACAGCTGGTGTATTGGTCTTACTTGACAAAATGGGTATTTTTGGGTTTCTCTCCATTTTGAGTCTCTTCTTTAAGCGTGGATCATGCTGGCAGTCTCTCAGAAGCTGTTGACTTTTTGAGCTTAAAAAATTTATTTGAGAGTTTACATTTGATTTTTTTTTCTGCTCCCTCTCAGATATAGTCATCCTCAAATAAACAACTTGCTGTTAAAGAAGATGTTACATTGGTTTCTGATCTGACACGCTGCATCCATCCTGCTTTTAAAAAGTCACTTTAATGCAGCAACTCTTCCAAGTTATTTTTTCTTCATCGTTTTACATCAGCATTTGCTCCACATCTGACACTCACTGAACACTGAAAGCATGGTATTAATCATAGAATCATAGAATGGTAGGGGTTGGAAGGGACCTTTAGAGACCACCTAGTTCAACCCCCCTGCTAAAGCAGGTCCACTTACATCAGGTCACACAGGAACGCATCCAGGTGGGTCTTGAAGACCTCCAGAGAAGGAGACTCCACACCCTCCCTGGGCAGCCTGTGACAGGGCTACATCACTCTCACAGTAAAATAGTTTTTCCTTAGGTTTAAATGGAACTTTTTGTGTTAAAATAGCTTAAAGAACACATATTTCTCACATTTCTTCTGTCTATGCAATAGTTAATCCTCAACAAATGATGCTTTTTTAATCCATTTTTTTCCATTCATTTAGAATCATGGCTCACCTCTCAGATGTACTTATTGTATTTTGAAGCAGGTTATTTTAAAAGCACAGGTGAAATGCCTAAAAGCCTTTATTGGCATGGTGTCACTTCTATTAGAAGTTGTATTTGCTTCCTGGGCACTTTGGCTAATCCCAATGCCAGAAGACTTGCTGGAGGACCAGTTGGAGAACTTGCTGGAGACAAGGCTGGGGACCACACATCACACAGAGAGCAGGACCAGCTTCTGAGGTGCTGGAGTAAAGATTACTTATTTATGAGATCTTTTATCAATGCTTTCTGGCAGAAGAACTCATAAGGGATCCCAGTGTTACTTTAAAGCTAACAGTTTCCAGAAAAGAGTGGCAGAAGCAGCAGATTTCTCTGTGCTCCCAGGGAGTGGCTTGAGAATCAGCTCGGGGTTTCAGATGGCACCCTGCCTCATTGCCAGGGAAGTCAAACCTTCCACCTCTGCATGGAGACAGTGCAGATTTTATGACGTGACAGTTTCTCTGAAGGTTTGAGTGCTGACTTTCTTTTCAGCACTGGCTTGAATCCATTAAACTGCATGTGAATGCACAATAGTAGAAAATTTCCACTGCAATCTACTCATTAAAACTGCAGACTGTTCTGTGGCTTGCTCAGTGCAGAAAGATTGAAGTCAACATTTTCTTCTGCTGTGTGTTGGTCAATAAATCTGCTGGTCCAGATTCATTCCTGGTACAACTCCAATGCCGCAGTGTGGTTAGATGTTGCCTTTCTTATCCCTCCCTGAATGAAACAGTCCCACCAAAGAGATGATAAGTCTTCAAAAGTACTTTGTTTAAGAGAGGCTGAAAATGTCAGAGAACAAATACAAATGGGGGAATTTTAATTTAGAATTTACTGCAAGTTTGATGACAACTGGTTGTTTAGACAATAATCATAAATCAAAGGGAAATACGAGATCGGTTAAATAACTGATTCAAGTTAGAAGCATTTGTTTTTTCAGATGGGCTTTCCAGGGCTTCTGAGCAGCGCATGGGCTCTTGGTAACTGTGTGATGACTTGGGCAGGTGAAGAAGTGGCAATGGGTGAGAAGTGCCGATGTAAAGCCCTTCTCTGTTGTTCTGCTTTAATACCGCCTTGCCTTTGCCTCCAAGACCCAAGCAGAGGCCGGCTGCAGTGGGCAGGCAAATTTACAGATGTTAACCTTTACCTTTAGCACTTTATTTCACCGAGGTCCGGAGTATCCTCTGCAGTCTTCTAAGGGCTCATGTGCAGTTCGGAAGTGATAGACAAAACTGACCGGAGCATCTGAGGTACCGATGAATAACCTAAGTCGTTCAGCTTTGTCGTTCGAAAGGATACGCTCGGATTGTCAGGGTTTGTTGCCGGCGTGCCGTGCCGTGCCGTGCCGTGCCGTGCCGTGCCGTGCCGTGCCGTGCCGTGCCTGTGGGCTGTGGCCGCTAGGTGGCACGAGCCCGATGCGGCACAGAGAGCGCGGCTGGCCGAGGCCGAAGCGTCCGGGGCTGTGCCGAGCGGCTGCCAGCCGCTCAGAGGAGAGCGAAAGGGCTACGGGCACCACGCTAGCCATCGGCACAGCGCTCGCCTGCAAACCCCACTTCGTCCCGCTGTGCGCAACAGCATGCTAGGTGAGGCGGGGAGGACGATGTGTTTGGAACTTGAAGTTGCCTCTTCCCTCCGGGCAAAATGAAAAGCCGTTTCTGCTGATGAGTTTTATCTGTTTCCACAGCCAGGTATTTAATGCACACACAACGTTTTTTTCCCACAATGATGTGGACAGCCAGGACAGCATCATTGAAAATGAGGCTAGCTGGCTGCCACTGCTCTCCCATTCCCTTTGTCTGTGGCCACACAGCTCACTCGATGCAACCTTGCTTTTAGGCCTCCAGGTTGTAAATTGGAGTGTCTCAACACTGCTTTGCCTGCTAAAGCTGCACTGCAGGTCTGGGGAGAGCAGCTGTCATGGTGTCCTCTGGCAGGATGGCAGCCTTGGATTGGCTCTCTAGGTTAGGTGTTAGAGAACCCAAGATACTTCCAGTTAAAGCAAGTGATCCTCAAGGTTTCTTTAGGGATATCCGCTCTAATACACACCTGACTTTTACTTCAGATTTGCTAATATCTAATCCATTAATTTAAGCAGCATTTTCCGAGAAATACTGTAATGGATCTCTCTTGAAATGCAGGAAAGTTGTCTCCTTGTTTACAACAAAGGAGACCACTACAGAAATATACCCTCGTTAGGCTTGCAACTCTTGGTTAAGCTTTTGTAACTATTTTTTATTTCTACAGCATCATAGATGTGGAAAGCACTTTAAAGAGAGAAGATATGTGCTTTAAATGCCGTATCATATATGCAGAAGGCACTCAAAGAAAATGGAAGGCCCTTGTACTAAAGCACCTGTACTTTAAATAAGATTAAGTGCAGATAAGATGACAATAAACAAAGGGCTGGATGAAAGGCTGGCAATAGTGAACCGTCAGACTTCATAATATGACCATATCTTATTTCCTCCTCGGATTTTTTTCATACAGTAAATTTATTGTAATAGGATTTCTGGACAGCATCCACTTTGAAAGCCTGCGCAGAGGTTAGCAACAGAAGATTGTCTGAAAACAAACTGAGGCATGTAAAAAGATTTTGAGGGAGTCTGAGGCTGCAGGAAGCAAAAGATCAGAGCCTGTTTCTTTAAAAATACTTGTAAGAATTCCCATTTCTCATACAAGCAGCATGTTTTAATACATTATTCTTGTATAAGTTCCTGAGTCATTCGTGTCAAATGTGAATTTGGTTTGGTTTCCTGGAAGTGTGATGCTACACCCAGACACTACGGTCATACACGTGAAGCCAGTCAGACGTTGCTTCCTTACAGGAAACTTGATTTTTGGCAGAAAATAAAGTTCTCAATTTTGGCCAGTGAGTTAAAAAAGAAGGGAAATGTTCTTTTATATATATCATAGAGGAAAGCAAACTATTTCTGAAAAAATGTTCATTTTGCAAAGACCTTTTTTTTTCATCAGCACAAGTGTTTGCCAACTATTCCCAAACATTTCTAAAGCATATATGTGAATTCTTGCACTGTAAGTCCCTTGCCCAAGAAGGATGGCAATTTATTTGCACTTGTCAATTATCTGTAATTTAGCTACAGATTTATTGTGAACAGCATGTAGAAACATATGATAACAGCCACAGAAGCCTTGAAGCTTGAAGCTTGCATGGGGACAGGAGCTTGCTCGAAAGTCTTTGCTTGGAGCAGGTTTTCTGCTCAGGCAGAGACACTTCACCCTCCTTTTTCCCTGCCTTTGGGGCCGGAGCTTGGTCTCGTCTTATTTACCATTGGCAGCTGTTGTGGCTTAACCCCAGTCAACAACTGAGCCCCACACAGCCACTTGGTCACTCCCCTGCCAGAGGGATGAGGAGAGAATCAGGAAAAAATGGAAAACTCATGGGTTGAGATAAAGATGGTTTGATAGGACAGAAAAGGAAGATGATAGTGATAACAACAACAGCAACAATAATAATCATTTCAAAATAACACACAGGACAGGTGATGCACAATGCAGTGGCTAATCACTTGCTGACTGATGACCAGCCATTTTCCTGAGCAGTGGTCCACAGCCAACTTTCTCTCCAGTTGATATACTGAGCATGATGTCATATAGTATGGATCCTCCCTTTGCTCATTTGGGGTCTGCTGTCCTGGCTGTGTCCCCTCCTAGCTTCTTGTGCATCCCCATCCTTCTTGCTGGCAGGGCATGAGAAGCTGAAAAGTCCTTGACTTGGTATAAACATTTCTTAGCAACAACTAAAAACGTCAGTTTCTTATCAATGTTATTCTCACACTAAATTCAAAACACATCCCTGTGGCAGCTACTAGGAAGAAAATTAACTCTATCCCAGCCAAAACCAGGGCAGCAGCACCTGGGTTTTGTGAGGCACCAGGCTCCCACAGGGTCACAGCCAATACAGGGGAACAGTCCGCGGAGCAAACTTTGAAACAGTACCCACAAAGGCAGAAAGTGAGTTATTGGGAGTCCATATCTGCCAAAAAGAAAATAAAAAGCCACCCCAGAATGAGCCTACTAGCTCACATCAGCAATGTATGATCAAAACTCTGTCGGTTCAAAACATCCTTATTGTATTAGTGTTCCTTCTTTCTAAAGGGAGCCCTTCACATGCACCCTCACCCAGAGTGCAAAAAGACACAGCATTTCTTTTCTGAGCAGCTTTCCTGAGAAAAACAGCTTGTTTACAGTGATGGCATCTGTATTACAATCAAATGAACCAATTTTGACCAAATCTTCCTGGGACAATCTCCTGGCTTATCAAATCTTGAAAGTCTATTCCTTCTAAAAATATACCTGGAGATCAACAACTTAAAGTCTATCGTCCTAGTAGCAGCAGTAGGATCATTAGCATTTTATTTGCCTGAAGGAAAGTGTTTTCTTATGTCAAAACATTGCATGATAGTTCTGTCTGAGGTGCTACACAAAACATCTGTCCTTGTTTCCATTAACTGCCAGCGCGCTGGGTCAATATTCAAACGTGGTCATTTGTTCTCCGTGATACCTCCAAGCATCTAAAAACCGTCTCTGAAAACTGGGTGGTTAATGTGAACCAGGCATTTTTAAATAGATCAACCGGCCCACCCATGATTATAAGCCTGAACATAAGGGAGTATATTTTACAAGGTCAATTCCAATTAAAGCTCCTCTCCCAACCCAAATATCTTTACTCTCCAAAGACTACTTCTATGCATCATTTCACTTATGCGAGTCTGTTTTGTGATTACTTCCAATTACTTCACTGCCCACGTAGCTTTCTCATCCTCATCTACCACAGTTACAAATACACACGTAAAGGTGAAACTGGCCTTAGCATACTACAGCAGCTTTCCTCAGGTGCTGTTTTGTAGAGCAGCCTTCATGATGTGATTTAATACTTGAGAGTGAGCCGGCACGTGGGGGAAGGGGAAAGAACTGCTCAGATCATGATGCTTAGTAGATTACATTCCTCCTATCTTAGTTACTGGTTTTACTTTTTTACTGTGCAGTTTATACACAAGCATAAAGTTGCAAAGATGCTAAAAAGAGCACAGGAGGGGGCGCTTTTTTTTTTTTTGACAGCAGAAACGGAATGAAATTCTAGTCTTAGATACAGATCGAAGTCAAAGCTCCTGTATCTAAACCGGAGGAGGGCTCAAATGTCAAGGGCAGACTTTGATCTTAATTCTCTCCATGGAAATCTGAAGTAGCTCCACACTTTGTCCAATGTAGTGTTTTGTTGGAAACATTACTGAGAGCACAGTTAGAATCAAAGTGTGTGTATTTAGTCCTCAATGTTTTGATTTGGGTTGCGAAAGAAACCCACTTGTGAACTCTGGCTCAATCCAGGACTGAGAGTGGAAATTTATTCCAGCCCAATTTAATGAAAAAAATGTTTTTAAAATGTTTAATGCTGCAAAGGTCAACCAGGACACAGACCATTGTATTGTGTGAACAGAGTAAAAAGGCATCTTTCTACAAACTCTACCAAAATATACAGATTTCTCCCTTACTTAGTTTTCAACAGGCATAAAAAATGATGGGCTTCTGCAACTCTTCTATGCCAGGAAAGGGGAGTGATTCCATCTGATTCAATATTTGCTTCCCTGCTTTGCATCAGCCTGCTAGCACAAAGGGAGGTGGGAAACAGCCAGTCTCCCAAGCTGGCCGCCCTCTCCCCCAGGAGCTTCTAGTCAGCGCTGAGCTGCCACATCCCCCTCACCTCACAGGAAGAGGAAAGGTGGGGAGGGACGTGGCTGAGCCCTTCATGATCCCATCCCGAGACCACCGTGTTCCCATCCTGTCCTGATCCTGTCCGCAGCGCTGTCCAGTCCAGAGGGACACCCGCTTCTCTCCTCGGGAGAGCAGAGCAGCCTTCAGGCTGTAACTGCCTTGTCTCTTCCCAGCTCAGGCATGACAGAAAATCAGGCCCAGTGGAGTTACACCAGTGTGCGTGAGAGCAAATTGGGGCCTTGCCTCTTCAGTTCCATTGTTTCATGTTGATGATGCAATATGACTAATTTGTTAGGAATAATTCTGCTGCACTCAAACATGCCCTCTCAGAAATAGCTTCCACTCAGGCTCATTAGGGATACCCTTTTTGAAAAAAAAAAAAACAAACCCATTTGCCTTAGTTCCTGAGTGTAGAATGACTCTAAAGCCACAGACACTCCTTTTAAACTATGCCATCTTGCTGATATATTTCATGACAGTATTAGGTACATTTGAGTGGGGCTTTTGAACAGGCCATTTCCCCACCCTCTCAAAAAAAACCCTATCTAAACTCATATTTTTTTAACAGAAATGATCTCCTTTCTACCAGACATTCCCTCCAGTACTGAGGCTTGGGGTTTGCTGGTGTGAGACTGTCACTGCACAGTATGCTGGTAGTGCCAAGACCTTGAATTAAAGGTCTGAATTAAAGAAAGCAGATATTTAACTGAAGGGAGATCCCAAGCATAGACAGAACATTTCTAATCAGTGTCCATAAATACAACAGATGGTAAAGGAATCCTGCCTTCCAACCGATTGCTCCGATCAGATTTGGTTTTAATTGAGTTCAGATGTAAATGGTTTTTTTAAAATGAAGCAGTAAGGTAGAAATAACTGGGCTTTGTGTCCTTCCACTTGGGATCAGAGGTGAATGTTGAGATTCCTCTTCTACTTCTATTTGATAATTGTGTCAAGTGTGTGCATTTCTGGCATATTTTTCTTCCATTGGCAGAGGAAGATAAAAATATCTGTATTAGTCCACCTTGCCCAAAATTCAAGGGGCAAGAAAGACTTTACACAAGTGTCCTTCTACAGGTTCAGCAGCAAATCTAGCCCCAAGTGTTAAGCAGGGGTTTTCTAGGAAGGCTGGTGATTAGATGGACGTGAATATAAATGTCATACAATGGCAAATGTTCTGGTACAATATCAGCTTGAAGATAGAAGGAATTCACTCGAACACAGAAATATTTTTGGGAATGCCTGAGAAATTTTCCATTGCTCTCATAACAGTTAATCTGTAAACCCTGCCTCACTACTTCCCACTGTATTTCAATTGGAAATATTGATAAGGTTGTGTTGGAAAGCAAGGTACTAGGAAAGATACCTTATTAAATCAGTGTATTTATTTCATATACCTACATCAGGAATGTAGGTTTTGAGGAGAAAAATAACAAACATATACATTTAAATGAAGCAACACAGTGTATATTTATCATCAAACTTTGCTGCACAGAGCGTGTGTTTTCTACTTTTGCCAGAAAATCTCCCAGACAAATCTGATCTTCACAGAACTTACTACAGTAAGTGGGTTGGCAGGCAAACTGGAATGTTATTGCCAACAAGCATGCTTCATTGTATACTATATCTGTGGTTACTTTCTGCAGGAGCTGCCTGTGTTCTGAGGAGCCAGGAGGTGTTTTGACTAAGGTAGACCTTTGGTGCACATGTTGTATTGATCAGATTTCTAGGACACACATCACTGCAGAGTTGAAGTCACCTTAGGCAGCATATTTCAGATCTATGTATAAAGAATATTGATTTTTGGACGCCTGCTTCTAAATAGAGAAAATGCAACATCTGCATCTTTCTTCCGAACTTGCACCCAGTAGTTCCATTTTTTTTCTGTGCAGACTGGCAATAAAACACTTTCTTGTATCATCCCCTCTGCACATTTCTAATACCTAATCCCACTGAAGTCAACAGCAGCCATCTTTGTGTGGATAAGATCAAGCCTTGAAGATGTAGATTAAGACCAAAGTGAAGAAGAGGGACATACCTTACTTCTGCTTCACACTTTCACACTGAAAACTCCTTTCCACTAGTAAAGTGTGTATAGTGCTTTGTCTAGATAAATATTTTAGAAGAAGCCATGCTGTTGCAAAGGATCAGACAGCAAACATCTGTCCTTCTCCCATTACTCCTAGCAGCTCGTTCTTAACTTATTCATAGATTAGGAAGTGGGACATCTTCATAGAAACAGAGAATGCAATCAAGAGAAATAATGGTCCTGTGAGAAGAAAGGAGATGTCTCACAGCCCAGTCTCTTAGATCCCAAGGCAGAAGAAAAGGGTTATGCTGTTGTTGGTACACTCATCACCTTGACCACCAGTATTTAAGAAGACTTGCCTGAAAAATATTTTCTTCATGTATTTTTGCAAGTGCAATGAAAAACATGACCACTAGTTTAGGTTTAAATTACCATAACTGTTGCAGAGTAGAGACTGTTGTTATGGGATGGTGCTCAGTGGCTCTTGTGAATAAAGATGGTCCCTGCAGGGACCAAACATCGCACATGGCTGCACGTAACACACTGTGCTCTGTTTCTTTGAGCAACATAGGCATGGCCAGGCTCCCTAATAAGACCAAAGAGTGGGCTCAGCTCGCCAGGCAAAGCCCTACAGCCTATTTAAACCTACATCTCAAATTTTTATCCAGTGTTGCGAATTTTAGACGAACTGCTCTCGTAAGCTACATGGATAGATACGGGAGACTTGCATTAAAATATTTGCCTCGTTGACAAATATAGGCTATTTAAAAAGTCTTGCGTTAGTAGCTCTGGAGTTAGATGATGTATGACTAAGTTAGGTGATTACGGAGAGAGAGAGTCTTTATACTAATTGATTGGTTATGTTCTCTATTAATGTAGGGAGCTCATCCACTACGCTTTAGCTAGACATATGGAAGGTCTTAAAAATGCTTTTGGCGTTAGGAGCTAATATGAAATATATTGCAACATAAAGTACTTTCTGAAAATCCAGCCCTGTTTATCACAGTGGCATTAGGAAGGCAGTGAGGATTATTTTTGTGAGCGAAAGGTGCAGAATTTGGCCCAACTTTTGATACACTGTCTGAATTGATCTGTGCGATTGCTGCTGCGTGCATTTCTGTAACTGAAAGCAAGTTGCTTTCTATGGGAATTTGAACCGTACTCTGTGTATTATTTGCATGTGTTGAAAGAAGCATTGATGTACGATAGGAGCCAGTATAAGACTGTAGCAGGGGAAAGCTATTAAAACGTATACACGCTGAACTCATTAGCTAAATTTATCTTGTATTATTTTTAGTAGAAGTCCAGATGACTGTGTATCCTCATTACATCTCTCTGGGCTTGTAAATGATCTATTTGCAAAGAAAAAAAAAAAAATGCTTAATACAAATTTATCAAATTATCTTTCCTTCAGGAACAAGTTTCATCCATAACGTAGCACAACACCAAGAGGCCACAGAAGCTGCCTCTGTAGCTCAGTGGCTGCAGCAGTAGGAAGACCCATAGTAAATGCCAGTTTCAGCCTGCATATCCTGCTTCCTCAGCTGCATGTCCTTAATTAAGGCACAGTTACTCTGTGTATAAGGGAAGCTCTGCAGTGAAGGAGGCAGTGCAATAAAAGAAGTTGAAACCTAGTGTCTTGCTGGCCTCCAGTAGAGGAGGTGTGGAATCCAGCATCTTCAGGCAGCAGATGTCCAGCCTGGATTCGCCACATCTTACGCGTGTTTTTCTTCAGCAGACAGAAAGGCAACAGAGATCAGGCAGTAAGAAATCCTGAGCAGAGTTTCTTGTACCGCAGAGTCCCTCAGGAGGACAGCCTTCCGAGTTGCAGTGGCGCTTATAGCTTCCCTAGCCAAGTCCCTTATGGTTTCCTAGTTCCATGAACTGCTTGACTCAGAGCTGTGTCTCTCGTAGGTGACAGCTGATAATTTACAGAGCACTTCGTCTTGGCCTGTAGCAGGGATTTTTCGATGCTGCAGTGAAAGTCAAAACTTAATTCTAATGAGAACACCACTAATATCTACCCAGTCCTCCCAGCTGAACAAAGCCCTCTGCACCAGTGATTGCTGAACCCCAGCATCACACTTCCACGGTCGCCTTCCCCACCGCTCAAGTGTGAAGCATCCTCAGGAGGCTGGCAAGCCATCATCTTTTTCCAGCACCCTTTCCTCTTCTCAAATGCTGTTCACTACCTGTCATTCACAACCAAAACAGGAGACAAGAACACCCTGGCTAATTATGCTCTATCTCACTGGCTCTTGACGTCTTTACTCTTGGCAAACAATGAGATACTGACTGTGGCTTGGGAAACTGGGACCTGCTGGGGGAGTTATACAGCAATTATGTCTATTTCTGGATAATTCAGGCACGCCTCATTACTTCTGGTGTACCATTGATTTACTGCAATTAAATCCTGGAGGTTTCAGACTTGGCTGAAATGTCAAATATCAATTAAAAAAAAAAAGTCTCTGACTTTCACAAAAGAGATGCTTCCTGGAGGTGCTTTAACAATACTTCACTCCTGCTCCACCAGCTCCAGTAAACTTGCAGTAAACAAAAGTCTTCCTCTGATTGTATCAAAGTGTTGGCCAAAATGGCTGGAAATCCTTAAAACTTCAGCGTCACCAGTTATATTTGTCTAAGGAGAGGTAGGTTCCTGGTATCAATATAGGGCAAGGACATGGAAAATGGGAGCCTCTACAAGGTAAAAATAAATGTCATAATGGGGTATGCTTCTCAGGAGCCAGGCAAACTTTGACACAGAGGAAAATATAAGATAACACAGATAATACATTTCAGTCCCTCCTAACTAGAACTGATGTGTCATGAATGGCCCCCTGCGAGCTCTGTACACCAGCTCTGTTGCCAGGGGCTTGTCTGTGCATCTAATGCAAAAGGCCACGTTGGCTGGTGTTAAAGCCTATTTCTGGCCTGAAGGTTTCCATAGTCCTGTTTCAACTCCCCTGACTTTTCTGTGCTGGGTGGATACACCACCCAGACCCTTCTTGGGCAATGAGATCAGTTTATCGTGTTTACTTACCCAAGAAGAACTCATTACATCAATACCACTGTCACACTCACACGGGAGAATTTGTGTTTGTTTCCAATGCAAGTATGCTACAAATCCCTCCCACGTCTTGCCCACATCCTAGGAACAGCTTCCCTTCCTTCTTCTCCTGCAGTGCAGAAGGGGAGAGAGAAACAGCATTTTCATAAAGGACATGATAAACATCACTGATTACGCTCGAGAGATCTAGAGTGTGAACATTTAAAATATGGTGCTCATTTTGTTAGACACTGTTTGAAAACATTCTAGGTGGGGATTAATGAAAACCAATAGTTTACTAGCTATGTTTATTGTTTTCTCATTTAATTAGGGACTTAGCTCTACATTCCAGTGTCAACAGAGCCTGCAAATATTTAAATGAGATTGGGATTCTCATTTCTTCTTTGCTTTGATAGTGGGGGAAGGGGCACTTTGCTCTCTGTTTCTCCATTTAATATTTTATTATGGATTAACAAAGTAAAATTTTTTCCATCATCCACATGTTGAAAGGGGGTAGAAAGCAAGGCAACAGACACTACTAGGGAGGCTAAAACACCTTGTCTCTGCATTGTATGGGAACACAGCTGGATTATGGCGAACTGATGCCGTAGGCAAAATGCGACACAGAGCTCCCTGAGGCTTTCTCTGCTCCCCCAAGGACACGCTGCATTGCCACTGCTACATGAAGCAGCATTGACAGGGGAGTTTACTTCTCTGACAGGCAAAGGCTTGCCTCCCAGCCACTCCTGGCACCATGCCAGAAGCCGGGGACACATCCAACAGCATTTTCCTGCACCTAGGAGGGAGGCCTGATATTTAACACTCCTCCAGCAACACCTTCCAGGTGGGCTGCAGTCACTTTTGGCTTTTAGGGTTTGCACTCTAATTGGCCTTGGGCTAGTGTTCCAGGTGTCACCAGGCTCAGACATCACTGCAGCCATTACAAACTCATTGCCTCTCAAAGATTTTCCTCCTTACCGTGAGATCTAGAAATACATATAAGCTTATGTTCAAATGCAGTCATGCCATTCCTGGACAAAAAGACCAAAGCTTAGACTTAAAGTACAGTTGGTAGCACCACATCAAGCATGGGGGCAGCTGGGAGCATTTCTCAGAGGGTGAGACTTACCCAAGGTATGAACAGAAAGCACGGACAGCAGCACTGGAAAGCCATGGCAAAGCTGATCTTTCTTCCTTTGTGTCAGCATTCCCTTGTCTTGCTGAGAGATGGAATGGAATTGGGAATGGAAGACTGCTTCAGATGTAAAGGTAGACTCCATTTGTATTTAATAGCTAGCATTGATTTCCAATTTCATATCTGCTGAATGGTAGCCACCGGCCACATTAAAATTCATCATCATCTTCACTGCACTTCCAATTCAGGCTCTGCCATCACCCTTAATGAATCAGTCCATGTCAGCATACAATGCATATATTTTTAAACTATTCTCAGTGACTTTACGAAGTGAATTCAGCTGGCCTCTAAGTAGCCTGATTATAGTTTGTGGGCCTATAAGGATGATTTAAATATAAAACACTCAACCAGTTCAATGACATGTTCAATGTGTATTAAAAACTTTATATTAGGCTAGTCGGTGTCCTTAAACCACACATGTTTAATGCATGATAATAGCGTTTATCTATCATCATGAAGCTTTACCACTCCTTAAAGCAACACGGAAAACACTGGATCAGCTGCGTTATTCTTTGCCAGTACTAAAGTGCAGCTCTTTGTGTGGCTTCACCCGCTGCACACTGTGAGCACCCACCAGCACAATCTGCCACAGAGGTGGGTATTTAGAAAGGAGGAGGAGACTCCAGTTTTTCTCCTTTAGTCAAGAAAAGGAAATGAAAAACTGAATTGCAGAACCTGCTGTTGGCCTTGCTGCTAACTCCAGCAGGAACACTGGATATGTCTGCGGTACAGTGACTTGAAGCTTTTCCATCCTGTGAATGGAAACGTGGCGTCTTTGGACCAGAGATCAATACAGGCTGCTGCTTGCTTTGTTTCAGGGGATCTGGAGCCACCCCTACTCTTTTCACCTTATTGCAGGACAGCAGTGAAGCACATGTTAATGTGCGGGCTCCTCAAAGGGCCTGTGCAGCCCCGCGTAAGGAAAAGGCACAAATCTTCAGTGCAAAGGCTTGTGAAACACAACTGACAGCAGCAAGCCCCCGTGGTTGCTTAGTGCCACATTCAAATGGGGTTTTTGTTTAGGGAAGGGCAGCTTGGATTGCATCACATTCGCCTTCAAGCGATTACTTTTTCCTACACCTAATGTTAGCACAGCAAATCCAGAGATATTACTCATCAATTAAAAATTCAATAAAAATAAACTGTCATTACCATAATCCTTCATACTGGCAAATGTTGAGAGCTTTACCATCCTGGCCTCTGACAAAAGCCCCAAAGACTGCTGGCTGTGGTGTTAATTGATTGGTGTCATTTATAAGTAATCTAACAACCTTGAATAATTTATTTTGCAGTGACATATGCTGAAGATATACAGCTGCACAGATCTGTGCAGTGCTTTGGATGAAATGACGCTAAACAGGGTAAGATTGGGTGCAAACAGTAAGGCAAAGATTCAGTGATCTCCTTAGGAGCATTTTCTCATGTGCTTCACTCTCCAGTGCTTTTATTAAAGCAGAAACATATAGATCTGACAATAGGAGTGTATAGATCTGGGTGGTCGAGACATACAGGCTCAATATTCTCTTTCACAGCAGATTACCCACAATGAATTTTAAAAGCCAGGAAGGTGGATGCCGAGACGGAAATGTGCAGCGCTGAGGACAGCCTCACCGAACCACAATCCAAATTGACCACTGTGTTTCCACAACGAGGATGCTGATGACAGGAAAAAGTCTAACGATTTAGTCTCTCTCCTGCCAAACTGGAATAAAAATTCTTGCCACCACTGAGTGACTGCAGAGCAGGTTTTCCAGGGGTCACCTCGTGGGGAGTGACTTTCATTAATCTGCATTGTTTTTACAACTGTGTGAATAGTCCCAGCTGATAACGCTTTGAAATCTAGCGGAACCACCCCAGAGACACAGAAAGATTGCACAGGCTTGTGCTCAAAGCCAAATCTTTTCCACTGCGGATGCACGAACGAAGAGTTCATGTGAGCTCTTTATTGCTCAGGCAAAGCTGTCACTAAATTCAATGGCTGATGACCTGGGACTATTTCAAGTGCATGGCACCCCTCACTCGGGGTAAATCCCACCCTCACAGGCCAAATCCTGCTCCTTTTCAGTTCCCTGAAGCACAGAAAGCTTTACCCTAAACTCCATTTTACTGGAACAATTAACTGCATTGCTGGGAGTTGCTTTGAAAAATGTTCATGTGCCTTGCAACTGAAAAACCTAATCCCAGGCAAGTTTGTGGAAGAACATTGAAATCAACACACAAGCACGCACAATGAAAGGATGGGCTCCTTCCAGATCCTTTCTGTGCTCTCATGTCAAATTTTAGAAGAACTCTATTCTTCAAACCTGATTCATGTGGCTAGCTCCAAAACTGCATTTGTAAAAAATATTTGTACTTTAGCAAGTGTTGCAGTGTGGGGTATTTCTTTCAGAGCATTAGTTTTTGGAGTGGAGCGGTCATGCAGAAATCCTAACTTTCATTTCACAAAGCTTTTAGTTCTTCAGTCTGCTTCTGGAACAGAGCCTAAAAATACAACCAAATCTAGTCAAGTGCCTCAGAAACTAGAATGACAGTGGAGGGGAAAAAAAAGCACACAAACCTTTATTTTAAAACTCATCTTTTTTTTCCTTCCTTCCTTTCCAACTTTGACCTTATTTTGAGGCCCAGAGGGTGATCCTTCTAACCCTGAGTGCGATGAGCTCTGCCTTCTCCGTGGGACTTTTCCATCTGCATGGCGTTTCCAGAGCGGAATGCTGACTGTAGGCAGCAGATCTCATCTTGCTCCAGAGGAGTCAACAGCAGAGCTCTCCCTGACTTCAATCAATGCTGGATAGTATCCAAAGAGAGCAAGGGCAGGAGGGAATATACTTGTTTTCATTATTCATGTTGGTTGTGTAAACAGCACTCACTTCTGACAGAGGAGTAAGTGACTTTATTTCTATCATTTTTAGGAAAAGCGCTTACCAAGAAAATAATCATTACTACACACTGATTGCTCATTCTTTCCATTGCTCTGCACGTCCGAGCATGCATTGGTACAAATACAACTGATCTGGTTAAGTGTTTTAATACACAGGGGAGTAAATTGTTTGGGATGAAAGAAATTCATTATCCACAGTTTGCAGGGCTGAAAGTCTGGCTGTTTTAATGTTACTGCTGGGTAAAAAATTTAAAAGTGCATGCTGTGACAAGCTGAACACGTCTTTAGATTCTATTCTAGTACAGTAAGCATATTAATTAGATTATCATTCATTCTTTCAGCAACGCTGAACCCCAACATGGCCAGTAGGAAAGCTGAAGGTAATCAGTCAAAGAATAGCTGTTTTTTCCTCGATTCTTTTCTCATTAATTTAATTCACAATGGAGAAAACTCCTGGTTCCCTCCCGAGATAAGGACGGGGAAAGCCTAAGTGGTAAAGACAGAATATCTTGAGAGGTCACACGTGAATCCAAGAGATAATGTATTTGCATAGGGAGGCAGGAGGGTTGCAGCAGTGTGTGTGTTCCCACTCCAAGCCATACAGACTAGAGCCTCTCCTCTCCCTGCAAACAGAGGGCTCCTGTAGGCAGCAAACACAGCCAGGCCTTACGCAGGCCTCTACTATTTGGACAAGAGATTCTGTGATAAAGTTAAAGGACCTCCTCAACTAGGCTTTCACATCAGCATTTCACCATAGGGCCTTTATTTTTGTCCATACTACCTTCTAGCATGGGCATGGTGAAGGAGAGAGAGGACACATTTATTCACTTACTTGTTTGTTTGTATTTCACCTTCACTTTGGCAGAGTCTTCTGATCCGTAACATTCACCTTGCACTGCCTGCAGCAATTCCTCTTCATGTGTACTGTAGGAGTAACATCTTGTGAAATTGAACTTTGCCCACCCGGGCTTTTGTACAGGGCTGCTGTCAGATGGATCCCCCTTTGAGCCCTGAGGTCAAGACATTAAAGAAAAACCATTTCCAATTCATTGAAAAGCTTTGTGGGGTGGGTTAGCCCAGGGTTCAGCATAAAGCTCTTTTCATAACGTTCAATTTGCAAGTGCTGAGTTAGTTGGCTTCAAAACAAATCACTTTCTAGGATTTTTTTTACTTGCTATTATTTTTTTACATAGCCTCAGTCTGGTTTTTTTTTTTTTTTAGAAAATACAGACAGATTATATGGCTATAAATCCACAGCATTGCTGCACGTGACATGCACTAGAGATGAGATATAAACCATAGAAGACCCATATAAGGTTTTTGACTGCCTTGAAAAAATTGTACCCTCATCACAAAAGGCCTTGACCTTAAAAGCCACTACCAGCTCTCTGCCTTGCCCTCCGCCAAAAATTTGCCACCTCTGCAAGAGAGGTGTCCCTGAGCAGAGCCGTGCCTGCACTGCGGTGCTGGAGCCAAAGCTGCAAGGAGGGAGTCCCTCTCTGAGCTGACTGCAGCTGACAGCAGCCCCACAGGGCCTTTGGTGGCCCTGGGGACAAGCAGGGCAGGTAGTCACTGCTCCCAGCCCCCAGCCTCAGCTCTGCCACGGCAGTGGCCACTCACCGCAGAGGCTCTGCCTGCTCCTCAGCTGCCCCAGGTTGCAGGCTGGCCTGTGGCACAAAGTGCAGGTGAAGGAAAATGAGCAGCAACACAACCGCACAAGTAACTGCAGCACTGACACACACTGCTGGCCTTCCTGGGCTGCCATCCTGCCTGGCTCCTGAGGCTCACCCTGGCTTCAGCTGAGCCCAGGCACATTCAGATCTGGACAAACTAAACTAAAACTAAGTACCCTACAGATATTCCCAGGCAGCTCACAGCTACCACTTTCTGGTTAGGCAGACCCTGCATTTTATAAATAGCTCAGTCATGCTGCTGGGAGTTCATCACCTCCCCAAGGCAAGCCCTTCCCTGCCTCAGAGAAAAGCTCACAGAATGGTAGGAGTTGGAAAGGACCTCTGGAGACCATCTGCTCCACCCCTCAGCTAAAGCAGATTCACCTCAATCAGGGTGCACAGGAACAAATCCAATCAGGTTTTGAAAACATCCAGAGAAGGAGACTCCACAACCTGTCTTGACAGCCCATTCCAGAAGCCCATCACTCTCACAGGAAAGAAGTTTCCCCTCACGTTCAAGTGGAACTTCATGTGTTCCAGTTTGTATCCATTACCCTTTCTCCTGTCACTGGGCACTACAGTAAAAAGACTGTCCCCGTCCTTTTGACGCTCACCCTAAAAATAGGGAATGCTTCACAGATTTACATGTCATCCTCGCGCAGAGGCCGTGCTAACCTTTCTGTAACATTCCAGTTGTAGTATGCGTGCTGCTGAAGCTCACACAAGCTCATTACCTGTGTAGCCAGAGACACCTTGGCAAAGGTGTTGCAAGGAGCTGAGGTCAGTATGTGTTTGTGGTGTTCCTTGTGCTGCTTCAGAGCCACTGCTGGTATCACTGCCTGGCACTGTGCTGGGCTGCACGTCCACGTAACAGGGGTCAGACCTCAGCAGTGGGACTGAGGCAGTGGACAGAAAATGTGCATCTCATCAGTATTGAAGCCTCACACCTCTTTCGCTCACTTTCCTAACTGGAAGCACTGTTTCACTCCAACAGAGGGAAAAGCCATTAATTTGGATGCATCACATCTCAGGTTTTGGGTGCCTAAGCAGAGATGTTGATCTGTGCTGGATATTCATGTCTGAGAGCTGGCTTCGTTCTAACGAGCCACAGTGGAAGGTGGCACTTCACAAACCTTACCTGGACAAATAGGCAAACAATTCCAAGTGAGAACCAAGAAGCAGGGCCACCCGAAGACAGTGGTGATGGTAAAACTGACAGAGGCTGTGTCAGCTGAGAGCTGCACTGGTGCAAAGCTTTGCTTTGAAGGTGATAGAGATGTTTTGTTGCTTTTTTTTGTTGTTGTTATGAGCTGTCTCACTAATTTTGGTTTTGGGGCCCTTGGTTATATTTAAGTGGAGATCCTAAAAATGGACAGGTGCACAAGTATGTCACATATATGCTTTGGACAGATCTCCTTTCTCTGATCAGTCCTGAGAAACTGATTTTAGGCTAGCAAGGGAGGAAGAGGAAGGGTGTCTTCTGAAGCATGTTCTCTAAACTGCATTCTTATGTCTGTATCTCATTGGTGTACTGAAAAGTGCACCAACCTCTGTGATTTTGGTACCGCAACCTGATACCAGTGGCAGTTTTATCTCCACCCCCTTGCCCCAAAGGCTTTGGCATTTGCCAGTACCAAAGAGTCACAGCCCCGTCCTCTTCCCCTTATCTATCTAGCCAGAGAGAAGGGTGCAGGGTTTGTTCCTTCATGAAGAAAAAAAAAAAATAAATGCAGCATCTAGGTTCTATCTAAGTGCCCTCATGGTCCCAAGATTATACCATTTCACACTGTAGAGCTGTGTGGCCCTGCTTCAGCCAGGAGCTGGAGCCTTGTCTCTTATCAAGTATTGGCCATTTAGGACAACAGCACAAGGAATTTTGTTTGCTCAAATAATGACAGACTTTATTATAGAGCAACTGTACCTTACTAAATGTTTAATAATTAAGCAATGAGATATGACAAGAGGCAAATTCCAGCACAGTTTTTACATGCCTTGGATTGTATGATAAGGCCAAAAGTCAGGGAATTTTCATCAGAGGATCAAACTATTTTGCATTTGAATAACTTATTCTGTCTAGTTTTTACACTTTGTAGCACAATGGTGATGTTGCCTCATAAATATTGTAAGCATAAAATTTCTCATGGTCTGAGACCTTCAAATCTATTCTCCCAATGATATATGTGTATCACCAGCACACAGAATGGTGAAGTACACCCCTTTGTCCGTGATTAAGTCTGGAATTGATTTTCAGACTGCAGTTAGCGGGTCTGAAAAACAGGTTTGCTGATGGAATTGCTGACAGATTAACTACGTCGATGCAAGGGACATCACCTCAGCGCCACGGTTGCTAACTCTCAAACATTTTTCCTTATGCCGTAAAAAAATGAGAGAAGAACTTGAGATTTCAAGGCAGTGCTTGTTCTTATCTGCTTATCTTGATATGAGCTTATCTCTCTCCGGTAGAACTTGAGTACATTATGATGAAATGAAACAATTTCCACAGAAACATCACATTAATGCAGCATCAGCTCTGAGACTTGAATTCTATAAAAATCAAGTGAAGCCAGAATGAGAATTCCCACAATAAATTTACAGGCTCTTTATGGTGTGTTTTGCAAGGACTTGCTTTACATAGAAAACATAATAGCAGGCAGTGTGACGTGCTGTGCAGCAAATATTTATTTTTGAGATAAGCACGCAGGCTTGGATGGTCTAACGAGCTAATTGAAATAAATAAGGCTCTGCTGGAATTCAGGGCTGGATGAATGTGGTGGTGATGGGGAATCTGACCAGCTGTTCTGCCACTCCTTCTCTCAAGACCAAACTGCTGGTGGGCAAGATACCATAGCTTTAGGATGCTCACCCTTCCTCACCTCCGCTCTGGGTAAGCCATACCTACAGGACTAATATAAGCCATTCCTGACATTAATAGGCATGCTGATATTTAAGACAGTGCATACTTGATCAGGCCAATTAAAAGCAGAATCTTGCTCTTCCTAATGGCCAGAACGTGTCGTTCAGGGGGAAAAGAGCAAACCTCAAAAATTAAATGTTGAATATTCTGTAACATAGTTGTATATGTCTATAACATTCATTAGAGATACCAAAAACACAGTTGTGATTCCTGCCCTCAAAAACTTCTGCTTCAGCAGCAACCTGAAGTTCAGGGTGTGCTGGAGTAACAGGCAACCAAGTGCCATCATGCATAGACTAACGTTAGGGTAGGTGGAGACAGACCAAGAAGGTAAATGCTGGATGGTCACCAAGTGTCACCTCAGAGCTGCTCTTAATCATAGCATAGGTCAAGATCTGATTACAATATAGAGACGCAAGGAAGAGGAAAGAAAGCATCAGTTAAGATGTGATCATCTGGCTGTGTGGTTAGGTGTGCAGATCTTCTTGTGTGCTCAGCCAGCTGTGTGTGTAACATCTGGAGTTAGGAGGGGGAGTACAGCTGGGCCACAGTCCTTTCCTGATTCCTGCAGATAATCAGCTTTTGCCCTGAGGCACTACGCTTTGCTAACCATCTTCTTCAAATCCAATTTTAAATGGACTGCAAGATCATACTGTAACAGTGGCTGGCCAGTATAGCATATCAATGCATAAGCTCTAAGTATGACCTGTACATTACAGTGTATGTCAGGCACTGGGAAAATGCAGAAGGAAATTAGTTATATTTTATAAAACAACAGCATTATTTCTACATGGCTTTTTTTTGTTGTTGTTGTTATTATTATTAGAAATCTACATTTTTACCATTTTCCGGAATAAGTGCAGTTTCACAGAGCTTCAGGGAAATGGCTGCATGTTAATACAGTCTAATTGACTTTTATGGTTATCTCTGAGGAGTCCTGGTCATAAAAGCTAATTAAATTATACTGATCTACATATTCGAGAACTATTCTATTTTTCACCCTTGGAAAAAAAAAAGAAAAAAAAACACAAAAAAAACCTGGAGACTCACACTTAATATTGGGAAACCTCCTGCCACTTCTCTTTGTGCAGTTTGATTTACTCAATGTTGCAGAATATATTTAACTTTCCTGAAAAAGTGACTGTCCTTACCAGTTTTAAGAACACTGGTTGCCTTATTTCAGATCTCTCATTCTGCAAATGTGTGGAAAGATCTATATACTCAATTTACAGTTCTATATTTATCTAACAAGTCTCTAGAGAAAAAGGTTTTTTTTAAAAAAAACAAACTACAAGCCAAGAGTAAATCATTTGATTCTGTGTGATGGAGGCTTTATAAAGCAGACTTCCTGCATTTTCTTAATTCTCTTTTTTTTTTTCAGGTAGTGATTTTTTTTTGTTTTTACTTTTTAGTTCTGTGCTCCTTGTGAGAGATCCTGACTTTGTTGTAATAACAGTTTAACAGCATGCCAGTTCTAATATTGTAAAAAAAACACAACACTGCTATGTTTTTAATCTGAACTCTCATTATTTTCCTGTATTTGCTACCCACACGGTGCCAGATTTCAAAGGTATTTAAGTGCCAAACAAATCAGACATGTGCCATGCAAGATTTTATGAAGTAGACAGTATTTCTGAAAGTCTTAGTAGTAAGTCTAACTCAGTACCTAAGAACTTTCAAAACCAGGCCTGGGGAAGAAAGAAAAATTCCCACAATTCAAATGAGTTATGGCTATTTGCCCAGATAGAAGTTGCAAAAAACAGCTCCTCTAGAGTTGGTACCAACTTTTTTTAAAGGCCTTCTGACACAATGCACTGTCCAAATGCCTTGATCCAGCTAACACATGCTAAATAATTACCAAGAGTTGGCCAGCAGCAGCTCAGGCTCCCTTGTGCTTGTACCCACCACATTAGGGGTTACAAAATACTCTAGACATTGGCAGTGAAGTGGTAACATCCCCCTTTTTCTCATATATTATGGACTGACTGAACAGCTCTGATCATTTTTTTCACCCTCTACCTGCCAGTCCCTCCTCCTCCTCTCAACTTCTTTGGCTCCAAGTATCCTGTTAACACCTTCTGGTTTGTCTCTGAGATTTAGTTGGCAATACAACACAGAATCACAAGGGTTGGAAGGGACTTCGAAAGATCATCTAGACCAACGCCCCTGCCAGAGCAGGACCACCTAGAGTAGGTCACACAGGAACTCGTCCAGGTGGGTTTTGAATGTCTCCAGGGAAGGAGACTCAACAACCCATCTGGGCAGCTTGTTCCAGTGCTCCCTCACCCTCACAGTGAAGAAATTTTTCCTTTTATTTCTTTGGATCTTCTTATGTTCCAGCTTGTACCCCTTGCCCCTTGTCCTGTCATTGGACATCATTGACAAGAGCCTGGTCCCATCCTCCTGACACCCACCCTTTACATATTTGTAAACATTAATCAGGTCACCCCTCAATCTACTCTTCTCCAAGCTAAAGAGTCCCAGCTCACTTCTACTGCTTCTCCTTACTGATAGCCCACTCTTTTTTTTTCCCAGCTCTAAGGAGCTTTTAAAAAACCCGTAATATGACTTTTTAGAAGACAATTTACGAAACATAAAGTAGGGAACGTGTCAAGGTACCAATGCAATTGGCGCCTATAACTATCAGCATCAGCAAATCTCTCTCTGAGAAGACCTTCAGTACTTTGGGAGTTTGTAATGAACATGAAAATCTAAAGGTCACTTCCAACTGGGAAGAATAAAAGAGGAGCTGTTTTAACAAAAAAAAAATTAAAAAGGTCTTTTTCTACAAAGTAGTACAAGAAATTACAAAACTTTCAGAAAATTTACTAAACTTCCATAGGAAAAAAAGTGAAGAAAAGGAGGTAGAACTGCCTACTAATGTCATTAAATTGTGGAAGGCGTTGTGAGGGACCAGCCTCAAGATTGCTCAAGATTGGCCACTGCCTGTCTTTCATACTCTGAAAGGCCATACTCAACAACAAGAACCACTTTATTATGTCAGGAGTTGTTAACCACCTACTAGTCACGTTATGCAGAAGACTTGAGGGTCTCTGCTTCTTCAGGAAGGACAGGACGATAACAAAATGTCATTGTGCTGGTGCCTAGTAGTCCTGTGTTGTGTGATGGAGAGGTTGTGATGCCAGGCTACTAGCTAACGATCAAATTGCAAGAGAAAAACCCTTTAGGGAGAGATCCTATGCAAAGCAGGGATTCTCACTGTGAGATGATGATAAGGGCTGCCATCGAAACAGGCACCTCTCGCATTCTTGCCAGTATGCATGTACAGATGTTTCATGAAATCACAGCCACATGCTCTGCATGGCTCTCTCAATTCTTCAGTTACACAAAATTCAGGGTCCTGTGCATTGTCTGGGAAATTGCTGGCAAAATTAGATATGTCTAGATCCAAGAGGTTCCTGTTTATAAAGGTACTACCCTACAATGCTTCCCTGAGCACAGTTGCAATCAAGCAGGGGAGGTGTGGTCCTATGCATCTGGCCCAGAATTCACCAGGGTGCTGCATGGGCCAGAATGTCGCTGGGGGCCAGGTGGGGCAGGACTTCACACTAGGCAGGGAGCAGGGAAACTAGAGATAGCTATGTTGAACCAAAAGTCAGGCATCTCTCTGGTGGTGAGGTGAGTCCAAAGGCAAGCCAGAAAGTCAGAGTACAGGCCAGCATCAGGGTGACACATGTCTGGGCACAGCTGTGATGGCACTGGAAACCAGCATTCCAGCATCACAGTTCAGATGAGAGTCTAAATGCCTGGGCTGAAATGGGGATCATGGGTAGAGGTTTGGTCCCTGGTGTGGCTGGGGCAGGGCCAGTAAGGTTATGAGTGCACCCATGACCCTGAGATTCTCAGTCATTAAGCCTTGCTAGTTTTAAGGATGCAAGACATTTCCTGTGGTCTTCATGCCTTTCCTGTCTTTCCAGGATTTTTGTGATCTCTCCTGCTGCATTCCCTGTAAGCACACAGAGACACAACTGAGATTATCTCCTGCATTTGCAGTCCAATTCCACTGTGACTAGGTGTGGAGGCCTCTCTCATTCACAGAGAATCACAGAATGGTAGGGGTTCAAAGGGACCTTTAGAGATCATCTAGTCCAATCTCCCTGCTGAAACAGGTCCACCTAGATCAGGTCGCACAGGAACATGTCCAGGTGGGTCTTGAAGACCTCCAGAGAAGGAGACTCCACAACCCCTCTGGGCAGCCTGTGCCAGAGCTTCCTCACCCTCACAGTAAAATAGTTTTTTTTCTTATATTTAAATGGAACCTTTTGTGTTCCAGATTTTTTTCCATTAGCCATTGCCCTGTCACTGCATACAACAGAAAAAAAAGGATGCCCCAACACCCTGACATCCACCATGTAGAAATTTGTAAATACTAATAAGATCCCCCCTTCAGTCTCCTCTTCCCTAGACTAAACAGCCCCAGTTCCCCCAGCCTTTCCTCATAAGGAAGATGCTCCAGTCCCCTGATCATCTTGGTGTCCCTGCACTGGAGTCTCTCCACCTGTCCCTCTTGAGCTGGGGAGCACAGAATTGGACACAGTACTCCAGATGAGGCCTCACCAGGGCAGAGTAGAGGGGGAGAAGAACCTCTCTCTACCTGCTGGCCACACTCTTCTTCATGCATCCCAGGATGCCATTGGCCTTCTTGGCCAAGAGGGCACATTGCTGGCTCATGGTTAATTTATTGTCAACCAGGAGCCCCAAGTCTCTCTCTGCAGAGTTGCTCTCCAGCATGTCAACTCCCAGCCTGTACTGGTGCATGAAGTTGTTCCTCCTGAGATGCAGGACTCTGCACTTGCCCTTGTTGAGCTTCATGAGGTTCCTTCCTCTCTGCCCAACTCTCAAGCCAGTCAAGATCTCACTGAATGGCAGCACAGTAAATCAGCCAGTCCTCTCAGTTTGGTGTCATCAGTAAACTTGCTGAGGGTACACTCATCCTCAATGTCATTACTACACATATGAAGGAAAATGGTTATCAGGTGTAGTCAATGTGGATTCACCAAGGGGAAATCCTGTTTGACCAACCTGATAGCATTCTATGAGTGTATAACCAGCTGGCTAGATGAGGGGAGAGGTGTGGATGTCATCTACCTTGACTTCAGCAAGGCTTTTAGCAGTCTCCCATAACATCCTCATCAGATGGCTCAGGCAATGTGGGTGAGATAGTGGCTTTTTTATGTTTATCCTGAAGGGAAAGCAGTTGATACCCTCACAAAGTTTAAATCATTCCAGAAAAATACCAGCAGAGATGAGGCAATCTTCAGATACTGTCTTATTTCTATTTGCTTGACGCTAAGCCCATCAGGTACTAATGAACAGTAGCATTTTGGGGCTCAGGTTTCAGTAGTGAGTTTGTGCACACAAAAAGAAAGAATATTAGGTCTTCAGGGGGTCTGGTAATCTGGAACATCTTTTTTTTTACCTGGGAAATTTGACTCCCCAGATTTGTGCCTGGCAGTGCCATGCTGCAGGTGCTGCTGACAGCTGCAACAGCAGGTGTGGTGCCTCTGGTGTCATTTCCAGGGACCTGATCAGGCAGGTTAATAAATATAGCTGATACATTTTAATTGAGGCCTTCAACATAATGTTTATGTCCTTGTTTGTAGATGGATTGCCAAGATAGAGAGTCACAACTTTTCTTATTAAAACTGTCTGAAGCTGTTTGCCACTACTGCTGTAACTCAGAAAGAAACTGCCCCAGCTGGACCTTTTCCTTTTTAGCAAAGCCACCCATCTCTGTGTATTTGATCTAAGGACAGTTATATTGTATTAGCCTGCAAGATCTGATAAACAGAGTGGACAACAAGATTACAGCTTATGGTGTTGACAGAAACGTGATCCATCCACCCAAACCTGCAGAGTGCTTAGTGAGGACTCAGAAAGTCTATTTCCCAGTGATCATACTCTGCTTCTTCCTCCCACGCACCCTCACCCACAGTTCTATCTTGCTGTCCAGAAGGCACCACAGTTTCTGTAACTATTGGCTTTTATGACTCAAACAGTTTTCTGAACTCAAAGCTGGGTTGCAGAAGAACTGAGGAAGCAACTGAAGCCAATGTTTTAGATCCTTCAAGAAACATCTTCTAATGGACTCCTGAGAAGAAGGGAAGGTGTACTCTTTTAGCACAAGAGCTATAATATAACAATGAAGTTGCTTGGTCTTTTAGGAAAGCTATGTTTCATCCATTAATGAAAGTGTTACAAATCATAGATCATAGAATCATAGAGTCATAGAATGGTACGGTTGAAAGGGACCTTTAGAGATCATCTAGTCCAACCTCCCTGCAAAAGCAGGTCCACCTAGATCAGGTCACATAGGAACATGTCCAGGCAGGTCTTAAAGATCTCCAAGGAAGGAGACTCCACAACCCCTCTGGGCAGCCTGTGCCAGGGCTCCCTCACCCTCACAGTGAAATATTTTTTTCTTTTATTTAGGTGGAACTTTTTGTGATCCAGCTTCATCCCTTGTCCTGTTGCTAGATACCATAGAAAAAAGGGATGTCCCAGCCTCCTGACATCCACCATTTAGGTATTTTTAAATGTTAATAAGATCTCCCCTCAGTCTCCTCTTCTCCAGACTAAACAGCCCCAGTTCCCGCAGCCTTTCCTCGTATGAAAGATGTTCCAGTCCCCTGATCATCTTGGTGGTCCTGCACTGGACTCTCTCCACCTGTCCCTCTTGAGCTGGGGAGCCCAGACTGGACACAAGACTCCAGATGAAGCCTCACCAGGGCAGAGTAGAGGGGGACAAGAACCTCCTTTGACCTGCTGGCCACACCTTCAAGTTACTGTCTCACTGTTCCACATCTGAGTGACCAAGGAGTAACAGTTTTAAAAAGTAACTCATATTTGGAATTGGGATATATTGGTTGGTTAAAAAGGAGTTAGGAGCCTAAATGGCATTTAGAGTCTAGTCCTTAGCTGCAGCTTCTCAGATGATGGCTTGCCCACAGGGATGTATGGCAATTAAATTTGTGATCCTAAAGCTGGGTATGACGGTGATAAGCATGACTCCATTCAAGACAGATATGCTTCCTGCATCACCCAGGTTATACATCAAATTATGGTCCATCTCTTCTCTCTGGACCACAATAGACCTTGTTAAGATAGTAAGGGTGTTTCTAGAGGCAGATCTAAATCCAGAAAAAACTTCATTTAATACATTAACAACTGCCACAGCTTAATTGTGTTGCACTGAAGACCCATTAGATGTCTATGTCAGGAATGGCAGTGAACTGGTCAAAGACTGGAGCTGGCTTTTCAACCCTGAAGGAAGCAGTTGGTAGGATGAAGATAAGCCATGCTTCTCTCCTCATCCCTAGTCAGGCACAGAGGAAGGATAACCACAGATATGCTCCCTTAGAGTATTACTATCTATCAGCAAACAGAAAGCTCCCCCTTTTTTTGATCTGCTGTGAGTCAAATATAACTATAAAGGTGTTTTCCAGTGTTTTTCAAACAGCTTTTTCTCTAGTTACAATTCAATAAGATGACACTGAAAGTACTTTAGTAGAGTTACCTACAATTTGAGAGCAAAGTCTTCTTCCCCTGTTTATCCTTTGGCTTGTTTGTACTTATTTTTATGGATGTTCCTTACCACACTGTTTGTATTTGCTAACATTCATCAACCACTTCAGCTGCACTTTCTTATATCAATGTAACCACTTTTCTCATGGCCTCTTGGTGTTTGTTCTCTGCTTTGTTTGGATTAAAAAAGGACTCTTGCAATCTCACCAATTGCTACTTGAATATTTACCAGTACCTACTTGTAAATTCCTGAAAGTTTTAGTGAGTTTTGCATAATTTTTCTGATTATTATCTCTATTGTCCTTTATAAAGCAAAACATGTGCCAGAGTCATCACTATTCTGCATTCTTCCAGTTCCAGAAACAACCCTCAAGTCAGACCAGACAGATGCCTGGATTTGACTCTGATGGTCTGGGTATCTGTGTCTTTGCTAGATGTCCAAGTTAAAGCTTAGCCCAGACCACTAGAAGTTCAAGTAGGAAGGAAATAGTTGCAAGGGGGAGACAATCCTACCTTGTTACACTAGGGACATCACCTTAGGTACATATTCCCATCCCTCTCACAGAAACAAAAGTAATCTTGCATCTAATACTGTCAAGGTCTATGCTGTCTCTGAGGAGATGCTATGTAAGGGTGAGGCTTAGGCAGGATGCTATCCTGAAAAAAGTTGTGTTGAAGCTTGGGCACAGATGGATGTAAAAAAAAACAACTGTCCTGACAACAGCATTGTTACCTTCTACACAAATATTGGTAGCCCTTTTTTCTCTTTAATTCTTCTGTTTGTCATAGTCATCTTAAAAGACTATTGGAATGAGCAAGTAAAAAAATTCCAAATTATCATTAAACTAGTTTCTTCGTGACTCTCTTGAACTCACTGATCTCTACCATCTGTGAAGCACACATATATTTTTAGCAATTGTAAACTATAGTGATGGGCCAGAAACACACAGCTTAGTACATTTCAGTCAGAATCTGAAACTGTGCCACTTGGGCCAACCATATGTAATGTGAGTATTTGTAATAAGTCACCTACACCAACAGTGTATTTGTCCCCTACTAAAAATCATATTATGTAGATGGTGTCATGACCATCAGAAGGCAGGGACAGTGTGGTAGGTCAGGAAGGTGGCTGTTATCCCTTTAGCTGACAGTAAGTAGGTCGTATGAACTCACTGGGAAGTGTAACTTCAAAGGTGCAAAAAGGCACCCACTCTATTGTCGCTGCTCTGTGTCTATGTACTCATATACTTATAAGCTAACATTGCTTTAAGCACAGGAGAGAGAACGTTTAAAAGGGTAGTATTTAAAAAAATGCTTAGTTACTTCACATTGGCTTTGATCTATTGATTATATTTTATGTATATTCTACAAATATGCAAAAGGAGAAAACAGGATTCAAAAGTAGGTGACGGCAAGATCCTTCACTATGGTTCAGTCTCTTTATGCCAAATACAGTATTGACAGCACAACAAAAGAGGTCCACAAAATTAGCAGCCACAAATATTGCTATGATTAAAGCACTGCTGAAGACAGTAATAAAACCCAGACACTTGTGTCAATACTGACATAGGAGAATGCCAGGAAAGGGGCCAACGAGGAGATGAAAAGCATCAGGCACAAGGGTGGCTCTTGATTGTGTTGTACTCAATGGGTTTAAGCTACAATACCTTTGAAAACTCCAGTACACACCACTGATGGTGTGCAAAAAGGAGAATGTCTCCAGGCTTACAACATCCATATTGCATCTCCTGGAGATGCATCACAGACATGGAATTTTACTTGCAAATTTTTTAAAACATTGCTATACAATATTGACAAATAGCTGAATTATTTGTTACAAAGGATGAGAAAGAAAATGGTCCAGCTGGTATCAACAGGGGACTGGGAGTCAGGAGGTCTGGGTTATGTCCTAGCTCTGTCTTAAAAGGGGATGTTTAATTGTATAATTCTCTTAATATACATGCACATTGGCATGTTCTTCTTTTAAATAATACTACTCATCTGCCAAGAAGTTTATATCATTTCTAAGAAAGCCATTTAGATACTTGGATGACAGGAGCTCTTAGCATGCATTGCATTATTACTGGCCCATGTGTTGTGAAGCTGTCTTCAATGAAATGTTAAGCAACAATCTGATTGATTCTTATGACTTCTTGTACTGAGCCATTACCCAGAGTCAGATGTCTTCTTTGCTGATTTGACAAGCCTTGGGAAAGGTTCTATGTCTCTCTTTACTTCCAAACACCTTAAAAAGACACATTTTCATGTCTAGAGGCCAAACAAGTCATAATTCTGCTGCCTGTGGGTTGAAGAACATCTCTTTGTACTAGACTCTTCTTCAGGCTTGTTAAAGCCTTGTCCTTTAGGTTTTTTCCTCCTCATCTAATTTCAATTGTCACCAGGTTGGGAGACAGTTATTATTTTCATTGTTTCACTTATGGAAGCATTATCCAGTAGGCTCACACCAGCTTTATATAGACCTTTCTTGTAGGTGGTGATCTTCTGACTTTTTTTTTTTCATTTGCAGGTGCTCCTGTTTTTTAAGTTCACTGGTACAACCTCCAGCCTCAGTGAGGTGCAGCCTTATATACAATGTTTATTTAATGGAGTGAAAAGCCCTTTTTTTTTCCACCCCCTCTCCCCACAGTATTCTCTCTGACTTCAGCAATAATCTCACTGCAAATAGAGATGAAAATTTGCCCTGCATTTGGGAGTGCCTTGACTTAGTTGCTAGCAGAGCCACTATTTTTCAAATAAATATTTACATTTCTGTTTTATTTGTGGTTGATTGTATGGGAAACAATTAAATAGATTCTTTTCCCAACTAAACCTGAATGATTCATATTTGGGGCTAAAGAGTTCATTGTGCGATTTTTAATTGCTTTGCTACATTTTTATTGTTGAATTTGTTATGTTGAAGAATCATTTGTGTCAGAAGTAGTCAGCAGGCAACTTAATTAGTCATGAGTACACATTTCTTGGTGTCACATGGATCATCCGGAAGAGAGCACAGACAGCACCAGAAGAAAGCCAGCAGCATCACAAAACGTTCCTCTAAACAACTGGGAACTTTAAGGACAGATAAAGTGTTTTTTTGTACTTAAAAATAGCCTCCTAGATAATCGTTCTGCCCATATGTTGAAGACACAGTGCGTTGTCATTTCCTTATGTTTGTTTATTAGTATATGCAGTGTGTAGATAGATTGTGGATTGTTTTCCTGACTTCAAAACTCTGAAGTTTTACCTAGAATTTAAAAGGGGATAATAAAGTTATTTTAAATGGGAAAGAGGTTATATTGATATTGAATGGCACAGGCTTTCATTCTTCTGACTCCAACAGAATGTAAAAAAAATCATTAGAAAAGACAACCTTCTCAGTGCTCAGAGGAGTCTCATGAAAGCAGAGAAGTGAATTGAATAATCCATTTCTATAAAGTTAGCTATAAGAAAGTGCAGTTGAGGGAACACACACAATCTAGACACCTCACCCACAGTCCTCGTGCTGAAATCCCACTGAAGCAGCAAGAAACTCTTGTGCAAAGAAACCTAGCAGGTGTGAGCCTTTGTGCCTTCAGCACATCAACTCTGTTTTCCTAGTTGCAGGTGATTTTGCCTCCACAGAACTTTTGTATTGAACTACTAATGTTTGTTGAGAGATATCCTATTTGAAAGTGTAACATAATGTAATTGCATTTATTTCATAAAATTCCTTACTCTTGGTACAAAAAATATATCATTTTTAATGGATATTGCATTGACCACCAAGGCAATCAGGGCTTTAGTTTTGCTTTCAGTAAAGTTTCAGTTTTCAACAGACGCAAGAACAGATCTGCATTCATGACTGCTTTTTTGTAATTAAACCAAAAAGAGAGGAGCTGCCATTAATGTAATGCAGTTTTCCAAATCAATATTGTGGCTTCTTCCTCCCTGAGCTGATGAAATACAATTTCAGAAACACAGAGCACATCACTGCTTGCGGGTAGGAAGGCACAGAGTACCTAACGTTCCCTCACTGTATGAAAAAGAGAAACCTGATTGGTGGAACTTAAAGAAGAGAGGCCAAGGGGAGCTGGTAGAGCTAAGCTGTTTTATAAAGCAAAGGACATCAGTTTAAGCCACTGTTGTGCCTGTGCTGGTTCCCCACAGAGGGAAGGTATTATCATCCTCCTCCTTGCTTCCTCATTAGTTATTTTTGGCTCCAGATGAGTCCTTTAGTCCTCTTTACCAAGAATGCTAGACTTCCGTCACTTTCATAAGAAGAAAAACAGCAGCAAAACAACGTGCATGCCTGGGTGTGTTCCAAAGAATGAAGCTCAAGGATAGAAATTGTTGTGACATTTTAACATAAAAAAGAAGGTTTCTAATTTAGCGACTGAGTTTGTGTCATAAAATGTTACACTGGCAAAGATAGAACATACTTCGTGAATACATTTTCCAAGCTTTCCCAAAGTCAGCTTGTGTTACACGTTTCATCTTGTCGTTAGGACATTGTGCAAAGTTCAAGAAGTAATATGAATGTTTCTGTCACAGTGAGGCCTGGCATTCTAAAATAGAGAGTGTTAGGCAAACTTGCAGGGTACTATGTTCCTTCAGAGGATTAAGTTCTACCAAACACTGCAAAAACTGCATCAACTTTGCCTATTTCTTGTTTAGTTTTTATAAAGAGAGAGAAAACTGTGATAAAACAAAAATTCAAAGAAATGTTTCTGTCAAAATAAAGTTTTCAGAAAATATTTTGAGTGGTCCTTCTTTCACAAGAATGAAACCTCCAAACGCTCTGTGGGATTCATACCACGCATGTGCACTTTTGGACATTCTCAGCATCCTCTCAGAAATCTTAGCTGTGACCAGTGGGAAAGTTCTTCTGAACGTTCATGTCTACATTGTGGATGTTTTCATCTGGATTAGTCATCTAAACTTTCCGCATAGCCAATCAGTGGAAGAAACACATCCTTCTAAAGAAGTTGTTAATCTCATAAGCAGACCTAATAAATTTAATTCCTTAAAAGTGCAGTTCTATCTGTTGGTAAAAATAGCCCAAGGTGTCTAGCTCAGATGTAGATGTTTGAACTGTACATGACTCAAGCTAGGTGAGACGAATTCTGCCTCATATGTCTTCTTGATTTTACAGCCTCTCTTGGAAGCAGACTCTGGAGTAGGCAGTGAAAATAGTGAGACATTTTTGTTCTGTAAACCAGAAAGTTTGGTGTTCCCCAGGCAGGTCTACTCACCATATGTCTTTACATTTGTTCTGTATCACAAAATTGACTTCTTATTGCCTGGTTAGATACAACATTTTTAAGAAGCCAACATATGGTGATATAACACCACTTTTCAGAACTGGAATGATAGGGAGAGCAGTGGGGAATTCTGTTTAAAATAATCAGTGTTAAGAGCTATCCTCAAAAAAACTCTGCTAAAATGGGAAAAGGAAAAAGGAGGTTTTATTACCAAAAGTATATCTTCTTAAAATATTGATAAATTACTTAACGTACTATGAGGTGTTTGTATCATAAAATGCTTATGGCAGTTGTTGAGTATTGCACTGAGGATTTGACTCTGTGCATCCAAATGCACGAAAATTCTTTACACATAGACAGATGTTCAAGATGCAAATACTTTAGAGATGAACCTGTCAGATCTTTAAAAAAAATCATCTTTGCATGCTATTTTCTCCATCTTTCAAATAACATTCAGTTCATTATTATTTTTATGTTCCAGGATAAAGAGTAAATAATATAATGGCAACCAGTTGTCTCACTGGCACCAATCTCTGTGCCCCCTGAGGCTTTGATACAGTTGGTAGGTGTATCACGCTGTGAGAGCCAGCAAAAGAAAGATCAGAGGCAGCAGAAAGAATTGGGAGGGAAAATGTCTCCCTGGTTCAGATTCGGCACACTTTGGGACAAATTCTTGTCCTCAAGATCCTCAAGGATAGAGAAGGCTGCTCTCCAGACCTGTGATACTGCCCAAGGGCAATTCATACGCAGGGCACTGGCAGTAACAGGGGTGACATCCATACAGCTCCAGAAGGATGAAGCTTTTGGAGTGTCAGTTTCTCTCTGGACTTTGTAACACAGGTCGCACTGAACCACATCCAGGGGTGATGTGGTAAGACATACCAACAAAGCCTCTAGTTCCTGTGGTATAATACTCCCTACATCCTAATACTTCAGATAACTTGTGTCATCTTCAGAGCCTTCCACCCACTGCCTTAATCTCCCTACATCTAAGCTGAGGAAGTCTCTGCTGGCAGGTTCCCGTCTGGACTAATCATGCCAGACCTTGAGTTCAGAGTGTCTGATCTCACTTCACACAATCTCTCAAAGCTCCGCTGGCATGCCCGAATTGCCGCTGAATCACCAACATGTCTTAATCAGCCTGCTTAAAACGGCATAGCTCTGAATTTTCTGGTTGTCTCCTCTAAACTGCATCTGACCTTCCGTCAATCCTGCTCGCTCCTTTCTAGCTATTGGCATAATCTCTGATTTTGCACTCCCTACAGTCTTTGAGATATATATGCTCCAAAGGCCATGCAACTGTCTGTTGCCCCTTCCTCTGATGAGATATCAGGGCTTTCCTACATTTGCACTATCAAACCATAAACCCTTCAGGGCAAGGGCTTCTTACATGTTAGACGATGACCTCTTCCGGTACCACACCATGTACATTTACAGCACTATTTAAAACAGCTCTGCCTTCAGTGCAGCCACACGCTGAGTTTAGCTCCACAGCCTTTGGGTAGTTTGCAGCAATTTTATTTTTTCTTCCCCAACATTTCACAAATTGCTTGCTGCTACATAGCACTTGTTACTATTTGCTAAGGGAGATGATACGGTGTATTATCACTAAAGAGAAGTTGTTTTTTTTTTTGTGGAGATAGTGTTAGCTTTCTTTCCAAAAATCCACCTATGCCTGCATAGGAATGGAAGCTTGGGCTCTACTCCCAGAGGGGCTTTGACTTCATTAGCACTTTCATTTAGCTCAGACAAGCAATTATTAACATCAACACCCAGTTCTAGCAAATCTAGCTGGATGTGCCACAAGATGACAAGATGTAATAAACATAAAACAATAATACACTTAGAGGAAGAGAAAATACTCCTTTAAGTTAACAAGGGACAAACAAGACAGTAACAGCAACAAATACTGATGCATATAAATAGTTTCATATTTTTTAACTTACTTTTGTTTCCATATACTAATTTTTTAATGCTTTTTCCCTTGAAGAGTTACAGACAATTTTAATTATTTACTCAGGTTAATGAAGAAATTAAGCTCTGCCTCCTGAAATATAAATACCAGGATGTTAGATGACACAAGTGCTATTTTTATTTAGCTCAGGAACAGCTGGTGACAAATGCAATGACTCTCCTCCCCAGTGTCTGCCAGGGCCCAGGGCATCTTGGCAAGGCCTGTGGGCTCCCCCTCATCTTCCCATCCTGTGTATGCTCAGGGCTAAACAAGGAACACCAGGGTCAGGGCACCCAAGTTCACAGCAAAGGCCAGACATGATGAGAAAGACTTTTCTTCCGTTGTGCACTCTGTGTGTGCATGTGTGTGTGTGTTTATACACATGTGCGGTAATATGCTGGGAGAAAGACTTTTACCAGGAGACCATATCGTCAAATGACTCATGTTATCACAGAATCATAGAATGATTTGGGTTTGAAAGGACCTTAAAGATCATCTAGTTTCACTCTCCTGCCATAGGCAGGGACATCTTTCACTAGAACAGGTTGCTCAAAGGCCCATCCAACCTGGCCTGGAACACTTCCAGGGATGGGGCAGCCACAACCCCTCTGGACAACCTGTTCCAGTGCCTCACTGCCCTCACAGGGAAGAACTTCTTCCTAATTTCTAATCTAGGTCTACCATCTTTCAGTTTAAACCCATTACTATTTGTCCTATGACTATATGCCATGATGAGTCCAAAATCATAATCATTGCTATTTTTCTCTCTTCACCCAGGCCTGAACCTCTAAGTAATTAATTTTTTTGAACCACTGTGCTAAGAGCATTAGACCCTAAAACTATTGAGCCTAAAACTAATGAAGATGTAATTCTCACTCTCTCTTTTCAGGTAAGTCCTCAAATCAAGATGCAGGGCTGCTTGCTTAGGCTACTCAGGCTTGGTTAATATAATACATGGCAGTCCACCTTTTAACGGGAAAGTTCAAAGAAGATACTATCATGTGAACCACTTCCTGTAAGTCTGTGCCTAGCTTTCAGCAGCCTCACAGTCATCACAGGACTGGGTCTATTAGATAGACGTCCTTGGAGACACCCCAAGGTCTGTAAAGACCTTCCTTACAGGAATGTTTGTGCTGTGCACGATCAGCTGCAGCTCAGTCACCCCCAAACACTCTAAACTCAAGGACAGGAAGAAGAAGGGACAAAATCCTAAACACAGGATGCCAAACCTCTGTGTTTGGCAAATTCACACCAGGAATTAGAAATGTTTCTCTCCCTCTGAGACTTTCTCTAGGATGTAGCAAAGCTGAAGTGGTTCAGGTCAGGGCTCTTGAGGGTTTTGGCGACTAACACTGCCTGGCTGCATCCTCTAAAGGAGTAAGAAGGAAAGAGGAAGAGTCTGAGAAATGGAAGGGTTAAGATAGCTACTTGAATACTGCTCCTCACATCTTCTTCTCTATTTCTTTAGGTCACTGACCAGCAGAACCCCTTTATGCCACATGTGAAGGGGTGTCACTATTAGGAGTGTTTTCAAATATCTGTCCAAGAAAAAAATCCTTTTTACTGCGATCAAAGCCCGTTTCTTCTCCTCTAGCTGACGTAGTTTACACTTACATTCTTAAAAGGATTTTTTTTCTCCTATATCTCCAATACCTCAAAATTATTTTTACATTTCCATCCTGTCCTCCAATGTACTAACAGTTCATCTTCAAATGGTGTTGTCATCAGATTTACTATGTTGTTTCATCATTTGAGTTGTTAATGAACATACTGAATAGTTCCAGAACCAGAGAGGTCCCTGTCTGACCCTACTGCATACCTCTGTACAATATGTTAGTGAATTACCAATTAACGTTTTCCAGACATGGAAAATTAGATGATAATCTTGGCTAATCATGCCATGTATCACATTCAGGATCCCAAATAAATTCATTCTCAGCCTGGGGAGTGCAGACTCAAGTAAAGAGAAAGAAAAAAAGAAAAAGCTCAAGTAAAGACTCATTGCCAACCTTCCTCACAAACCTCTCACATGTTTGGTGCTTTCCACACTTCCTCCCATCCATCATATCCTTGCCAGAGTCATCACAAGAGCAGTAGGACAGTTATTACCGGTGCTGCCCTGAGGAGCAGCTACCAGATGGTGGAGCCACACTCAGAAGACCCTACGGCTCTGGCTAGGGGAACTCTAAATTTTATCTAGGGATAAACCTGGAAGTCCTGAAGAAGAAAATAAGAATTGAGTTAGTTTTTACACTTTCACTCCAGGAATCTGACTGGGATTCTATGGTGAAATGCCCAAATGAAGAACTTAAGCAAAAACAGACCAGAGATTACAATTGCTGCATGAGGAGGAAACAATTCTGAAATTTTTGTTTGTCCTCAAAGCATATTAAAAAGCCACAGAAGTACGGTAGAAATAAGGCTTCTAAAGGCAATACTATAAAACGGTACCTGTCGTCTGACCCATGGCTCAGTGTTTAGGCAGCCTGGGGCTAGAAGTGCGTGGCGTTTTTGTCCAAGTTTTAACTAATCATCATGGTGCATTTGCCATTTTCCTATGGCTGACTAAAAAGATGCAGTTAAAGCTGCCCACATAATTTTAAAATTGGTTTTAATTCTTCTTTCAGCAAAGCCAAGCTTTTAGTCATATTTCCTTAGCTCAAAGAAGGGAAGCAACAGAGGAAGAGCAAAGAAGTGTAAGCTTATGTTATATGTAGAGAGCTGGTCCTCTGTGTAGTCCCCACATCTCTTTTACTTGGCCTTCTAAAAGACATACATTTCAATGAGGAATTTGAATGAAGGGAACAGTGCCCTTAGTGACTCCTTAAGGCAATAGCTGAAATAATCTTCTCAGATGAGGAAAGTATACATACATATCACTTCATTAATATTCTACAGGATAATGTATTGCTTGAAGAATGACTTCCTACATGAATAGCTGAGCATCCCCTAACATTCAAAGGGGTTTTGTGTTAAAAGCAGCACACAAAGCAAATAGCACATCCTTGTAGAGCACACTCCCATTACAGGGCATATTGCTGTGAAGCACATGCCATATCAACACTACAGAAGCAAACTTGACCTGTATGGGTAAAGTTGTATGCCTAAGGCATTCACCGGGTACAGCCTCACAGCTGCAGCCACTGTAGAAGTTGTTTTATAGCCTTTCTTTCCAACAGAAATAACAATATTTTTCAAAAATAAAATACTCCCAATAGTAGTATGGAGTAATGCTTCTCTGAGGCACACTGTGAGGATAATCACACACTGGGAGTGCTTTCCTAAAGCACAAAGTCATTCTTTCTTATGATTAGGAGCCCACTCAGAAATGACTGGTTTTCAATGACTACAAGAACAATTACATCCCTCATACCAGAACATACTCTTCAGGTGTGTTTCTATGTGCCACGTTCCTCTTCGGGCAAAACGATTTTATGATGGCTAAGCACATCAGACTAGTGTTAAGCTAGTTAGCAAGCAGAACATAAAGTGGTAGCATAGGCAAAGGACTACTATCTGTGCCCAAGCTGCGTCTACTTCGGTTGTTAGCCTGTGCTGTCTTATCTTTACTGCTGCTGTTACCAGCATAAAGTACATTAAAATTAACACAGGTAGCTTGTAGGTATGCCAAATTTGCCTTGAGCAAATATTTATAGTCTGTGTAGACGTATCCAGTTCAAAAGCCAAGAAAAAGTGGAACAAATGTCTGTAAAGACACACTTTTCCTACTCTTCTTTCTTTTTTTTTTTTTTTTGCATATTAGCAAAATAAGCTTCCTTTGTGGAAGTTCTTATTATAGCCTTACTTAGAATAGACTGGCAGCGGCGGGCTGAGTCATATTGGGTTTGATCTCCCTTATATGGCAGCAAACCAGGAGTCACTCTGCTGAAGTTCCCTGGAATAAAACTAGGCTAAGTGGGATTGGAATTGGCTCACAGACTTGTGCAAGGGTGTTACAGGTGCTGCTGGTGATACATGTATTTGGGAGTTAATACTCACCTAATTAATCAGCATCATGGCAACAACAACAGGCTTCAGAACTGGAGTCTAAATCCACATGGGACTGTATATAGCAAAATGATCTACAGCCTGAGAAACAGGTTTTGTTTCAGCATATGATGTATGAGAGTCTCTCAAACACGCTCTTGATACTTTCATCCCATAATGGTAATGGGAGTTAAAGCATAAGTAAGGGTTACAAGATAATCCCTGACATAATTTTACTAATGCCTTACACTAATTTTTTTCCGACCCTCTAGGCTGTCATATAACTAAGTATTAAAAACTACCAGGGGATTCCTTGTAATGTAGCTCTAAAAGCTGATCTGACTAGCTCAAAAGGCCAGTTCCTTCCTGACATGTAAGCAATGTTATAACAACATTAAACACAAATCATCCCACCTTCAGACAACTCTTGACTATTTATTAATGCTTGGTTGCTACCAGTTTTGTTGGCAAAGACTACCAGCTACCTCTGAGGGTTTCATTTCCAACCATTTCTATTGCTGTCCCTGCTGTTCTTCTTCATTATTTTTATCCTCTATGGGCCACGCACCACTTTGCTGAATCCAATGTCTTTTCTTAAAAGCCAGTTTTCCTTGCTAAGCTGTTAATTTTTTTTTCTGCTGGCTTTGATGTCTTTCTTCAGTTTCCCAGTGCATCCTCAGAACTCCAATTCATTGCAGGCTTTTATTTCTGTTGATGCCTGCTCTTTAATTTACTACTACATCTGCCAGCAATTTACAACTGTCTGATTTCCTTAATTTGAATTTTTCACACAATGATAAGTAAGACACTAAGTCGATGTAGTGCTATCAACCTAAGGTGCCAAAAAAGGGGAAAAAAAAGGAATGTACCAAACAACATCTTCAGTTGCTTTATGATTCTAAGCCTTCATGCCATTTGTGGTCTTCTAATCTAAAAGTAAGGACAAAGATATGCAAATTACAAACAACAACAAAAGGAACCCTATTTGTATCTGAATAGTGTATTTGAAAACATAATTGAGTTTAGTAATGAAGCTAATACACTCGCTTTTTTGAAAAGGTATTCTAAATTTCAAGCCAAAATGCCCAAGGCCATTCGAAACTCACTTTCAAGAATTGTTTGAAGGTGAACTGCTCTGTCAGGGTAAAACTCCAGTTCAACCATGCAGCACTTGCACAGAAACAGTATTACACCCTTCACAGAGGTTACAGAATGGGGAGAAATCATAGGAGAGAATGAGGAGAAAAGAGTAGAGGACAAAGAAGGAAGAAAAAACTGGCAAAATTATCCTGTGGCTTCTTAGGTGCCCCTAGAATATAGTTTATATCCCACTGTTCCCCCTTTAGCTCACTACAGGGTGCAAGAGCGTAGTTTCATTGTACTTTGCAGTTAACCTTCAAGACCTTGTTCTCCTGAAGTTTAACTCCTTTTAAAGCTCTGACATACCTAATTACCGTTCTTGGATCACAAGGGTCAGGCTTATATTTTATGTTGATGTAAACTATAAAGGCAGCATGTTCTTTATGTGGTTAAACCAAAGAGCTAAGACTATAGCATGCCTAAATTCACAACGAGAAAACCTGAATATGCTTCTAAAGGCAAAAAAATATCAGACACCATTCTTCACATCACATTCATAAACCCGTCATTTCTTTGTGATTCCACTTTGGTTCAAAGCACTGAGGGTTTTTTAGTAAATGAGACAAGGGGGAAATGGTGAAGAGTTTGCCTGCGGAAAACTATTCCCCAGTTCATAAAAAGTTTGAACATACCAAAACCTTAGGAAGATTAAAGCATTTTCCATTACATTTGTACTTTTCTCCTTGTTGTTTTATTGCTGTTATTATTATTATTTTATTAGTACGGTGAGAAAGAAAGGAACAGATCATTCAGATCTGTAAATGAGCGTTTGTTTTAGCTGATACCAGTCTCTTCCTTCTCACCAGTCTCTTCCGGGAGAGAAGCAATAGACTTACAAATAACAGGCAGGAAAGGACCTCAAGCGGTCTGGCGGTCTGCTTGTCTATCCTGTTAGCCACTGTAGGATGGACTATATCTATGTCACTTCACACAGATGTTTCGCCATCTTCCTCTTAAAGATCTCTAGAACTTGGAGATCTGCTTCCTAGGACATATACTCTGGTCTTTCACTGTCTTTACTGTTAAAAATCTTCACTAATACCCAAATTGGATGTTAAAATTGCATTACGTCCCTTAGCACATATTTTCTAGTTTTTATCTGACATGAACACACAAGCCAGAAAACTTCCTGTCCTCTCCCTGGCAGGCCTTGATGTGTCTGAAAAAATACATTTGAAGCCTGACATCATGTCACTCCTCTTTCTTCATTTCTCCACAGAAAATAACCTCAATTCTTCCTGCCTTTCCTCAGAGTCTGTGCCCTCATGATTATTTCTTCATCTCTGATCATTCTTGACATTTTCTCATGAAACTCGGCCATTAGTCCTCCCCCTCTTCTGAAATGGCATATCAAAAATGGATTGTGTATGGATGAGAAGAAGATCTGTACCTTGTCAGATCCAGCCTCTCAACTCAGTATGGAGTATCAATATGGAGAATCTTCATCAGCCACGGTAGAAACAAATAGTATATAAGGGTCCACTAAGCTGAGCTTTCAGAAAATTGCAGTTTGGCCTCATTGTGTCATTTGCAAGCATTAATAGGCAATAAGTCTACTACTACATATAGTACTATAGTACTACAATACTAGTATAAGTAAATATGCATCCAGAGGGAAGGAAAATTATAGCTGTTGGAGCCAGACATGGATTCCCCTAACTGCCATGTAAGGGTCTCCACCACAGTGTCCTATTACTAAAGGTCATTTGCCTTCCTCACACACACACAAAAAATTGAGATGCAGAAAATCTGAGATGAGAGGGAGAAAGCGCTGACCTGCTGTAACTTGATGAGTGTTGGTACAAAACAATGCTTGAATAGCAGGATCACATCTTCACTCTTTCTGTCTTTTACAAAACTCAATCTGGTTCATATTCAATTAGTATAAAGTTTGCTAGAGACTAATATTCAGGGTTAATCTCCCAAGAGACTGGTCAGCAGCTTTAATAGCAAGTAACCTTGTGCTGTGCAGCTGCCCAAGGCTTCTCTCGTGTAGTATTTAGGATTCCATTCAAGAGCAGTTCCCCTTTGTCTGCTGCCTTCATAAATAATAGATATACCTTGCATTAGAGATTAGCAAAGATTGTTAAGCTTCCCTTTTTGCATGTGTAAGAGTCAGTAGCTTTTGAAATATTGATATAGTTGTGCAATTTGGTGCACCTATTATATTTTTAAGCAAGAATTTTTAAATGCAAAAAAAAAAAAAAAATCCCAGAGAATAGGACAACTACAGTGGATCTAAAAAGCAGATCTCTGACACTCCAAAACATCAGAAAATGTGATCCTTTCATTTTTTAAGTCTATGGAAAAATAGTTGCATTACTAACTTTTGCAACACTCTTTTAAGAAGACTCTGCAGAGATTGCTGTAGGTTTCAAAGCAATTACAGTAGGAGGTCACGAAAAGCCTTCAGGAAATGCTGCCAAGGTACTGCACCATCTAAAAGGAAGAACATAGTGCTGGAAACTTTTCAAATCTGATTGAGAGTAGACAAAAGAAGAGAAATTTTCAAAGTCCTCTTTACTCATTTCACTTATTTTGTTTTTCATATAATGCTTTACAATTGCATCTTTTATCTGAAAACACTTTCATCTTTAGCCTTGATATTCTTTTTTGGAAAAAAAAAACACAGATAATTCACGGCATGTTTTGGTGGGAACCAGCTTTATCAAGACTGGTGACTTCTGTTTTTCTTTTGCATTCATGCTACTGAGTTTAACTGTCTGAGCAGTGACATTGTACTTGTTATTGTGGTTCTTTGTATGCAGTGAAGTCCTATTTCCAGCTCTCTGGCCCATCCCTTCCGCATATCCCACAGACAGGACTCTTAAGTGCAGTTTATTACAGGGACGAGTTACTCAGTAATTTCATTGTGCTCCGTGGCTAGGACCTTGAAATGCAGGCTGCCTAGCCAAAAAAGGGTGGACAAAAACTGAGAGACTGCATTAAATAACCATAAAAGTTATAGGGTCTGATAATACATACAGTTATGGCAAAATTGTTGCTTTCATGCTGTGGCAAACTTGCCATTACTCAGAGCTATGGGAGAGGAGAGGAATAAAAGCCTGAAATAACCTAGCTAATGCAAAATTGCAGGCAATACGGTACTGAGCAACTTGGTGCCAAGGCATTTGAATGCATTGCTCTGAAGTCAGCCAGGATGGCTGGTGCCACATTAGTGCTAGCATGCCCTTCTGGAACATGTTGATTCCTTCAAGACCACACAAGTGTGGCCTTTTGTCCCCATTTCACATTGCAGGGATGCTCAGAGCTGGCTGAGACCACAGTGCAGTTGTATCCAGGGCTCTACAGGAGTTAGCTCAGGTCCAGATGGACTTTGTACCTCAAGCCTAGTGTCAGACTTGCTAAACTGAGGATGGCTTTGTGCAAAGCCACCTTGAGCCATCTGGTGCTTGGACACCCAAGTTGCCACTGTGCAGAGCAAGCTTCAGCCTGATGGGATTAAATAGTTCAGTGTACAAAATGTCCCAAATTCGCTGAACTTCCTCAGAGACAAACTTAGTCTAGATATGGTATAGCTGTCTATGCAACACTGTCGAAACTACCAAGTCTATTTAGATCCAAACTGCTTCTGTAGTCACAATATAGACACATGAAAGATAAGAGACTTTACTCAAAGTCTTGTTACATATCAGTAAGAAGTTCGCAGCTGCTATCTCAACCATTTCCCAAACCAGGCTCTTCATTCAGCAGACAAAGAGCAGAAGTAGAAGGACTGAAATATTCAGCCTTCATGACTGCATAGCAAAGCAAGGCTACCTATGCAGAAGTTAGGAAGCAGGTGACGGATACTCTATACTCAAAAAGGCAAAATGCTAAGGTATGACTGACTACAATTACGTGTCCTTTTAAAATTACCCATTTATCAGCACTAGGGATATGAAGAGAGCAAGAGAGACTGACCACATCGTTTTCTTTTGACTCTGAGGCAGATTGTTTGGACTGGAAGAGGATCTTCACTCTTCTAAGATTCAGTGGGTTATGCACAATGTTTCCAAAAGCAGCTTAACCTGTCCTCATATCATAAATGTGTCACAGAAGGAGAGTGGGAAAATACATAGAGAAATTACAATGTTTGAAACTTTCCTCTCTTTCAGTTTTCTTCTTGGTGACCTCTGTTCATGTTCTTCTATAAGTTATCATTTGATGTCTCTCGTCCTCCAAATTTTGCTATGAAGACACATGAAATAACTCATAGAAATCTTTAAAAACATAAAAACAGGAACATCAAGTCAGGGAAGATAAGCACAGCCTAGTATTCTCTCTAACAGTGGGCAGCAGAAAATACCTAGGAAAAAAAAATCTAGGAATGGAGCAAGTGCATGATGTTGTTCCCAGAATATCTATTGAGCACACAGCAATTTGTGGTTTAGAGGATTCCTGAACCAGACGTGGTGATTTTGCATTTAATAGCCCCCAATGGATTCATCTTTCATTAAGTTGTCTAGTCACTCTGGAATCCATACTAATTTTACTCATCTGCAGCATTTTGTGGTGAGAGAGGTCACATCTTTAGCATTCTGTCCTCCATGTTGGTGCTTAAGGTTTGTTACTTGAAGGAGGTATTTCAGGAAATAGATCAAGAATTGTCAAATGACAAACTAGGGTTCATCTTTGACCTTGAGATGATGAGAGGAGATGTGATTCTCCTTTCAGAAGATCAGACAAATGTACCTCTACCTTTAAACAAGCAATAAAAAAAAAGCCTCACAACTAGCAAAAGTTTTTACACAGTGAAAGTAACTGAGTCTGTTTTCAGGTGCAAGCTTGTTGTCATGCACAGTTGAAGTCATTAGAAAAGTTCTCAAGTGGAACCGTGCAGATGTATTGCTTTTTGATAAGTATAGAACTGAACTCATGCTGCAGTGTGGCTAGACAGACTCGCTCCCATGGAGTTTCATAAGCAGCATCTTCTGTTTTCCAACAATCCTTCTTGCCAAAGTTCCTTATGCAGTTCCTCATAACATTCAAAGGATTCATGAATTCTATTGTATGCTGAAAAAAAAAAACAGATTCTTTGTGCCATAAGGTAATGGAGCGTATCTAAAATAATACAGCACAAGCATTAAACTCAGCAAGAAAAAATCTGTTCCATAACCACCAGCTTATTGACAGAAAACTAAGCTGAAAAATTTGGACAAAACATACTTCTGTATTTTCTTCATGCCTGGTTGTTGAGTTCAAACAAAGGCCTTCTCTTTTCCATACCACATAAATGCTCCTTGTTCAAATCTAGAGTTCATAACTGAAGAATTTGTTCCTAGGGAAATTGTTTTATTGTTGCTACCAGTGCTACTGAGAAGAAGGAGTTGAAAAAAAAGTGTTACTAAAGCATTTAGGATTCTGTATTACATTAATACAGACAGAAAGAAGGCAAGCAGTAAAGCAATGAGAGGACTTTGGACAGCCTGGCTGGCGACAGCCTGTGCACCCTGCTAGCGTTCCCAGTTTGACCTGACATCTGCTTTGCAGTTCAGGGAGGGCAGGATCTGCTTTTTGCTTCCCTCTGAAGACACCAAGGGTCCAAAACCAATGGGACAGTGACCAGCAGTCATGTAAGCAAGCTATGGTCCAGCAAGCAAGATTGTGCAAAGGAAAGGTGGGCAATTAGACCACAGGGCTGACATTCAACGAGTGACTACTTCTCTGCAAGGCAATGTGTGGTGGGACCTGCAGTCACGGGGCCACAGCCATCTAGGGGGAAAATCGGAACCTCCTATATCTCTGCTGCTGTACAGATCACATTGAAAGGAGGAGAGAAAAGTCCTTCAGTTGCTGTACCACCAATCATGCCACCTAGACTCCTGCACCCTCAGGTTGAGCAGATAAAGATTTTGCCCTGAGGAACAGATGGAAGTTGTTCTTCAGCCACTACTGTGTCCTGCTGTGCAGTTTGCTGTAAACTTAGATTCAAAACAGAGCTGGACTTTTGAACTGGAGGCCCCCAGGGAGGCAGAGCTATGTATCATTACTAAATTTAGATGCTTCTGAAGTGGAAAATGGTAAAATGTTTTACAAATACCAAACTTTTCAGGATGCAGTGCACAAGAGCTGCTCCATGCAGCCTGGCTGCTACAAACAGCTGAATGGAAAATGAGCAATCATTAATCTCCTATATACATATAGATTCCCTGAAATGTTCAGAGATGACTTCAGATGCACCCAGAATGAAAGGCCTGATTTTTCTTCCTGGCTCAAATTGCACAGAGCAGTTCACACTGGCACTTCTGGTTAGGAATTGCTGTTCCCCAAGGAGGCATTTGAATTCTCTGCAGAAACAGATGAGTCTATGTAAAAGCTGCCACATTTCCTGCCAATATTTGGGAAGAGGGTTTTTACCTTCTATTTGGTATGTTTTGTGGTTTTTTTTCTAGAGGCTTATTAGGTATCATCACAATTAACAATCTACTATATCAGATAATCGTGGTCTTTACAGTCTTTATCACCTTCAGCTCGGTTCAGAGTATTTAATTATGCTTCAAATATAACTCACTTTTCTGTGTAATCTTCAAAGTCATTGTTCTGACAGCAACATAGAGCCACTTCTTTTAACAACTTATTATTTCTTAATATTGGGATGCATAGTGTTAATTAGGATACCTCACTACTTTCCATCCTGCCGTGGTATGTTTATGAGGCTCTGTAAGAAACCGGGCGTTGGATTTCTTGGCTCTTCTGAGCAAGCTCATCCACTGCATTGCATCACAACATCTGTTTCATGTAAGCTCCTTGAAGTTCACTGGGACACAGCATAACAAGTAGCAACTAGAGGTTAGCTTGGCTGGTGGAGGCAAGCGAAGGTTTATCTGCAGAACATTTCTGAGAAGCACCGTGGTCACTACCAGTAATCTCTGTATTACCATGGATATTCAAAAACATAAGTCTCACGTGGCTCTTGGGATCTACAAACTGGAATAGATAAAGGGGAACAGAAAAAAGCCTAGAGCTATGCTTCCTCTTTCCTTAATTTTTATTCATTAAAAATAGAGAAGCCACATCCAGTGAAATAAAATTTGTGTACTTAGACAAGAATGCTCTACTATTTAGATAACAGAATTATTTAATAGCAACAGGGAAAATTTTATAAAAAATAGCATTTTGCCTCTCTGATGTGGAAGATTTGGTGCAGGCTGGTGGTTCAGAGTAAAACAAGGATACTACAGCTGCATGAATTATGAGACCATATCATTTAAGAGAAAATGAGATTTTGTTGGAACACCATCTCTTGGCTTAAGTTGCATATCTGGACAAGGGTTTCCTAAAACAAATTCGATAACCACCATGGAGGTTTTTTCTTTTTTATAATTGTCTAGTTACAGAGTTTGCAACCACGTATTACACAGTTAACATATTTGCAAGGTACCCTAAATATGTTAGGCTTGAAACTACAGCCTTGGCAATGTACCAGAAACACAAAGGTTTCTTACAGGAGGCTCTGATATGCATCAGTTTCCATCTTACAGATTAAAATAAGTTTTGGCAAACAAAAAAAGTCCACACTAGACTCAGATGGGCAATGACCCAGTGCTTCTCCATGGGTTAGTCATTACACTTCTTTGTGATTCAATCCACAAAACAAAAGCATATTTCCTTCATTTCCGTAAAGAATTTTAAGATCTACAAGTCAGAGAGTTGTATAACAGAGCAAAGTACTATTACCTAACTCCATTGTTGTGTCTTAAGCTGATACATCTATATTCTGTGAGTTTCAGTGTTTTTTTTTAATTATTTTCAGTATTTTCTAAAGTCATGCTCTGGAATCTGCAACAATTCACTTCCCTTAAGACTCTGGTCTAGAACCTAGATTGCCATGGTATCTGCTTCTCTCCTATATAACTTCAAACGTAACCTTGAAACTGTGGCGGCATCATCCATTTGTGCTGTAATGTCTCCCTGAAGCTGTGAACACCCTGAACTAAACACAATAAACTTCCTGTTCATGGGAAGTTGCAGGTAACTGTGTATAGGCTGTGATTCTGTGGCTGTGGTATAAAACTTGTCAAAGAAAAAACAGCCAGTGCTTTTTCACATAAAATATTTCACCTTCTCCAACATCTTCTCTCCAACACTTTGTTTCCTCTTTTTCTGCCCTACCATGACTTCTCTGAATCTGCACTTTTTTTCCAACCCTCTGGGAGCAAATTAATTAAGCAACTTCTCCTTCAACCACCACGGAAAGAAGTAGGGTGTTAGAGATCTCACCTTCAGCTCTTCAGGCAGAAAGCCATGCATACAGGAGGCAGCACCGGGCAGCCCAAGATCCAGCTGGGAAGCTGGGACCAGCCAAGCCCCAGCATGGAGCTGCTGAAGCCACCTAAAAGCAACCTCTTTCATTTGAATAAATGGAAGGTAAAGAAGGTGCTGAATAAACATTAGCTGAGCCAAGACCGAAGGAGCACAGCTTAGCTAAATGAGAGGTGTAATGCAATAAACTCTTTCTCTGAAAAACCTTTGTTGAGAAAAAAAATTGTCAGTTAGCTTTATTATCAACTTCAGCAACAGTCAGCTATCAATTAGCCATCGCTGATTATCCATCCTACTCCTGGAAACTCCTAAAACAGTTTTGTACAAGTCCAGCTTGGGTCTAGAAACAGTGGGGAACTATGTCTGCCTGGTAGGCATAATGTCAGCTTTTTTTTTACTTATCATATGTCTTTATAGTCTAATTTAGATATGTTTCATATTGTTAATTTTATTTTCTCTCTTCAAAGGAAGTGTCTTCCCTGCCTGCATTTTGCCAGATAATTAGCAGCTGTGTGAACCATACTTATGGGATGAAGGTGGGCATGGAGAGCTGGGAGCAAAAATTAAGGCTCCATTCTTTCACCTTAGAAACAGCATTTAGTTACAGAAAGGACCATGAGTGTTGCCATGGCACTTCGGGACTGTTTTTGTATGTTGGGTTCCAGTGTGTGGTGACTTACATAGAGCTTCGTCTAATTTCCTGACATTTTCAGTGGTGAAGCTAAACTCTAAATTCTTAGATCCCTGAACTTTGCTCCATTTTGTAGTTTGAGCTCATTTTATTGACTGATACTGATTTTATAATGAAAGAATTGTTTCGCTCATTAGCAGTGCAGTGACTGCTGGAGGTCTGTGCCCGGCGTAGATAACTTAATCCAAGCTGGCCAGGTACTAAAATCAACCATGCATTTTAACTGAATAATGTTTTCATTGAACTAGTTTCTATCAATTTTCACCACCCTCTGACAGCTGCTGCATCAAATTTTCCTTTCTGCCATGAGTTGTTGCAAATTTATATAGAACAGTTTTTTAAATACAGCAGGTAGGTGACACTCGTGCTGCTTGTACTGTGCCAAAGCAATTAGTCCAGCAAGAAAACGAGGGAGAATATAGGAGACCTTACAGAAGTGAACTCCTGCCACATTAAATGTCATTTGACCTAGTGAGAGGCCTCAGAGCCATGCATGTTGCATTAAAAGCCAAGGCCCACCGCAGCCGAACAACATTCCTCGGGAGCAGCTCCCTCATGCTCTCCTTGACCCATCTGTCAGAAAGCTAACTCTGCTGGTATTCATTTAGCAGCCGAGACATGCCATAGTTTCAATGAGTAGTTGACAGACAATGCTAATTGCAAAGAGTAAGGCCATGAGGAAGTGAGGTTGCCAGGCTAGGCAAGACTCTGTAGCCGCTCTGTGTGACCACCAGATTGAATGACCAACATGGACTAACAAGAGTTCTCCTTAACTGCCCAAAACAATTTCACTGCATTCCCCCAATATCAGCTTCACCAGCACCACTCAGACAGCAGTGCAGAGGAACAGGCAGGCAAGAAGACAGAAAGAGCTGCAATTTAACTAAAGCCATTGGTGACAGAAAAAGAAACATCTGCAGAGCCACAGCACCCACACCAATTGCACAGCAACTGAGCCTCCCCTAGTACTTGTCTCTCTCTGCTGACTACTGACAGGGCCTAGGAGACCTGTTTAGGCTGAACACCTAACTTTGAGATGGTTAAAGTCAGACTAAAAAACCCCACCCAAAACATCTCTGAGTCTTTGGTGTGAAAGCACCACATCCTGGTATCTTGTTTGCTAACGAGTCTATCAAAAGCTTCATTTCTGATCATGCATCTATCTTGGTGCCTCTGTCACTACGTGCTCTTTTGTTCTCCCTAGCCTTTCAAATGGTATTTTGACCTTTTCATTTGCTTTTGCTCCTGATGTACTTATTTCCCCGTCTTTCATGGTTTTTATCTTCTCTTTTTTTTCTTCTCTGGTTTCAACTTTACATTTCCGTACTTTGTTTTCAGTACGCTGCTGCCTCATGAGTTGTCACAGTAACACCTCGTATGTAATTAGCTCCTGTGTCCCTGGTTGTACTATCAGACAGAGATCTAATTGGCCTCTCAGTTTCTCTGCTACAACTCCATGACCAGGCCAAAAACAAGCTTAGATGTCCCTTTGCCTTTGAGCTAGCCACCACCATTGTCCTCCTGAAGCTTTCTTCACCCTTACCATCCACATGCCTTTGGCAAGGAAGGCTGGGAAGCATCGGATGTAGCCCCAGAGCCAGATGGCTTCCTGCTTTGGTAGCATATCAAAAGTCTGCATTCCTCAACATCTAATTTGGAGCTGGCAAGTCCAAAGCCGAACTTCAGCAGTCACGTGAGCATGTGATTTCATGTTGGTGTCACTGACTTTGAGGAGCTGCATGCACCAGAACCACCCTTGGGCCCTCAGCACCAAACCTCCAAAAAGCAGAAGTAGAAACAATTCTGAAGACTGAAGGAAGGGGTGGCTGGGAAGGAGAAGGGGAGGAAGAACAGACATGCTCCTTGTTGTTTGCCAAGAGACAGCTTGCTGTTCAGTCTGGTTTATAACCATTAGCTTATAAAGAGATACTTCTCAGCTCTGCTGTGCAGTAACACCAAAGAGGCAATGCTCTCCAAGTTGTGAAGGGCCTATGTACAGTCTGTTGTGCCAAACAGTGCATTTGCTACATTTCCTTCAGGTATTACCACACTTATAAAATATCCCAGATTGTTTAGCTCTGTTGCAAAAAGCAATTACACTGTCTTCATTCAGCTGGACTGGCAGGCCAGCACCACCACTGAAGGAAATTCATCTCCAGGATCTGCAAATGACAGAGCTGGCTCCCTTGTACAATAAAGCTTACTGCAGCAGCACTAGCTGCAGTACTTTGTTGTACATTCTGCTTATCCTGTACAATATTGGGTAACTTGATATTTCTCCCAGTGACAATTAAATTTAAGACCAGAAGAAAGCTGATTGTCACCTCTTGTGAAAATATTACATGAGAATTTTAGACCCCTATGTCACTTGATGTAAACCAGCTCTGTATATAAAAAGCTACTGAACTGCCCTCAGACTCTGTAAGGGCTATAATTTTCACATAATTTTGTTGTGATTATTGTTCAGCCATTCATGTGTGACTATGATAAACATACTCCCTTGGAATTAATTAATTTAAAAACACATTTCCATGGTCAGCTTGCCCTTCTTAGCACTTCTTGACCCACACTTGGTAATTTTGTCTAAGTCATTTTAATCATGTTTTACCATTACAAGGCTTCTTAATAGGACAGTCTAGCCTTTCTTTCTCACTGCATGAAACACTGCTGCTGGAGCTTGATTTGCATGACCTAAATGATTTCTGCAATCACTGCTCTCCAGTTGTTTGTCCTGGAGGGACAGTGAAGGATTATACTGTTTTAAAAGCATTTCTATTTAGCAAATACCTCATTTGCAATAAGACATCAGCATTTACCACATTCATAATGCAGTTTGTCCTGCTAATAAATTTCATTTCTGCTTCAATTTTCTTGCTTCACAGAAGACCAGAGACAAAGATTGCATAATTGAGATACAAGAGCAGGTAATAATTCCTTACCCATTAGCCCTGCAACTGCAGAGCTGTAAGCTCATTCAGAACTGTTAATCAGCAGCTTGCACCATCCATCCTATCACAAGGACTTCACATGAGGACCTCCATATCCACCTGCACAAAAAAGGAGGAAGACCACCCTGCTTTGAAATTCTGTTCCTTGTGCTACTATTCCTTTCTGCCTCCATTTCCTTTCTAGCTTTTCCTAGCTAAAAAATTAAAAAACAAAGGCTTTTAGCATCACAAATACTTTGAAACTAAAGATGATATTTCTATTCACTGTACCAACAGCTAATGGAGGTAATGCTCACCAGGCCAGGAGCTATTAAGCTTATTTCCTTTCCTGCCACTACATGGATGCACTGGCAAAGAGTACGGTGAGAGGAGGAAGAGTCTAAAGTTTCCCCATCACACCATCACACTGCAGCTATGCAATACAAGAGGCACAAAAGAGTAAGCTAAATGAAAGTTTGAGTTGATTAATGACTATAGCAGAAAAAGAACCAATAGTGAAAGCATTTATAAGTCACTGTATACCTTCCAGTTCAGCAAAACAAACTACTTTATGAAGCAATTGCTGTTACAGAGGAGCATTCATCTTGCATTATTGATTTTATTTATTCATATAGGTCTTCACAATAACCACCAATGTCATGTCAAAAGCAGCTATTGTAAACTTCTACATCTTCTTGAAATAGCCTATGTCTTTTTTAAAGCAAGGTACGTCTCTGCCACATTTCTGTAATGCCTAGGACATTGATAGTGGACCTCTTAGACCTCATCACAGTAGAAGGAGTAACTATTTGATAATGCTTGTAAGAACAATATAACTCAATAAAATACTTCATTTTCTTAGCTTCCATATGTAGACAACACAACCTATAGAACATTCAGTTTTATAGGTTCGTTCATAAAACAGGTCAGTTTCTGGACAGAGGAAAGAACTTCTTTTGGGATACATATTTTTTCCATCAGTCACTGAATCTGAAGCAGTCTCTCCTTCAAGACCATCAGCAACCCAGAACACTGCTGCTTGGCGCAGAGCACACCCTCCTCCGCACTGCAGGCCTGTCTTTGTGAGGGATAAAAAAGCAGCTGAGCCAGCAGACACTTGTTGAATTCTGAGCATTCTCCATCACCCACCACAAGTGGTGAGGGCAGTTCAGCTGCTGGCTGCAGCAGGAGCCACACAGAAGTCGTGTTAACAAAACAGGTTACAAGGCATCTTATCTGGTTACATACACAAGTACCTGCACAACACTTGCACAAAAGTACACCCACATGCACACAGAGACATAATAACAGCCCGAGACAAATAAAAGCAATTCGTAAGGTTTCCACCTTGCAGTGCCACAGCAAGTTAGGAGACAGACAACTCCCTAAAATGTGGCAAATAGCCAGAACTGGAAGTCTCACTGTTAGCAGTCTGTTTCTCTGCTAAATTTGGATTAGAGGGGGAAATCGCAAAATCTGTTGTTGAAGAGCGCAAAATCCCCTATAGAGAAAATAACACACTCAGAGCAGGTGAGGTTTGCAGTGAACTGATACAACTCATGCAACATCAGGCAATATGAGGTGTTATTTATAAGAGAAATGAATATTTGGCAGATAACTTTGGGTCTGTTGGCTGAAGCAGAAAAAGCAATCAATACGTGTTGGCAATATTTGCCCACTTACTGCCAAATGTGAATTTGCAGGAACGTATTGATGGTTTTGAACTGATCTTTGACTTTGTCTCTTCGAAGATGAATGTGGACTGAAACTAGAATAATTCACATTACAGAGAAAGAGATATGGCAGGAATACACAGGGTCACCTCTATTATTTGTTCTTGCTGTCAGAGTCACTGCTAAAAAAATTAGGTCAGACACTATTTCCAAAGGGATTAAGTGAGGTAAATCAGATTGATAACAGAATATGAGTCTGAAAAAACTCACTGTGACGGATCCTCCTACCTGGAATAAAACCTATTTTTTTTAAAAACTGAAATAGAAATTTTGGATTTTAAAAGAACAAGCTTAAATCTGGTATATTATCTGCTTCCAGATCTCTTTCTCTCCCTTCCTCTCTCCATTCAGGCAGTTTCATCCCATCAGAAATCCAAACAGAGACACCAATAGTTATATGACATGCTGCAAGTGGACAGTACAGAACACTACCTACAAGAAAGAAACACATCCTACAGCAATAAAAACTATGACAAACATGATTTTTGCTTATTTAATTTCACTCATGATTGCTATCACTATCAAAGTGCTATGAGGATTTCACTGATAATCAAAAATAATTTAAAACATCAGGTCCCAATTAAAAGCAGCAGAAATGTCCCACTAAGTCAAACTAATGATCTATCTTATCCAGCACCCTGTCTTCAATGTGAGCAGTGGAAGATGTCGTTCATGTAGAGCATGCAAGTCTTGATGCTTTCTGCGGCCTGTTCATCTCCCAACACACAGATTTGCTGTTTGATGGATGTGAGATGGTGCATTACTGCCTAGTGCTGTTAGCATGTTTACTGACTTTTTATCTGCAAATTTGCTTCATCCCTTTTATGTCCTGCTGATACCATCTGCCTCCCCAACCTTCTGTATCACTTGTGTAACACAAAAAAGCCTTTCCACTCTCCATCCACACCTTCATAAGGAAGGCCCAGCTGACCAAGAGGGACAGACCCTGGGCCATGAACACCAACATGTGAGTCTCTTCCTGGAACAATATCTTCCTTCTCATTCTGCAGAGGCCAAGAAGTAGTTTGAAACTGAGGAACTCATTTCTGTGGGAGACCAAAGGTGGGAAAGTTAGCCATTTGCAAGTTGCCAACAGAAATGGGGCTCTCCTATGGTGATACAGCATTTTTTTAAAAACTAAGCAACAAGCCTGAGACATGGAATAAATCAAAGGAAAAACTATTGTTCTAGGGCTTTTGCTAGCATTTCTAATTGTGGAAAGAAATGAGAAAACTGTCAAGTGGAATCTCTTTGATATGACTGCATTAAAGGATAATTTCCATTCCCCAGATGCATGATCTAAGTCCTAATGAAAGGTGTGTCCTGAAGGACAGAATTTGGCCTTATGTGAATCTAATGAACACAACATCTTTAGCAGGCTTCTCAAATACTCCTTTGTTCTGCAAAGTGTTTTACTGTACTGTTTACATGAAAGAAGCTGTACAAAAAAAAATGAGTAAGATTAAATGCTCCAGGGCCAGATTCCATCTGACCTTCCCATGATACTCTAGTAAAATATTAAAGGAAGGTCTTATACGTGGAGTGTTTCTTTTTTACTGCAAGAAGCATCAGGTCTGCTCGCTCACTGGGAAGGAAACAAGAACTCAGGTCTAACTTCCCTCTGCACTGGAGGAGATGCTGAAAAGTTGAGACCATCTGCATATTCCTCCCACATAGCAAAGCTAGGGAAGACTAGTGCCCAAGGTGTAGCCTTACTTTTGAATAGTATCTAGCTTATAAAAGGATTGTGGCTTTCTCTAAAACTGTATCTACAGGGTGGAGCTGCTTGCAGATAGTGGGACTGAAAGGTGCATAGGAAAGGTTGACACAATTCTACAAAGTTGGAGAAAAATCTCAAAATGAAATTAATCTTTTAATGAACCACAAAGCTATACTGCCCCAAGCAGATGATGAATTCTGAATACTTCAGAACTTCATTTCTCTTACAATGCAGGTGTAATTATTTTCAAAAATTCTTGAAGTTGTACTGATGTCACCTTAAACTCCTTTTCAGTGAAAAATCTGCTTATATCCCTGGAGTACTAAGTTCAAGGTAAACAGAACAACAGGCACCAGGCCTAGGAGGACCTATAGTTGACATGTAGCACTCTGGAAGAACTGCTGTTAAGTATGAGCTCTGGTCAACACCAGTGCAAAATGTATTGGAGAATGACAGTTAAGACCGACTCTCAGGATGGTTTATGATACCTGAGAAACCAAAAGAATTTTGGAGGTGATTTTTAATTTATTGGCAGAACTCTTTAAATTTGCATAGTAGAAAAGGAGATACATTTTCTGCAGCTCAGTTAATAAATTAAGATTCCAAGTTACATGGACATTGATTGCAAAGGGCTGTTAACCTGTAGATATGGCCAGAGTCTACTTAGTGGCAAACCTGATGGGGACTGAAGTTCTGTGTCCTCTGCTCCTCACGATTGCTAGCAACCAGCTTTAAAGCACCTTTAAAACTCCTGACTATATTTGGGCAGCAAAGCAGCACAGCCATAAGGACAGGAAGAAGGACTGCTGTGTAGCTGCTGGCTCTGATCTGGTTGGGCTACCCCTGCAGGCTTCTGCCTGGCTTTGAGGCTTAGCCTGGGAAACTCCCTGCTGTACCTTATGCTTTCCTGGGTACCGAAGAAGGAAACCAGGCAGAACTTCATATCCCTGTGGTCCTCAATGTTTCTGGACACACACTCCACACATTGCCCTGATCCTCCCTGGAGAGGTCCTGGTATGGTCTCTACCAGGACAACACAGGCAATGCTCTCACCCACCTGCTCTTGCAGAGAGCACAACTTGTGTACATGTGAGGGATAGAGGTGTGGCACTAAATCCTGAGACCACTTCAGGCACCTGTTCTGATGCCTGTTCGCTTGGCCACCTGAGGCTAAAGTTTAGTCCAAAAGAGACTACAGTGCCTGAGGGGGGATCAGCAGATTGCCTTTGCATTTTGGCTTTGCCCCTCCCCATAACTCTGTCTTACACTGTGCTTCTATCAACAACTGCAGCAGAAATGCAAGCAGCTATGTCAACTTTCTCATGTATTAGAAGGCATCACTATTCGTTCATGAATGCTTTCCCACACCTTTCTGTTCAGAAAACCACATGAGAAGCCATATATGATACCTAATTTAAACATAAAAGGTTACAATTTTTTTTTTTCCTGTGAACTATTTTGAAAAGTCTTTGTAAAATAAATGCAGTGTAGAGCAATGAAGTAGGTGACACTAAGCTGTTTGTTTTGCAAGATGGATGTGTGGTATGAAAGGAAGCATGCATACCAAAACCAGAAGAGAACAGAAAAGAAACAGAAAATTCAATATGCAAAAAACATTTAAGAACTGGAAAGAAGGAAATGTGTACAAAGATGTCGATTGGGAATCTTGCATGACTCAAGCAGCAACAGTAATATGAAGTGTCACAAATCAAGATAAAACTAAGTAATTTAAAGGGAAAAGATATAGTCCAAGAAGTGAGAAACTGGTTTGTCTTTTCCTGTGACTTGTTTTCATGCTGATAAAACTGCAACTGTTTAGTGCATAGCATTTGTGGCAAACCTTATGACGAGTTTTCAAGTATTTTCAGACATATAGTCAGATTTCATCTGAACAACAATTTAATAACTTGCAACACATGCACAGACAACAGGTCCATAAATAAGTATAAAAAGCACCAGGTATCCTCCAACACTCCAAATACAATAGTTCTGGAAGCTGAGGGTATATGTGAGGAATGAACCACAGAGAGTGTCAGGACTCACTCTTCTACCTGTACAGTGTGTCTCACCAGTGTCAAAGACGGAATACAGGATCAGACAGATAGTTGGTCTAACCTCCTAATGTATTTCTTATGTGCTTATGCTCTTGGATCCTGTCAGAAGTCTTGTATTAGATAACCAAGCAAACTTCAATTTAAGCTCACAAGCCCACTCTCTCTGTTGTAGAGTCCTATGCTACAAACGTATTGAGGGCATTCAGGGAAGCTTCTGTTGTGTTTGAATGACAGAAGGGATTTGAAGGATGGCCACAACAGGCCACATTGACAAGTTGTCTTCTGGTCCAGAGGAATCCTTTCAAAGGAATCCTTTCAGACTGACATCTTGGACTGATGGTAGGGAAGACCTTGTGAGCACAATGCAGAACATGTGGATTGAGGAAATATTAAATTACTGTGATAGGACATGAGAAAGGGATAGTTTTCACTACTTAAAATCCAACAGCCAGTTTCTTGCAACCTGGATCTTTGATTCTCAATCGTTTATCAGCAGTAGGAAAGGAGACAACACCGATTTACACTTGGCCCACAGATTCCAGCATGAGTAAAGAGTACTCATCATCTCCTACCAATGTACCCAGTAATTATCTTTAGGATAATTAGCACACGTATCTCAGGGATCTCCATCAAGACTCTTCTTTCTGTTGTGGGCTATAACTATTAGGTTGGATTTCTAGCTGATATGAACTGGTGTAGCACCCTTAATTAACATCCTTTCCTCTCCCTCCAAGCTGGGAGGAAACCTTAGGAATAGATGTTATTAACAGATATTCAAGGCAGCTGGGAGGTGAAGATTGGAGTCTCTTAAAATTTGATTACTCATCCCTTGTGCACTCAGAGCCCTGAAAGTTCTAGTTTGGTTGTAAATATGAGATCAGACTCTCTTAAATGGAGGAATATGTGTTGCATAGGATACAGGTATCTTTAAAGCACTAAACTTTGCACTGATAGAAATATTTTTTTAAAGACTGAACAAACAGTTTTCAGACCTTAAAACCTCATGACCAGTATCAATGATGCAAAAGTGCTTGTTCTGCCATCCTTCTCATTTTAATCAGAATAATTGTAATGGGTTACTTTGTATTGTTTAAACAAATTCACATATCCTCATCTTTCAACTAAAATACCAATGGCAACTCATGGATCTAACTCAGCTTGAGAAGAGCTGAGGTTATTATGATTATTCCTCTTTCTGTTTGTTGTAGCTATGGCATGTTTCATGTTTGCTTCTGAAACACAACTACAGCTTATTGTGGCAGCAGATGTATACGCAACCTGGGGAGCCGGCAGTGGGAACAGGGAAGTCATGTCCCCACATCCTTTCAGTGATAAAAGCCTCAGGATAACATGTCTGTAAAGCTGAGCACATCTGAATGAGCCATTCAGAGAAGTGGAAGCAGGCCGGGATTGAAATAGCTAGATTGAAGTCTAGCTATTTATCTCTTCCTACAGTAGATTTGTGAGTGTTTGCTCTGGAAAGAGAAGAGGCTTCAGAAGCATTCAATGGTCACAAACCACAATGTTAGAGCAAAAGCGTTAACGCCTTTCTGTGGCAATGAGTTGTCTTTGTAAAAAGTACAGCAACTTCTGCCTACAGATAAATGCTTACAACAAGCATTTCTCAAATTGTGGGGAACCTTTAAGTCATAACAATGTGTTTTCTGTGACATACAACACTTCTCTGGATTGAAGTAGGGTACAAATTTTAATTCTAATGACAATTCCAGGACAGCTACTTTTTCAAGCACACATAACCCACTATAGTTACCTTGGTTAATTTTCTCTGTGCAAATAAGAACCACTACTAACAGCTAGCATGTTGTTACCATCCTCTTAATGACACATACATTTATACACAATTGTACTTATTATTATTACATAATCCTATATAATAATTATATATGCTATAGGTATGTTTAAGTATGTGTTATGTTGTTAAAATAATGTATTATGTAAGTAAATAGCAAATATTAGTGTATATGTATGTGCTTTGATACATAAATGCATGAAGGAGTAATGGATATTTTGACATAGGCTATGTTATTTTGAGTTGCATATGACCAAAAAATTGAGAAATAAAAAAGGACTTGTGTCAGTTCAAACTAAATTCCCTGGAGACAAAATAGGAGAGAATATCTAAATAATAAAAGTGGTGTATAAAATATATCCTTGGCATAGATTCTGATGGCAAGTCAGTGCTATAAATATTCTGTCAATATCCAAACTGTTAGTGATAAAATATTTTTGATAATAGATTAACATTAATTAATAAACGACCAGAAAAGAAAAAATTTAAAGTAATAAAAAATCAAACTGTATTTTCTTTTCTTTCCCTCATAGAATGACTTTGATTTTTACTGTACTCAAATAGATCTAAACATCCATGGACTGCCATCAGGCCACTTGTTATTCATGGGGAATTATAACAGAACTTGTCTTTCAGTAAATGTAATGGGAACAATTGATATTGTCAATATAATATTAGCACCTTCTATTTCATTTGGATTAATCTGGATGAATTTGGATTAATCTGGAAGTACAGTAAGGTCCCAGGAAATCAATCTTTCCATCATTTTAGACAGCCGAAATAGATGTCATTTATTGGAATAGTGGCATCATTTATGTGGGACAGACCTTCCAGTTGGAGTTTCCAAGCACCCTAACATTTCCACTTTGCCAAGCTTCCTGTAGGGTATGTATCCATTACTACACTGCCAGTTCCATGTGTTATGAACTCCAGTTGTAGTGACTTTAGCAGGGGCAAAACTGCAGGGCACATATATGATTTGGGTGACATATGCAAGAAGACAAAATGGGAAGCAAACACACACTGAAGATGTGAAGCTGAGAGGCAAAGAGGGTCATCTTCAAAATGCCCTTTGTCAATAACACACAGAAAGGAAAATCATGAGGTCTCTTGCTCCACTGGAGTTATTGCCCAATTTTGAACCTGTGTCTTTGCCCTGTCAGCCTTAGAAGCTCCTCATGCCCTAGATTTGCACTTTGTCACGACTGTAAGCATGAGGATAGCATCTTATTTCAAAGAGCTGCTTAATCAGGGAATGAAGGTACCTACCAGGACTTCTCTGTTGAGCACTGTGTCTTCCCAGTGCCATCCTCTGCTGCTGGCTGCTGTTGCTGGCACTAGCCAACACCCATGCATAAATAAATGTCCTTTACAGTCTCTGCATGAGACATTCAAAGACAAAAAGAAAGGAAGGTAACCCCCTAGCCTATAAAACCACTGTGAATATATTGACATTTAACTATTGTGACTTAATCTAGATTCGTAAATATGTTAAAATGAGTAAGTGATACACTCAGTGTCAATTAAAACAAGAGGATGACACAGCACTGAGTTGATCCTAGCCAAAGATATTTCTTGATGATCTGAAAACCGCACCTATCTACTGCTGATGCTTGGGGCAAATTATTTCTGTAGGTTCAAACAATTAGAGATACCCTTCTGAATGATGTTTATCTAATGCTGCTTTCTTCACGGTAAAGACTGTTAATGCAGCAGTTGAGCAACTCCAGGAAGGCACAGTTATCCTGAGATAATCAGGAGCCTGAGGGCTCAGAGGCAGTCATCTGTGTTCTCTGCCCCAATTTCATCGGTATGTTAAATTAAAAAAAAATCTCTATGTTAATACATCATGAAGGTCAAACATTTCATTGCAAAGAAGTGTGGAAATTCTAAAACAGGATTCCCAGTGCCATGCTCACTGTAAGTTTACACGTATATAGGGACAGTGCATTTTCCCAAATATTATTACTGCTGTCACTCAAAACCCATTAGAAATGTGGACAAATTATTGGGAAACTGATGTCTCAAAAATCGCTTATTTGTTTATTTGCCTCCATGTGTATGTGTTTATGAAGTGTGTAAGCAAATAACCAATTAGCTCAATTTCCCTTTGAACATGTATTTAACAACATTCTCTGATTCATTTTTTTATATATTATGTGATTGCATCCATAGGAAGGCAGAATTAAGGTTGATTTGTCCATCTTACAAATTCCCTGTAACTAAATGGAATCTATTTCATGTGACATCAATACCAAACTACAGGACACTGGGTAAGTGACATGTTTTTAACTGTCCTTGAGGGAAATTATGGTTTCCTTATAGGTTCAGCTGGCAAGCTTTTCACCACTGATATAGTCGGAAGCAAAATGAGGTTGAGATTTATTAGTGGTGTTTAGGATTCCTAATTATAGGCCAACCTTCCTTGGAAATATACTAAGAAACCTGAAATGAGCTGTAACGAGCTGACAGACATCTACATGACGGAATGGTGTGTGACTCTGTTGTGAATAGGTAGCTTATTAGAGAGCATTTAAAAAGTACATCTCCAAAGTGCAGCTTGGACAAGTACACACAGCTTTTCAACACAGGTGTCATGAATATGTGTCTGTGGAAGGAGTCATGGATTACTGTCCTCCCTACACTGCAATCTGAGAGAGCCATCTAATCACATTCTAGCTAGATGAGCAGAAATCTTGAGCATGGAAAATCTGAGAATTACTGGCCCAGTGAACTGATGACATTCAGCGTTCTCTGTACATTAAATAACGTGGGCAGCTTTGTTCACTTCCTGGAGTCCATGTATACTCCAATCACCACACACACAGCCTTCACAAACAGCCTAAACCATGCACAGAATGTTCCTGGGAACTAAAATACAATGTTATGCCTGGAACAGGGCAGATACAGGGAGAGCAGGACATGGGCCAACCTGGGAAAGCCTGAAGCATCTCAGAATTCTTCTATAAAAGGAAGGATTCCCTCCTGAAGGCTTTTGCTCCATAACTGAATGCCCAAATACAGAAAAAAAAAACCTCCCTTAAACGATAAAAAGCTATTTTCAATAATTGGCTATAAAATAACTGTTATCTGCAAGACACTGCTCTTTCTCTGAATCCACTGTAACATATCAATATTGTTAAATAACATGGTGCTAATCTAAGAGTGTTTTCAGGAAAAAAAGAGCTACAGTCCTCTCTTCTTATACCATTGAAAGACCATAAATACATAAATTAAGAGTAAATGCTGATCTGTGAACATAAATTTCAGTCTTGTAGTGGATGAAAGGAAATGTAAAGACTATCTTGAAGTTGATTATATCACATAACCCCACCCCAGAACTAACTTGCAATCTTAAATTGCTGTGTTAAAGCAAAACCGGGAGAGAAGATAAAAGACAAAGAGATTAAGAAGGGGGGGAAGGGGAAAGTTGCTGTTTTATATAATAATGGAATGATATATAACAAAGCTTAGGAAAATTATATGAGTAAGAGAAAGACTGCATTAAATCCATTACTGCAATTCATCGTGTCCCCTCTGGGACCTGCAACTCACACAATTTGGTCATTTTTTAAGGAAAAAGAAGAGTGAAAGGAAAAAGGAAAATTTACAAAGCGCAAGAGCTAGGAAAAGCAGGGAGTAAAACTAACAACTTGAGTGGCAATATCATTTGAAAAAAAAACACAACAGAAATGTTATTTACATTACATCATTAAAACCATGGCTCTGTGTCTTCTTTCATTTGATCCAAATTTGGAAATGCCTCACGGCAGATACGAACAGGCTGCACAACTACCACAGCCAGAGGAGTATCACCTTAGCATGTGAAACACAGCACCAGGGCAACAAGAGTATCCCCTTCACAAAAGGAAATGCAACACCAGGGCAACACCTTCCATTCTGTCCCTATCTTTTCTAGTGATTCACAGGGCTCCTCTTCACCCAGCCTCCTCTGAATGTTAAAATACTGTCTAGAGCTCAAATCGTAATAAATTTTAGACTGCTCAAGGTCATAACAGAAGTTTCTGTGTAGTGCAGAGGTAGTTAACAGGCTTGAGACCTTGAAGCAATTCTGAATTTGTAAGAAAGGTTTGGAGAGGACAGCATTTTCATTTCAAATGAGTCTTTTTATTGATAAAAAATGAATATAACTACACAGACATTTCATGGGAATAGAGTATTATGAAAACTTCCATTTGAAGTTCCGCAGAACTGCATAGTGTAGCAGTAGTAAAATGAAAGGACTCATGAAATAAATCTATTACACAAATAATCTATTTAGAACCTTGGACCAGTTAAGGAACAAGAAGGGGTTTGACCTCTGGGCCCTTCTGAAAGTCACAGCAGAAAGGAGTAAATAGGTTGTAGGCCTACTAGCTGATAAGACACCCTGAAAGAGAGGCTAAAATGAATCAAGCAAGATGCAAAGAACACAGCAAGAGGGAGCAAGAGGAGGCAGAGCATGGCATCAACATACATCTGCACATCTCCAATGCTGTTGATTATAATAGCACCTATATGACATGAAAAGATGTCAGAAAACTTTTCTAGATCAGACTGTGAGCCATGACCTGTGGCAGATGTGGCAACTTATTTGGAGATGATTCGAATATATGCATTCATCCAAAATCAGCACACTGGCCAACATTTTCCTGGGTTTACATTGGTTACTTAGGGGATAAAAAGTGTCAGTAAAATATTACCTTCCAACTAAAATACACAGATTAGCAGTAAACACTTCAATGAAAGGGCTGTTTGAGGGGTTTGCCATTCATAGACTTGTTAAGAAAGATGCAAATCAAATAACTTTTATCAGCTAAAAAAAACCCCACAATACATTCATTTTGGAAAAAGAAAAATATGGAGGGGAAAAAAAATACTCTGATTTTGGACAGCTTTAAAAGGCAAAGAATATGTGTAGACTTCAACAATCCTCATTAAGAACTCCTTCCTGATTGTAGCTTCAGCAACAGCTTCCATGGCCAGAGGAAAGATATGACAGAACAAGGCCATATGTACGAAGAAAGTTAAGGAGAAAATGATTAGCAAAGTTATGAAATACATTCTTCCTTCAGTGCATTTTGCTCTTCTAACCAAACTGAGTACCAAAATTAAAGAATTGCTAATGTAACTAATGATTTCCCTGCAAATGCTTTTGGTCCATTGTGTTAATTTTGGCTTGATTCTGAAGTGGACAGAAATGAAAGGAAGCAAAGAAAAAAAACCCAAACCTATCTATATTTCACTGTAAATTGCTATGTTAATTGGGGTATAATTCTGCTGCTGGGGGAAGCAGGACAAAAATCACTAAGTATTCTTAGACTTGTCATCATTAAATATACTTGCTCCTGTCTTAATATTGATGTAAACCAGAAGTAAATATATATTTTAAATGCACATATGGCTAGATGTTGCACATCTCTCAAGGGCTGATTTTAAGTCCTGGCATAAACTTCATTTCCAGTAGAGCCTCAATGTGGATATAAGTGAGTATTCTAAACAAGAGTAGGAATGAAAAAGAAAAAAAAAGAAAAAAAAAATCAAAGAACATAAGAAAAGCACAATAGTTAATATGTTGGTAATTACATTCAGTTATAATCATAAACACTTTTTTTTTTAAGCCAAAATTCTGTACTTTCACGTTCTGGTAAAGCAGAGCCAAAAGTATCCACTTCTCATACATTTGACTGGGACTATGACAGCAGTCCCAATGCTGTTTTTGCTTGGGCTATTCTATTCTGCTGAATGCATTATTCTAAAATATCTGGTAACAGTGTGGAAAAAAGACATCCTCAGGAACTATGCAGAATTATAAATGGGGGAAACTAAGCACTAGTTTAGAACTTTATACTGCCATGTTATCTGAATTGTGAGTGTATCAGTCATCAGCAGCCAACTGCCATTGCACTCAGTCCCTTTTATGGAAGACTTTGACGAACTATCCAGGCACAAGAGCTGGTGATTCAGGAGGCAATAGCTCTTCTGCACCAGGTGCTGCTAACAGTGTTCTCCTGGAAAAGTAGGGAAGTAAAACTTCTGAAGCTTTGAAATTGCTAAAACATGTTACTTTTTTTTTGAGGTTTTGTGGGAAGTGATGATCGCCCAGATCCTGGACAGATTCTGCTCCAGGTAATTACACTCCCACTCTAGTTCCAATTAGATACATTACTCCTCATTTACTCTTTTAAAACGCTTATGTTGCTGTGACAATTTTGTTCTTTATCTGATCAGTTGGTTGTCCAATGCAATTTGAAAGTTCTTTTCAACATGGGATAAAATAAAGTAGGCTTTTCCTTTTACCAAATTAATCCCTATTTTTAAGAGTTTAAATTCCAGAGCTCAGGGCATTTTCTTGAATCTCTCTGCAATTCAGAGTACTGTGCTTTCACAACAGCCATGTTGTGAAACAGCTATTCCTTACTTTATCTGAAGAAACCGTAGTGATATAGAAGCAGTCCCTCAGATAGGAGAAAACAGATTAAAAAATGAGACTCCTGTAAATAAATGCTGACATTTACAATTTAAATTGCAGTACTGTCCATTGCCTGTTCTTCCCCAGCTTAGAAAAACAAAAGCAAAATTTGCTCCTCAAAGCTGTTATCATGAGGTAGGGAGGGAGACATATCACAAGACAAAGGGAGGGTTATATGATATGGACAAATATAATGGGCAGGGAAGAGGGGTTAGCCCAGTAAGAGATATCAGCAGATAAAGTGGAAGTCATGGAACATCCCTCAGAGAGAGGAAAAAGCATTAATTCAAGATAGTTTGGACAAGGAAGAAGAGCAGAGAAGTGACTGAGGATTTTCCCCAACAATAAGGTAAACATATGGAAAGTGAAAAAGACTTGGGAAAAAATAATCTTGGAGCTAAGTTTCAGTCAAGCTTATGATTAAACCCCTGTTTAAACAACAAAGGTTTAACGATTTGATTAATAAATGGCAATATATCAAGAAGACCCAATAAAGAGAGGTTAAGATGCAGAACTGCATAATGGAAGCTATGTCAGAAGTGAAGATGATGAACTAGTAGATCTGAAAATTATCAGTGTCAAAATCTCAGGCTGAAGCTGTATCAACAGATAGGAAGACACAGAGAAATTGCATCGAGTTTGTAGAGGAAGACACATCTCTGAAACATCTCAAGGAGCTATCCAGGCAGGCAGGTATTCTCACTCTACGTGACTAAATCTGAGTATGGAGAAATGCCAAACAAAAATCATGCTGAAGGATAAAGAACGATACAGATATGTCGTGCACCTATGTCTCAAAAATGACAAACAGTTTGCTTTAATGTTGGAGATGTCTCCTTATTGCTCTCATAATCCAAAGCACATTCTTGTCTAGTAAATGCTCTCTTCCTGGAACAACTGAGTCTCCAAACTAAGAATCGATCCCTTTCAGCCCATTCACCAGAAAAGACGAGGACTTTGCTTCCTCTCTGAGAGCAAAGTATCCTCCTAGATCAAGCAAATGACATGTCTTTTCTCTTTGGGACAAATTTCTAGAAAAGTTCACAGCTAGCTGGCACACAGCCAGCACAACATTCCCTGGCACCACATACCCATTAAACTTCAGAGTTTGCTGGCACAAGCCAGCTCTGCATTCTGTCCCGGAGAGATGGCTGTATTTCAGCAGTAATGAAACTGCAATACACATAAAGCCACATTCTTCGCTTCAACACCCATGCAGCCCCAGTGAAAACTATGCAGGTGACCAAAGGCCACTCTGCCAAGTTTTATTAAAGCATCATTTAAAAAATAAAATTCCTCTATATTCCCCAAATAATCTGTAAACTCCCCCTTGCCCCCCACTAATTCCACAGAACTTTCTAACAAAATCCGTCCTCTACTTCTTCCTCCAGAGAGGTCCTTCTATGTTCCCTTGTAGCTGCTCCTGACAAGACTCTCAATGCTATCAGGCAGCTCAATGCGTTAGCGACAAGTAGGCCAAATTAGCTTTGGCTAAGCACTGGTCATTGAAATTTGAAGGGTTTGAAGTACGTGCAGGCAACTGGTAAATAGAGAGACAGAATTGACAGCCCAAACAACAAGTGGTACAGTGCTTTGGAAAGGTCTATTTGTCATTAAGGTTTATGGGCATACATAGATCTCTTCTGTTTCTCCATTTGGCGAGCAGGCAGCTGGATATTTGACCTCCTTCTTTTAAAATCTCCAAACCGATGCTGTGCACAGGCAGGCCAGCTAAGGCAAGGGGATACATCTGTGTTGTTCCTATCTAACACAAAAGCAATGTGCCCCCCATCTCTCCCATTTCTTCCATATTCCTGGTTCTCTGGGGAGTTACTCCATCCTCCTCACTGACACAGTTGCTTGGGCCATCAGTGAGCAGCTCAGGCACATGTAGAAACCCTTTGCAGGCTGAGCAGAACAAGTCCTGTGGGGTACAGGGTAAGTATGCTTAACAAGCGCACCAATTTCCATTTGCCACTCACGCTGATATGAGTAAAGCTGGTTTAACAATTGCGCTGAGGATTAGCTCAATGATTCATAGGAAAATCCAAACTTAAGGGCCCGTTTTACATCCCAAGTATGTGGCTGAGAGCTGGGAAAAGGGAACAGCCCGTCTCTTGCTCAGAATGGATCCTAATTGCCTATTTCTTCCAGTTACAGTGATCAATCTCCAAGCATGTCTATATTAAGTAAACCATATGTGTATATATACACCTCTTTTAAAATACCGAGTTTCAGATTCCTCTGTATGAAACTCAAAACGCCAAGACCTGCTCATGGGAGATTCATCTAGACTCCCTAAGGCCCCTTCTTGTTTTCTTGTTGTATAGAAAACAGCAAATAAAATTGCCCCCACTGCAAATAAAACATAGGGCAATTAAAGGCACACTGCAAATTATTACTACAGTAATGACACACGTTTGGTCCTAGAATGTCGCTTGTTATTTGTGATTAATCTAGCTCACTGAAGAAAGTTATGAGCGCAGAGGATGTATCTTTCTGTTTCTTCTTTTCCTCTGAATGTTTCTGGGTGCTGTTAACAATATCCGCCAATAGAAAAGACGAAAGCAACAGAAACATTTTTCTATCTGGTAGTAAACATGCTACCCAGGTAATAATTGCATGAGATGTTGTTATGATTTTCACTTGAAAGGCCATATTTTATTTATTTTGACACCTCTCATTAGTAATTTTTGCCCTGCATAGGATGCCCTGCTGAGAAAGGACTGGCTTCTATGTACTTGATTTCTCACAACCTGAACTCTCCCGCATTATCCGTCATTTATGGGGATTCATTATCGAAGCACTGCACAAGGGTTTAAGCTGTAAAACACCAAGAGATTTGTCTGGACTTTGGAAGAGATTTTATGACGTTTGGGATTTGGGAGTAACGCTCTGAAAGAAAAATGTTTTTCAAATGCGTCACTTTCTGGATGCCTTGAATCTCGATGAAGCTTCCCTTACCAAGGGCGGTTGATTTCACTGGTCAGTCAGTCTTTGCTCTGAGCCTTTAGCGTCTCCCACACATTCATTTGAAGCTATATGGCCTCCAAACATTTATAGCGAGGAACTCTCTATCATGCAACTTGGGGAAATGTAATATATCTTTCTTTCTTTTTTTTTTTTTAAATCCCTTTTCTGTCTCTGTGCTACAAACAGAAAGCCCGTGCTTCCTCCACACCCAGTCTCCCTGCCAGAAGCCTCTCTGCAACTTCCTGTCAGTTTTACACTCTGCTGTGGACTTCCTCTGAGCTAAAGTTTTATCTGAGCGTACCACATTAACTATTTGCTTACTAAGTGTTTCCTAGGAATATAGACGCTTATTTGTTTTTAAGCTTTATCAGTTAAACCCTTTGTAACTGGAAAATATTAGTGACACTCAGGGGAAAAAAAAACCCCAAAAGTTACGTTATTTAGGACTGATATAAGAGAAAGGCTAAGAAACACTGTAATTATTTGCAGGCAATGGGCATCGTGCTTTGTATCAGAAGGGCTAATGACAGGCTGCTCACATCCAGAGATGTAATAATCCCCAGGAAAACAGTAGTACGTTGCATTTCTTAAAAAACACCCTTCACCAATGGACCTCAAAACACATTTAGAAACGTAAGAAGTACTACCCTGGCATTTAATGTTTTCAGCTCTCAACGTTCTAAATTAACTTGTATCAACCCAGTGTTGAGCTCTAACTAACCTATGGCTCCTACTTAGGGCTTACAATGAACTTGAGGAAGAGAAGACTGTGTTATCCCAATGAGGCCGTGGGCACAGTGGGACTTGTGTTACCCCAAAGGATGTGCTCCTAAGATCTAACAGTGCTGGAACCGGGGCTCAGACCACAGGACCTCCAGTCCGGCAGCCCCTGAAACGATGCTCCATCCTCGAGTGAAAATCTCCCAAGCCCAGAACAGGAGCGTTTGGACGAGGGTCCACGCCTCTTGCCCGCCCTCCCGCCCCCGGGCCCGGAGAAGGCTTCTCCCTCCCTTGCTGCCACCGCAGGCGGTGGCGGCTGGTCGGGGCAAGCCAGAGGAGGTCACAGTGCCGCCCACCCCAGAGGGGCGTCCAGTCAGGGCAGTGCCAGCGGCGCGGCGGCGGCGGCGGCCACCCCTTGTCCCCCGCCTTGCCCTCCGCGCCCGGCCGTGCCGCGGGGGCTGCGTGCGGGGCTACCCGCGCCAGCACGGGGTCCTACGGCGGGGGAGGGGAGGGGAGAGCAGGGAAGGGGCGGCCGCGCGGAGCCGTGCCGT
>WBNH01010577.1:45796-118306 GCA_013401255.1 Urocolius indicus | reverse complement strand
GGGGGGGGTGCCGCCCGGTTCGGCCGCGGCGCGGGCGGGGAAGAGGACGGTCCCCGGCTGCCGCCGTCGTTGTCAGCGGGAAGCCCGAGCCGCAGCCACACCTAGTCCGGTCGGCGGAGAGGAGCCGCTCGCTCTTTCCGGCGGGTGTGCGGGGGCGAGGCGGGGGGGACAGGCCGGGTGCGGCCGGGCAGCCCGCCCACCGCCGCTGCTGGACCGTGGGACGAGCAGGCGGCGTCGTGGCCAGCGAGTTCCCCTTATTTTGCCTATTGCAAAATAAAAAGGCCGTGACAGGGACGTTCATCCCGTGCGAGCGAGCTCCCCCCCGTCACCGCTACCCGTGTCAGAGCGAATGGAATGATTAGACTGACGCTCCCTGCACCAAACCCGTCTCATTAGCCCGAGATACCTTGTACCCCTCTGCGTGTGTTGGTGAAGAAGTGGCGGGAGGAGAGCAAAGTTTTTCAGAGAGGAAAATAAACCCGAATCCGAGCGTCTCCGTGCTGGCCTCGGGTTACAAAAAAAAAAAAAAAAGAGGATAATAAACCAAGGTTTCCTGAAAGAAAAAAAAAAAAAAAAGGAAAGAAAATCGGTGTGCTTCTGCATGCATTTCCATCTGCAAGGGATGATGTGTGCTGCTCGGGGTAAAACAAACAAACAAAAAAAAGTCTTTTTGTGTACTGTCGTGGGATGTGACAGTAAGGTAGCACAGTTCCAACAGAGGGTATTTCAGTGATGCCCAGCTGGAAAATCATACAGCTCATATATGGGTTCTTGCATGTAAACGTTTTGATTAGTGTAATTTGTTGTTTTCAGCGTTAAACAGCTACGTTTTACCTCCACGTGAAATGTGTAGAGTGCATGACAACTACTTCTAAGTACTTTTTCACAGTAAAATATACATTGAATCCGCTGTTAGAAGACTGTTCTGTGTTTTGGTTTTGTTTTTTAATTTTTCATAAATTTGAATTAAAAGGTAAAGAAGCAATCACATTGTCTTACATAGTAACTGTTCAAAAACAAATGTGTTTCCCTTTGGAAAGAGTCTTTTCTGTGGAAAATGTAAGAAAATGACCAAATTACCATCTTTTGGATGATTTGCCTCTGTGTTAAAATTGCAAGCTTTTTTTTTTTTTAAGAAGAAGAAAAACTTGCTATGGTCTAGTATCTTCACTTTATTCGTTGCATCTTGTTTTCTTGCTTGAAGTCTATCCTGTAGATTTCATTTCAGCTAAACTTGAGCTGAGCGAATGGGGGGAGGGGGGAGGGGGGGTTACCTTGGCTGTTCACATCAAAGACTTTGCAAATAAGCTTTTTAACTAATTAGTATTTTACTCTTTGCTACCTGCACGTTTTCAGGGATGCTTCTTGTAGTGATGTGAACTGCTTTCAACTTGGAACTGTAGTGCAAACCTTTATGATTACCTGTAGCTAAATAACTGAGTTTTGAATTGCATTGTGCGATATAAATGTCATGTATCTTCTTTGTAGCAAAGCAGATCGTGCTTAGGGCACCTGTCTGCGTGGGGGTGAAATAATCTGCAAACCAGAGTTGAAAGACTCTGAGTGTAAAACCAGAGCTTGCATACAAGGGGGAAAAAGAACCCAAACCAATAGTCTTATTACCGTGTGTCTTTCTTCTGTTACTACATACGTGCACCAGATAAGTTTTCCAAGTGGAATTAAAATTGTGCATTTTGTTCTGATGCTCTACTGTAGGACAGTTCATTGCAAATAAATCTGAAATGAGCCTTGACAGTTCTCTTTGTGCTGTGCTAGTTTTGCAGAGTAAAACTGACTGTCTTCTTAACTAGAACATTTCTGGAACAGAGGCAGACAGATGGGAATCTAGGTGAGGGCCTACAAAAGGAGAAAGAAATTACTTGTGTGCCTGAGGAAGGAAGCATGCTGAAGACTATGCTGTCACTTGTGATCTAACAGTTAGTAAGTGTTACTGAGAACTAAAATAAATGTCCACCTAGCATCTGGGATGTGGGAAGTGCAGAAGTCACAGAAGTACTTGAGTACTGGATACTTACTGCTATACTGCCAATCCCGTCATCCACAGAGCTCTGCTAGCTGCTCGCAGTTAGGTACGGAGAGATGCTCTTAAGGATAAGACTATCTTATAGAGAAAAACAGATGCTCCGTTGTTCTTCCTTTATGAAGTGACCTAAGTCACACTTAGATGACTTTCAGATACCTTGCAAACATTTGAGAGTGTTCTTCAGGGTAAGCTCAAGTTGTGATGCGTTTTAATCAAAATTGCTCTCATAGTGAAGATATCACTAAGCATACCCTATGCAACAGAAGTTTACGTTTAGCTTGTGGTTGCCACTGTTCTGCCTCAGAACAAATACAGAAGCAGACCGAAATGCACTGTGTAATATCAGTGTGTTGAATCCCTGCTGAGTTGGGGCAGGTTTCTGCTGTGTTCTGTTGCATCTAGGTCAGGTGGAGGGATATTTTAGACAGCTTCCTTATTCAGAGAGATTAAAGGAATATCTTCAGTAACTACACCTTGAATGAGTTTAATAGTTTTAAAGTTGGCTGAGTTTTCAAAGTTCTTCAGCAGTTGACTGATAGAGCTTTAGCATCTCAAAGCATCTAATACATTGCTTTCTCCTTAGAGCCTGTCAACTGTAAGAAAACTGAGTGGGACAGGCGTAGTAGAAGTAATATTTTGATGGAACTGTGGTGGTTTGCTTGTAGTAGGCAAGCACTACGTGGAGAAAGTCAAAGGCCTTGTCTGCTGGCACAAACTGTTTCTTCGTGAAGCGATTGAATGTGAGACTACCTTCAAAAGCAGCAATAGGTTCTGTCTTGAAGCTCTCATCTCTTGAGCTTAAGAATGCCTAAAGAAACACTGGACAACTAAAAGTGAAGAGTGTTTCTTACTAGTGTATGTGCCTGTTCGTATATGCAGTTGTGAGCTCCTGGCATACTGTGTGTTCATTTCATCTAGCAGCAGGGAGAGGGAAGAAGGCTGTAAATGCCAGGGTAGAAATCTGCCTGTTAGGCAACTTTTGAAATACGAAGTGATTTGGGGGCCCTCTGGCTATTCGGGATGTTGTTTTTTTTTTTTTTTTTCTTTTCAAGAGCAGTATTTTAATAGTAACTTTTACTACTGAAGCAGTAGCATGGAAGTCACTAGAAGATCCTTCAGGAATGTGTGTAATGGAGTTAAAGGAACTTCTTAGAAATGAACAAGGAAGAAGAGGAGGCACTTGACAATATCTTGTATACTGTCTCACTCACATTTCTCATTATTAATCCAAGGACTTTTATGTTTTTGAAGCAAGTCCCTGATATGCAACTATGAAAAGAGACTGTCAATTACACTATATATGGTTACTTGATTTTTGACCTAGAGAGGAAGGCCAGACCATTGACAGCCTATCTCTTCTAATGAACTGCTGCTTGCATCTTGTGACAGGGAAGCAGCATCTCATGTTTCTCTTCAGCCTGAGATTCTCTTCAGGGAACCCCTAGTTTCTTAGATCACTATGTGTCATTCCTGCAGCTGTTTCAACAAAGGAAGATGTTCTAAATCTGAATTACTTGACCAGGTCTTCTGCAAAAAGGATATTGCATGCCACTGTTAAATATAACTCTAATGTCAGAACTGTGAGTAACTTTATATCATTTCATTTCCGGATGGTATTGAAGAACTGGAACAGGAGAACAGTTATTTTCATAACTGAAGACAAAGCGAGGATCTGTAGTTGTAATAGAAACTCTGAGGAGAATGTGCTCTTTGCATCAAAATTTATTGACCTTCTGGTGAATGTTACTTGCTTTCATTGTAACAAATTATTATTCTTGATTTTAGTAGGTAATCTGAATTAAAAGAGAAGATATAGTTGAACAATTTTTCCTTTAGTGTGGCTTACTTTGCAGCTTTGTGTGAAATGAGATGGTGAAAGTTTGTTCTTAAATTAATTTGCTATTTATTACCTGAATAATGTACGTTGGCTAGCCTCTTCTTCACTTAAATAATTTGTGAACAGCGATAGTCCCTGCAACTGTGTCATATTTTTTTCTCTGTATTAATTTGATTAGCTTTTGAAGTCTTGTCTTCTTTTCTGCTCGTAGTCTCTGTTCCTGCCACCTAACTAGTTGTGCCTTCACTTTTTTTTTTTTTCATGTCTGCAATGAAAGAAAATTTCTTAAAAGCATTCTTCATGTATCAGGAAGGAGCATAAAGAGTACCAGCACATCTCTGTTAAAGATGAACTGTAGGTATAGATGAGTTGTCCATGTAGAATTCAAGAGGGGAGGCACAGAGGGCAAAAGGAGGACCTGTACATTCAGCACTACTGAAATCAGGGTGGCTTTGGTAGTTGCAGGGCCAGGCCAACTACCTCTGTTTTTTTTTTTTCTAAAGATTTCATGTACTGTCAGTGTGTTTTGAGCTGAATGATGTATCAGAACTTGGACAATACTGACTTGTACAATCCTTGCTTGCAGTTACACAAACTTCTGTAACATCTAGGCTGACAATTCCCACTGGTGTAATTCACTGGAAGACTGGAGGAAGGTTGCAAGGTGTCAGATTTTTTTCTGAATCTGGAGAAAGGTACACTGTAACAAGTGGAAGTTACCTAAGGATCCTACTGTTTGCAACACAGTATTTAGGACTAGATTTATTTGTTTACAATGTGACATTTACAATTGAGACTGAGCTGTGTGTGGCTATGTGTCCAGGTTAGTGAAGTGGGGGGGCAGCCACAACATACTGCCCAGAAACCTCTTTCATTAATCTTGAAAATGTGATGTGGTTAAGGTGAATTATTAGACCTTGTAAGATGTAGTCAGTAACCCTTCTCTCATCTTTCATTGGGAAGCTACTTAAATGATAGCACTCTGAAAGCTCAAATATACAAGATGACCCATAAGTGTAGCCTGCTTGGCTTTCTGCATACAACATTGCTGTAGGATTTTCCTAGACTTGGGAAAGTGTATAAAGCAATACTTCATGCAGAATCTTGACTTTTATGCTCTGGAGTTATACAGTTTGTATGTATATATTGTACTGTCTCTCTGTGACCCTTCTGATTTGTTTGAAATGGAGACTTGATGGGCAGTTGGCCTTCTATAAGTGTGATGGGTTCATTCCCATTCAGGAAATGGTCCTTTTGTTGCTTACTGTCTATTGGTTGTGCTGATGCAAGCATTCGGAAGGTGTTGCATGTTTTCATGGGTTTTATGATGATGATCATCAGAAACGAGTTCTTAGCTAATGTGAAGTCACCTTTAGGATTCTTGCACATATTATACGGGTCCATAGAGTGATTTCCAAGATAGGTTTTTTTAATCAACACCATTCACTGAATATAAGTATACCATTTGAGATGCCTTGAACTTGTGTTCTTAGCAGGCTGAGAAATGCTGTGTTCAAAATCCAACTTCTGCTGACATGACTTATTTGAGAATATGTCATGCTTCTAGAAACTGATGACAAATCTTAGCACTTGATAGAACCTAGGAGACTGTGTAGTAGTCCTGTAGCATGAGTAAGGAGCACTGGAAGAGGCAAGAATAGCTGACTGCCGTGCTGGAGAATCAGTCTTCCATGATTCTGATATATCTTTTTTTTTTTTTTTTTTTTTTTTTTACTTAAATAGCAGGTTAAGTGAGATATGGAGCATCCTGGACATCTGAAACAAGCATTTCAGAGTGATACCTATTTTTGCTTATTGTGCATTCTTACAGTTTATTGTTACCTTTTCACCTTTCTTTATATTTGAACAAGTCCATTGCTTTTTTTTTTTTTTTTTTTTTCCAGCGATCCACTGGCTTGTTATTTTTTTCTCCCTGAACCTTTTATTTCAGGAAACACCCTAAGCTAAATTGAGGTTCAGCCAGATACCTCGTGTAGCCAAAGTTCTGCAAAAACAGGAGTAGCTGAAAGCAAGGTTTTACAATTAAGTGCTTTAGGCCACTGTGTTTGCTGTGTTTGGCATCCTTTTGATATATGTGTTGCTTTTCATCAAACTCTTATGAGTAATCTCAGAAGTGCTGTATGTGAGTAGGAATTAGAGTGAGAAAATAAGAATATTTCATGTGGAGACTGGAATGAAAGCATCAAGTAGATTATACAGTTTTATTCTGGAAGAACAAAGAAATAGAAGTCCTGATGCTGTCTCTTCCTTTTCTGCTAGAAATTTGGCTCCTGTCTAGCCATGAAACTGGTGAAGAAGCAACATTAAGTGCATGTTAGTTGTGATTTAGTTTAACTACAGTAACCAATGTTTTGAACAATGTGCAGTCTTGCTAACTGAAAGTAGTACATCCTGCTCCTAGCCAGAAGCGAGATCTTAAAATACTGTTTGCAAATACTTTTTCTTTCAAAGACAAATATATCGACTTGACAATATTTGTATTTTCAGGTAATGTAATTCTTCCATTACTTAATGTTATTGTGGACTGCTTTTGAAATGGAAATCAGTGGTATAAGTTTCACAGAGGAAAGCTCTTTTCCAAGCTGAATGCTGAGTCTGCTCTGATAGAAGAAGTAAAAATAAGGAACCATTCACCGCCTTATCTATAGAAAGTTGAAGTCATAGATATCAAGAACCTAAACAGAGGACACACTGGATAAACTGAAAGTACCCTAAGCAGTGTGGAAATACGAGGCTGTGGTTTCATGAAGGATAAACTTGCTTCACTGTAACAGTCAGGGTGGATTTGAAAAGTCATTCTTCCACTGAGGCTTTGCCCAATGTACAGATTATTTTGAGATGTGTTTAATTTGCTGGAAGTAAAACTTCAGTAAAAAAATGTAGGATGTAGTAGTAACACTTGCGAAAATGCTGTGCTGGGTATCATAGTCTAAGCAATAGATGACTTTTAGACCACAAGACATGCTGATTTGTATTTAGAAAGATCTTCCCATCCAAACCTCTGGAGCTGATTTTAAACTTCAATATGTTTTGGGCATTTTCTGTTACCCTATCAAAATTCATATTTGATTTGAATTAAAGCAAAGTGAGTCTTAAGCTATGACAGCTTTTTTTCAGAAAATGACAAGCTTTGAAGATGTAGAGAACTGTGGTCTAAACAAAAACTAGAGTGATCCTAAGAAGATTGAAATGGACTCTTGTGGAGACTTGATTAAACAATTTTAACTCTTACTAATCTGGTAACTCTCTACTAAAGGTCTAGTCAATGTAATAAAGTGATGTGGGAATGAGTATGACTGGAATTTTATTTGGTTAAAATTATTCAACTTTTTTGTGTGGGTGTCCTTGTGTCTGATCTCAGGCTTGCAGGCATGAATAGCCTACATTTGGGTTCCTGCTTATAACTGTTGTTTCTTTCCTCTCTCTTGCAAATTCCTGACCCATTCAGTGAGACTTTTGGGGAGCTATCTTAAGATGCATCAACTGCTCACAAAGCAAATGCAAAACTACAGCAGTTCACAGCTTGGTGTGTTAAGATAAGCCAACATTTGTTTTGGGGAGGAGTAGGGAAGAAGGGTGGTGTTCAGTTGATTGATTTTTGAGTTTGTTCTTGGTTTTGTTTTATATTGGCTTTTTGAGGATTAGTGTTTGGATTGGGTTTTTTTATTAAATGCACTTATCTGAAGCTTGTGACAACTTACCAGTTGCCTCACAAGTGATCATGTTGTCTCCACATCTGCGTATGAGTTGTCATCCAGTCAAGGTACATTGGCAAGCTGGACATTCACTGAAGAGCAGGTACTTCTTCCTTGCTGCCAGAAATAGAACCAGACATTCTGCCCGAGTTTCAGCCACTTCAGTGAAGCATTTCAAACCTCTTACAAACCCACCTTTATCAGTGGATTTGTCTAATAAAGTTACCCTTGAAAAGAAGCAGTTAAGGCTGCACATCCATTATTGCAGAGACAGCAAAGTCATGTGGCAGAAGATGGCACTTACTGCTAGGTGGTGGTGTATGCTTTTTTGCAACCTAACCTCAGGACAGATGTTTAATAGAATCATAGAATGGTAGGGTTGGAAGGGATCTTTAGAGATCATCTAGTCCAACCCCTCTGCAGAAGCAGGTTCACCTAGATGAAGTCGCATAGGAACGTGTCGAGGTGCATCTTGAAGACCTCCAAGGAAGGAGACTCCACACCCTCCCTGGGCAGCCTGTGCCAGGGCTCCCTCACCCTTTTTTCTTATATTAAAATGGAACTTTTTGTGTTCCAGCTTCCTCCCATTAAACTCTTTCCTGTTGCTAGATACTATGGAAAAAAGGAATACCCCAACTTCAAGCTTTAACAAAAGAACTATTTGTGAAATTAAGTATAACTTGAGTGACTTCGAATGGCATTTGCTGCTCACGTTCAAATACCGTGTTTCTATTAGGGAGGTATTGATTAAGAGGTCAAAACAGACACAAGTTGCAATTACTTCGAACTTTGCTGGTATGGTTCATTTATCATAGAAGAACTAATTTTATTGCTGTTAATGAGACCTAGTAGCTAGTATTCTCAGTTTGTGTAGAATCGGTGTCCTTTCAACAGATAAAACTTCTAATCTTAATTAAAACAACGTATGGGTATTTGTAAGACTGCTCTCAGGCTAACGTGATTTCTAGTAGAATTATTGTAAATCATGCTGTGGAAGGATACTTTGTATCACAAGGGCCTACACCAGCTAGTCTTAAAAGATCCTAGGATGGAAGGAAATCTGTATATCTGTGCCTTGATGATGTGTTAGTAATCTAAAGAAACCTGAATTGAAACCAAACTTTTAATAGTGAACACAGTGCAAGTAATGATGCTTTGGTATGCGAGTCCTGTCATTGCTGGGGTATATATGATGTGTGGGTTAGAGAAGAATAGACAAGAGGGACAAAAATTCAGGTGACGCTGGAATTGCAGTTGAACTGAGCATTGCCTTATCTTGGAAGAAGGAAACCTGATACAAGACTTTACTGGTTCAGCAGCCAGTGTCACAATCAGCGTAGGGCTAGGATTGCCAGATGTTAAGCTGATACCACGTAGAATTTGACGCCAGGTCTTGTTTCTGCAACAGAAGTTAAGATGCCTTGTTTCCAAGGAAGAGTATCTTAAGCCAACTGGCAAGTTATTCTTGAAGTAACTTTCGAACTACATAAGTGCATTTTTACAAGCGAAGCATCATTACTCTGAAAATTTCCAGGCCTTACTTGTAGTTCTGCTGGATTTAACTGGTTTTGTAGCTGGAAAGAAAATTTACCATAACAATTAGAGGCAGCAAACGTGCTTAAATCTGCTTTTCATCATAAGGATGTGTATCAGGTAAATCACACAGAGTGTACCATGATGTGACAATCCATGGATCAGCAGTTTTAGAGCTAGATACTGATCCTCGTTTGCAATGACAGTCAAATTCACATCAGTAAATTGCTGTCTCAGTTCTCAGACCTTGTTGTACTTATCTTATACATAGCAAAATACTGTAATGTGGTAATTATGCATTCTCTGGCTTTAATATGCTTGTAATAATTTTAAAAATCCGAGTGTTCTTCTTTCAATTTGTTGTCTGCCTGGATTTTATTTGCAAGTGTAAAAAAAAAAACATTTGCAATTCAGTGTCTTCAGGAGTTCCAAGATCATTGTTTTAGCTGGAAGTCTGACTGGTGGAACATGCACAAAAAACTTTCATGTGGGACGGTGGTTATTTTGCAGAAATAAAGAGAAAATGCAAAACCATGGCATACAGTCACCAAAATTAAGAATAAATCTGATAAATAGTGCAAACTGTGATTGAGGCTTAAATAGACTCTGTAGCTTAGGTTTTCAGAGGGCACTCCAAACTTGAGTTGACATGTTAAATTTTTGCACAAAGTTGAAACTTGAAGGCAGTAAACATTGAAACATCGCATTTTTTGTAGCTTATAAATGTTCATTACATGACTTGCTTAGAAATGACTTTTTACACTTCGTATGAAACTGCTGCAAGTTGCGCATGTTTGTTAATCTCACATTAGGAAGCTTTCATCTTGAGATATCAGTGGCTTCAAGCAGGCCAGTTTTCATCCTTAGAACATGCATTAAGTCTGTGTTCAGATTTAAGAAGAACCTGGGAGTTAATTTTTACTTAAGGGAGGGGGGAATGGATTTTATTTAGCTATACTAATTATAGACAGTGGAACTAGTCTCATGAGGTAAGCTCATGTTAGCTGCTTTGGGGAAATTGTCCCATGTGCAGTATTAATTAATAGCAGTGTTAGGCCATGTTTGTGCTGCAGCAACTTGTTCTCAGGTCTCTGCCTTCTTTTCTGCGATGGTTAGTATGATTTCATGTCACTGCATAAGCTTAATCACTCAGATTTTTTTAAAAGCCTCTGAAGTTTTTCTGGCATCAGTTAAAATATTTGAATATAATTGAAGAAATATTTTTGTCCAAGAATTACTGTATTAGTGCCCAGAAGAACTAGCTGTCCAACTGACAAAATACTTGTTTGTCAAGACCAGAAGCTATCAAAACCATGTAAAAAATGAGAAATGAAAGTTGCTTCTAACTTTGTTTACTGAACAGTTGACTAGCTTCCAAAGAGTCTGCATTACTAATGAAAGAGTGCTACTTCCAGGAGTCTTGAGTAAGTCTTTAGTTACACCAAAAAGCTGGTTAGGTCTGTCTTGTCTTCAGAACTGATTTCTGAATAATGTTTTCTATAAGTGTGAGAGTCATCTCTGAAGTATTTTCTTTTTTATAAGAGATATCATTTACCTTGCTGAGTAAGGATTATCTGATTCCTAAAGCATCTAAAAGTTGGTGAAAATGAACTGGCTTCCATTTTAGGTTATGTTGTCAAGGTGCTGCTTATGCACTTCAAGTATTCTGAAAACAAACCAATTCCTTGGACTTGAGGGATAAGAATTTCGGGTTTCCTCTTACATGTAACTATTTGGGAAATACTAAGAACAGTACCTCTCTGATTAGTTGCTTCCCTGAAAAGGGGGTTCTAAATAAAGGGATGCAAAACTTAGTGCAGTCTGGATGGTACAGACCCTTTGGCCATCTGAAAATGCTCCAGTACCAGAAGTGAGAAACATTTTGTCTGGAATTACTTCATCCTGTGACCCTGGTTGTTCCTGTGGCAGAACTAGATCTGTTTATCTAAATGTCTGACTGTTGTAATCTTGTTGCATCTCGGGGCCAGTATCCCATCCATGAGAAGAAGCGTTTCTTTCCTTGGCTTTTCTTCCCTATGCTAATGATAAACGTATAAACTGGTTGATGAATTTGCTTCATATGTTATTCTAATGTGGTTTGTTTTGGTTTGGTTTTTTTCCTCATGCAAGAAGTTGGGATTAATGTAGGAGTACTATTCCCAAAGTGGTTCTAACAAAGTGTCTCTTCCAGAGAGGTAAATGTGCCAGGGCAGAACCATTATGGAAGTTTCAGTGAATACATTACAACTTCACAACACAGCCAGAATGTCAGGGCCTGAACAAGAATCACGGTGTCTGTAAATTAATGAATAATTGTGATCTCTTCTGAAAATGATAATGCTTCTAGGAGGGATTAATTGCATACCTGAACAACTAGTTCACATAAGCAAGTCTTAGGGATATCATCAAGTAGGGACTGTATTTAGCTTGTCTCTGGCCTGAGGCTGAGCTCAGTTAGAGCTTCATTTGGTTTGATATCACTTGGAAAGATTAGATTATTAGCTTTCCTGTTCCTCAAACAGGTTACAAAGTTGAATTAGAAACCAAAATTTGAAGCTGAAAGGAGTTGAAACAAAACTTTCGTAACTGCTATGTCAACACCAGTTACCAATGGTATTTGAACTTTCTTTGAATTCTTCATTGCATGGTTGCTTTTTAGGAAAACTTTACATCAGTTAGCTGTGCAGTTTCTTCATTCACTGCTAAAGCAGAGTTTCTTATTCCTCTACTTCCTCAGCATTGTCACTTTGGCTTGCCTCTTTCTGGAGACATACTTCAAGGAATTAGTTAGGTGGGTTGTTGAGTCTTCTTCTCTGGGGACATTCAAAACCCACCTGGTCAAGTTCCTGTGTGACCTACTCTGTGAGATCCTGCTCTGGCAGGAGGGTTGGACTAGATGATCTTTTGAGGCCCCTTCCAACCCTTATGATTCTGTGAATTTTTCAAGAAAACGTCCACGAGACACTTTCTCCAAGTTTATCTGATAAGGGCAGAAGCAGAAAGTTCCATGTTTATGGTCCTTAGAAGCTTTACATATGTCAAATACTTCATTTCCAGCACCTTGTCCTGGTTAACCTTTCTTCCTTCTGTTCTAATGAGTTTATTCAAAGATATGCTCGTCCTTCAAAGAGAGTCTTTCTTGGAAGAAGTGTTCATCTGCATACAAAGCTCTTGCTTCTCTAGTTTATCAAGTATTTTTAATTTAAGAAGTGTATCATGAAGAAGTAGAGTTAAGCAGTTACTTTAATACGCTACACTAATGCATTAATACATGCATTAATTAGAAAAAGTTCTACGAACAGACTAGTGAGAAAGGCTGCACAAGATGTGTTGGGTTTATTGACTGTTACATTTTGAGAAGTATGTCAGAATTCCTGAAGAGCCACTGGCAGTTAATGGAGGCAATCTGAAAGTGAGCTCTGTACTTTAAAGAGATTGATTACTTGAGACAGCATTAGAATCCAGCTTACGTGAAAACACTGTTTCTTAAAGAATAGCTTCCTGCATTTTTCTCCTTCTAGCTAAGTCTTACATTAGACATCTCTGGAATCGATATCTCTGCATATTGATACTTGAGTCAGCTGTTAAAGCCAGTACCCGCTCCAATTAAGAGGCAAAAAAGACTTTTTTGCATGCATCTTATGTTCTTGTTCGTTAGCACTGGCATAGAGACCACAGTTGACAGTACTTTCTTGCCTAAAGATGGAGAGCCAGAAAAATGAAAAAGCAAGGAAAGTTAGCATTGCTCTAACTCCTCACAGGTCTGTCACTGTGAAGGTAGCCAGCCTTCAAAGCAAATTTCCTTTCTTAAAATAGACTTCAATAAGTGAAGAGGGATTCAAGCAGGTTACTTGGTTTATCTGATAGAAATAAGTTTAAACTTATTTGTGTGTGTTTGATGATTCAGTAGATACTTCTTATGAGCTGCGCAATAAATCTGGGGGTTTTTTGCTTGTCAGTTACTCAGTTATCATAGTCTCTTCATTTCTGTTATGTCCCGTTGAGTATATCCATTGTACATCCCTGGGATTGGGTAATCTGGGGAGTACATGCAAATGTTGTTGTTGGACTTCAGCCTATTCTATTCTAGAAATGCTGGCCGTGTGGTGATATAGCTGTAACTTTAGAACACTAGCTGTAGATGAGCAAACACATAAACCCATCTCGTTATTTGAATGACTGAGATTGTGTAATCTAATGTAATCCTCTTCCTGCCTTTCCAGGTAATACAGGTGCTTTTTGATAGCTTTAGAAATAAAGTGTCATTGAAATGACTGGTTAGTATTCTGCTGAAAATTATTCTAAAGGTGCTACATTGAACTCTATCTGGACTGTACCAATGTTCCAGTAAATTTTTTTTGGGGGGGGGATGGAAGGGGATGACAATATGTGAAATGCAAGGCACAGAGTTTATGAAGAGGTAATATATGCAGTAAGTCCAATATCTGTTTTAGAATAGCTAGATAGTGTGCTTTTTGTCTTTTAAGGCAAAAAAGAAAATACACCAGAAGTTTGAGCTTCCATCTCAGGTTTTATAGTTTGCATCTCTCTTAGTTTGCATCAGTTTCAGCCGTTGAACTTTTACTTAAATGTCTTGCTTGAAGCTTATTAGCTTCTATTGTTTCAAATACTGTCAAGATAATCGAATGATAGAGTGCTTTATGGCTTAAACCTCCCCTTTTAGACTTTGTTGTCTTCCACCTATACCCCTACTCATTTGTCATAAATGAATCAAAAGGAAATAGTGTTGGCACTGGAGCTGAATACAATATTAGTTCCAGAGTCTATCATTGTGTCAATCTGAAAAGTAAATTAAGAACATGATTGAGGTTTAAGATGCAAACAGTCTGTACAACATGTGATACAGAAAAATGAGCTTGAGCTAGTGCAGAGTCGGGTCAGGCTAGTTGGGGAACCACTGGGAAGTCAAGTTCAAGCAGGATTAGAGGCTGGGGCACACTTGGAGCCAGCAGGCATACCGGTCAGTGAAAAAAGTGCATGCCAGGCTTTTGTTACACCAAATAGTGTGGCAGACCACAGTGTCCCAAAGCAGCTTCCTGCTTCATGTGCTGATGGCTTCTATGCTGAGGAGCAAAAGTTCTGTAACCAGGAAAGTTTTCTTAAGAAAGTTCTCTTCACTAGGAATTGAGGTTTTCTTTTCCATTAGAGAAGAGGTTAAGTGATATCAGGACTGCTGCTCAAAGCCACTGGGCTGGTAGATCTAAGTGGTGGTACTTCTGTCTGTGTCCAGTGTTACAGATGTTAGCTTTCTTAACACATTTTGAAGAATACATAGGTTTTTGTTTTGTTCCAAGATCTCATGGCTAGATTACCTGATGATAGACCAGCACAGAGATGCCAGGGCTACCTCTGTGATGTATAGGAGGTTGTGTGTATATAAAGGATTACTCTGTGCTCTCAGTAAGTTAAGGAGTAACTGTACAGATGACAAGTTTTCACGGAGAAAGAGGAAGTACTGACTTTGCCCGAGTTCTGATGGAAAGTCAGAGAAACATTTGAATGTGCTGTGGTATGGCTTTGTCACATCTTAAAAGAGCTTTTTGCTTGGGTGCTTCAGAGATCAAGAAATTTGGCTAACCAAGCTGTAATTGTGTGTGTGTGTGGGTGTACGCACTTTTAATTGCGTGCCACCACTTAAAGTAGTGAAATCAGCTCCAGAGTGTTGTACAACAATGGGATATTTGGGGCTGGACTTAAAAATCTGGATACTGAAAGCAACTTTTGGCTTGCAATAAATTCCTCTGTCCCTTTTTGAGAGACAAAATGAAATTGCCAATCTCTCACTAAAAGCAAGTTGTTAGCTTCTCTTTTCATTTCAGGATTTGGAATTTTCTTTAAGGAATTACAAGTCATTCAGTAAGAAAAAAGGTCACAGATGACTCAAAACACTAGGTGAAACGGTTATTGGCTACCTGCTGCTTAAGTTCTGATCATTCTAAATTACTGACAGCCTTTGTTATTGACATCTCTGTATTTAGTTGTGAACTTAAGACTGTGAAATGTAGCTTAATCTGTTCTTTTAAAGACGGTGAAATTGCTGCAGTTCCCCTGGATTACTGTACTGGGATTTCCCCTACACCCACTATATTTATGTCATTCAAGTGACACCTTTCCAAAAATAAAAGCATAACTGAATGTTTGTTTTAAGGAAATGACAGGTAATGTAGTTATAGGCTTAACTTGTCATGACTTTAGCTGTACTGAAATGCACCTTTCATACACAATCCTTTATTCCTGTTGTTTGTAGAAAGGTCAGACAACTTAAGGGTTCATGGCTCTAAATGAATGTTTACAGTGGTGCCAAATACATTGAGCTTGTGGTGTGCATGGTTCTGGTGGTCCGTGTTTGCAAAAAAATCAGGTAGGGAGGGAAATGTAATTTTTAAAGTCAGGAGTTAAAAAATTCTGTCAGATATGAAGAGTCTTAAAACTTACTGGTAACAAGCCTGTGGAGACATCTGCTCTGCTAAACTTAAGGTAAATTATTTCCGTACACCTTTCATCTTAACGTTCTCCTTGCTTGCTTAAGTTGCAAAGAACAGTTTAAATAAGTTGAAAAATTGCTCTTTTTGTGTTTGCAAGAAAGAAATTAAATAGGAGCTGGCCTCTTGATTTCTCAGTCTTCTGAAAACGTTAGGTTAATCAGTGATGGCAAAGATGGACAGTGGCATGGAGATACCTACATAAATCATCTTAGCATTTTTCTGCTAAACACCTAGCAAATGGTGTGAACCCAGAGATGCTATGAGTTTACTGCTCATGAGAAGAGTCGGTCTTACCTTACTTCTGCTACTGCCCTTATACGATCACCTCCCTCAGTCCCCCAAATTACATGTTGGTTGGTTTGGGTTTCATATTTCTGTGAGGACAGAGGGGGAAGAAACCCAGGTAACTCAATCTGGTAAGTGCTAGAGGCCAGGCAGGAGCAGATCAGAGATCTTCCTCCCAGGGCAGCAGTAACAGTCCTGATAGCTCAGTTGCTAGCAAGACTTCAAGAGGTGTGTTTTCTTGAGCAGTGTGACTCAAAGACGTGTCCTAAAATCTGTGGCTGTGTTTTCATTGGGTCAGTTTAAAACAAAGACGAGCAAGCAGATATGTCAGACTGCTGTAGGCAGACATGCTAACTAGTGTGGAACAGGGGAACAGAACTAGCTTGTAGGACAGGAATGGTCTTGAAAGAATATTTTAGTTGCCTCCAGTTATTCATGAAACTAGAGTCATTATAACTGCAGTTAGATTACTAGCAAAACATTAATCAACTTTCAGAGTCAATAAAGGGTTTTTTTTTTTATTTTTTTGAGAACTGGCTGCTGAGACCCTGCTGTTCTTTTTGAGAAATGTTTGTTTGCTGGGAAGAGGTTGGTTTAATTTTCTTATACAAGTCTCTGATTCTTTGTTTAGCATTTTAGTGTTTCAGAATGGGAAAATACACGCTATCTCCTCTTGGATAATTGTTTCTTATCAATAGTAACTGTTAGCTTTACTACAGTAAAGTTTATTCAATATTTCTTTATGGGAGAACAATAATGAGGTAGAGGAAATAGTGTATCTGATGGCTTGCAGCATTTTATTGTAGCTGCATTAAGAGTTGATAGCTTGAAAATGGCCATTGTATTAAAAACAGTTAAGTAAGCTTTTTTATAAAACCTTGTTTAGTGATTGGGGTCTTATGGTTGTTATTTTCTACATATATTTACTTCGGGTCACTAGATACAAACTTGGAATGTTACTTCAAGTAAATGACCATATAAATAAAGAGATGCTGTTGCCTAAAAAGCTTTCCTGTTCTGGTTTTCTTTTGATACTATGCTGATGCTTTCAGTTCTTCAGAGGAGACATTTCATGCATGTCAATTTCTATGAACAAAAATCATTTATGTGTGTGTGTATATATGAAATTACAAAAGCTCATGTGATAGCTTGTGGATGGATAAGGAGAGGATGTAGTAGCTGTGAAATTCAAGAGATATGATTTTAGAATTATTGTATAGCTACTATAGGTTGCTAAAATTAACAGCTGTGTACCTTATAAACCTATTGAGTACTGTCGATGTTGTGGTTATAAAACTACAAGTCTCTTGGGAATATTGGTGTGGGTCTGTTGTTGCAAAGTATGTTGCAAGCCACTTCTTGTGAGTGAATGAAACATGTAGAGGAACCTGTGAAATACCTTAATATGACAATAGCAGAGAGGTGTTTTGTTTGCATGACTAGAGATTTTGTAGGTGTCTGGAAAATGTTGAGATGAACACACCTGATTGGATGTTATGCTGTAACCCAAGTGATTGGCCTGTCAACTTGGGTAAATTAATTTCTGTGACAGATTCCTCTTCTCTGTAAATAAAGGAGATTAATCCATTGAGAGGCATCTGAGGAAGTGATACGTGCACATGGGTGTGAGCAGTTCTTCAGATATTTGTGCACTTTCTTTGACACATCTTTGATATTTTGGCAAGATCACGATGCTGCAGTCTTTATTACGGAGTATGTTCCTGCCTTTTGTGTAAATTACTGTTTCATGGAATATCAAAACCTCTATTTAAAAAGCCTCTCTAAGTCTGTGTTACGTCAGCTATGAAATAATGCTAGATAACACGTAATGATTCTTCTTTGTGTTAATGTCCTGGTAACAAGAAAAACTTGGAGGTACTTTATTTGATGGTAAAATAGCAACATTCAGTAGTTACTGCTTCTTGAATAAATGTCCATAGTTTCCATATTATATCATTATAATCAGGCCTAATCTTAGCAGAATGACACTTCAATTATTATACATCTCCTGCATTTATCAGTTGATATCAATATTTAACTGTTTGTGCCTTGTTACATATGCAACCTTAACGGTGGCTATAGTAATGCTAAAATAGGTGACCTGTTATCAAGTTGATGAATAATTTATTGTGTTTTAGGTGTCGAGGGTGATTTATCTCTTGCATCATGCGTGAATACAAGCTAGTGGTTCTTGGTTCTGGAGGTGTTGGAAAGTCTGCCCTGGTAAGTACTCTGTGAGGCAGTTCAAGTACGTTTTCTTAGGTTTCTCATGTCTTGGTTTGGGAAGTTTTTTTTCTCATACATACTCTACTAACCCATATTTCTCTTACGTAAGTGTGCACAAATAAACAAATGTAAGTAATGACTGCTGAAGGTTCCTGGCTAGAGTAGATATATCCTTAACTGGCTGTATCCTCACCCATTGTTGCGTTCTCATTTGCTAACATTTTTTGTACTGGATTGGTTGATGCTGCTTGGTAAGATCTTTGCCTGTTTTACACAGTAAAGTACATAGCCATTGCATTATCCAGGTCTCTGGCTTCACTGTGTAACCCAGCTGTAGCTCTGTGGGAAATCAAGCTGCTTCATGTAACTTACACAGTGGGCTGGTTTGCCTGTGTATGGCCTGGGTATCTCCCGTCTCTAGAGACATCTTCAGGATGCTGTTTGCCTAATGTTTGATAGTAGTCTCTAAAGAACCAATTTTAAATTTTTAAACAGATGCATATTGGTAGGAAGTTGAACATGTTTTCTGTACCTTTATCTGCAAGTAGGTGTATAGCTCCAGCAGGTAGATGTTTGTAAACCAAAAAGCTTGTGCATTTTAGTTAAACGACAACAGAAAAGTTTGGTCTCATTTAGATTTGTGCTGAAAAAGTTTGCAGAATATGGTGTTCTCAGTCCACCTTAGAACTTTACATCTTTCAGTTTAATTGTGCAGCTTATCATAAAGTAAGATCTAGAGGTCCAATCTATCAGGTAAGAACTGTTCTTTTACAAAGCAGTTCCTAAAGGAAAATTTAAATGACAAATCATGTTACATTGTGGAAGAGCTTTTTCCTTCACCTGTGAATTCTTTCTTACTGCAGCATTTCTGGATTTGAACCTGTCTGCTCTGACTTGGCCATTGAGTCTTAAAGTTCCATTTGACTTGTGCTAAAAACATCCTACGTGCTAGGTACACAGGAATACCCTACTGAGTCTAGTTAAGACTAGTAAATGCTGGCAATTGTTTTTTGACTAATTTCTGTGCTGGCAAATAAGTAGCAGAAAATACAGTAGTTCTAAATGCAAATGTAAAAGCCATACAGCTGTATAGTGTCCTGTTCAAACTAAAAACTAATAATGATTCTGAGAGTTAGACAAACCTTAAATCAACTCATACTTTAACTGTTGCGCTCCAAGTGAGAGTAGATAAAGGAAGGTGTAGCCTTGCTTCATCTAACAATACTTACTTGAATAGGCCTATGCATTTAACTTCCTGTTGTTTCTTATAATTTATAGTTATGTCAATCACTTAGTTTGCCTTCAAAAATGTCATGAGTGACTGAGCATACACCTAGAACAGTAATTTGTGTACAATATTTACAAAATGTCACTACTACACAAGAAGAATCTTACGCAAACTTTTGTGTTGCAGACTGTACAGTTTGTTCAAGGAATATTTGTTGAAAAATACGATCCTACGATAGAAGACTCCTACAGAAAGGTATGTACAGAAGACCTCTCTAGTCTTACAGAAGCTTAGAACTGCAGTACATATTGTCAAATATTTGAGTCGTTGCTTGAAAAAGGATTTGCCTGGTAATACCACATAATACCGGGTAACTTGACAAGTTTGATAAAATGCTCTTAGATATTTTGTCTAAAGGAATAATTCAAGACTAACTTTTTAATGTTTAAGCATAATACCTTCATATTTAGTTTTAAAAAAAGGTAATTTTGCTGTCAGAATTGGTAACATTGATTGTTGTTTTTTTTAAAAAAGATAACACTTTCTTTCTTTAATAATACTTATTATTAGTCTGTGTGTGTGTTAAGTATCTGCTTGTGGATTTGGACTTGTATGTCAAAGGTTGTAAGCTTCTTTGATAATAGGAAAATCTGCAAAAAAGAACTTCGTGCTCACCTTTAGGACCCTGGAGGCATCATACTGTATTCCTAACAGTTTAACTGATAGCTTGATACTTTTCCATTAGATGGCTTGTTGTTTTATTAATAAGTTAACACAAACCTATCATAAATGAACAAACACAGTGCCCTGTTAGTTTCTCTCTTCCGATCTTCAGCATGACAGGCTGAAAGGTCTGACTCTGCTTCTATCATCTTGAATCTCCATATTGCTCACTCTTCAGTTTCAGCTGAGACCATGATTAGTATTCCAGGCTAAGATAGTTTACATCTGGACTGCTACCAAAAGAGTTATCCATTTGGTGAAGCTGCTTAATTTTCATCTGTCAGTTTCTTCATCTTTCCTTCTGGTTTGTTTTGTTGGGTTTTTTTTGCTGAATTGCTTTTCAGATGCATTGATACCCAAACATAGCTCACCACGTGTCCATAAAAATGCCAGTGGGAGGCAAGATGCACAAACCTTAGCTGGGAAAGGGTAAAAACTGCAGGATCTCTTCTTTCAGCACTGGACTATGTTTATTTTGGAATAAAGAGGCTATATTAACAGCCGTTACAGCCTGTAGCTACCAGAACCTCTTCTGAACAGAAGTGGAATTAGTGAGGACAAATGTATCATTTCATACTTGTTTTCTTCGCCCTCGCAGAAATCTGCGTGGTGGAAAAATCCTTGTTTGTCTTAAGTATGTGAGCTTCCAGTGAAACCCAGAACCTTTGTTAAAGAGATAACACCAACAACAAATTCTACATAGCCACTTAACTTTTTCTGTATTAGAGAAGCAGGAATTTTGGACCCTGTCCCAGTGTTTGGTGCAGGCTTTTTCTGGGTCAGGCCCAATAAATGACTCTGAAAACATTCACAAGCTGTACTAAAGTGAAATGTTTCCTTTGTTGTATATTTACATTCTTCAGATCATACTAGATTCATGATGTTTCCTGGGTGAATTTTTCTAAGGACTGTACCGTGGAGCCTGAAAGAGTAAAACCATCTTAAGAAATTCTACATTTTGTTAATAATTTTCTTTTCTTTTTTGGCTAGCAAGGATCTTAGAATGTTCCTTTCAGGTTGGGGCCTGAAATGACTAGAAATCCCTTCATGCATCCTTTTCAAATCAGTCTTGTTTAAGTTTGGGCAAAAAAAAACTTGATGCAGACGTTTTCTTCCCTGCACTGTTAGTCACAATTATGACTTGCTTCTTGACCTGGGTGACTCCAAAATGTATTAGTTTAGCAGTTGCAAATCTATACTATTAATGTTAAATCTAATTTTATAACATTTGAAGTTCAGGAGATGTGACTGACTTGAAATATTTTGAGTTTGCCTGGAATCAAATAATTGAGCATGAAGTCTTGAAACTTGATGCCTTGGTTTACTTCCCCAAATATTTTTTCAAAAAGACAATAAGTTCTGATTAATTAGATAAATAACTTTGTCAGCAATACATGCTAAAATAGTGGCTATTGAAGGAATCTCCATCCCTATGGGCTGAGAGAGATGTGAGAGGAGTGGAAATCCTCTCTTCTTCAGCCTTCAAGCTCAAATCTAGTTGCAAAAGAAAATCTTAAACTGGTGATATTGCATATATTGAATCGTAGAATGTTAGGGGTTGGAAGGGACCTCTAGAGATGGTTTAGTCCAACCCCTCTACACCAAGTTCTCAGTGCTGTTCTGCTAACTAGGAATTTTACATGCAAATGGGAACACGGGATGTGTACCAGTAGCTAGAAAGAAAAAAAAAAAAAGTGGATAGCCTACTTGATAACAGCTTGAGGGCACTTCCATCTTTGCTGCCCTCACAACCTTTTTCTTTTCTTTTTTTTTTTTTTTGAGGGAGAAACTGGATGCATAAATTCTGAAAAAGATACAAAAACTGATCTGACTTTTTAAACCGTCCGTTTTTGTTGCTTTTTTTTTTTTTTTTTTTTAAGCTGGAGCAGTTTCCTGATTAGTGTCACTAAAGGCTTGCTTTTGGGACACCACTCTCAGCGGTTGGCTTGTTTTATTGTTTGTTGTGTACTAATTCTCCTGATGATCAAAATTACCGTTAAATGAGCATTAGTATGCTGATCCAACTTTCTGGTTTTCACCTGTACTTTTCTTTCAATCGGAATGATCCCTGAAACAAGTAGTGCTGCTTGCTGATAACCATCATTACAAATTTAGCAGCCTCCTTTTAAATAATCAAAAATCTCTAATCACTTTGCAAAGTGGTACTTGGCTGCTGACACTGCTTTTGAAAATGTCACTAAGGCTCTTTGAAGAGCTTCTTCCTGCTGTTTTCAAAGTGTATATCCATATAAACTTCTTAAGCCATTATGTTGCTTTATGCATTATGAATTCGCTTATAAAAATTACACAATTCCCAGTGTCTTTGGAGAGGAGAGTTGCAAGACGAAAAATTCTAATCACGTCTTTCTCTTTTGACAGCAAGTTGAAGTAGATGCACAACAGTGTATGCTTGAAATCTTAGATACTGCAGGAACGGTACGTAGAACCAACTTTCCTAAATACTGATTTTAAAACCCTCAAAAGCTGTATGGATGTAAATGGTGACTTGGTTTCCTCTTCATTCTCTATAAAGAGTAGCTGTGGTCAGTGCATTGGATTAAAGGATGTTCTGTAACAGTCTAGTGTTTAGGTGAGTGTTGCAGCAGAAAATAAATTGCAAAGTTCCTGTGAGCTCATGTTCTGTGATAGGGGAAGCGTGAGACTGTGCATTTTAAAAGAGACTGCACTGCTGATTTAGGTTTACATTGCAAGGAAAATGTAGGCCCACTACTTGCTCAGGTTTGATTTCTGTTGCTGTAGAGAACACGTGCCTTCTTCTAATTTCCTCTTTCTTTTATGTGAGAGGTACTCTGACATTGGGATAAAAATAGTATTGCTTTAGTCAGCTTATGAAAACTCGAAGCACAGGGTTTATGCTGACCTTTTGCATACTGGTCAGGTTTTTCTCTAGCTAGTTCCAAAATTACTGGAACCAGTCATTTCCTTCATTGATTCCAGCATAACATTTGTTCTCTAAACTGTAATAATAATCTTGTCCAATAATAAAACTCCATATCAGAGTAAGACTGTGTAAAACTACAGAAAGATGGAGCGACTTTTCTCACAAAATTGTGATTTTTTTTCATCTGGCATACAGCAAGGGGCTTGGCGAGTGACTGATGGGGCATAGGATAGCTGGGTCACCAAAGTGAGAAAAGCAGATGCTATTCCACAAATCACACTAGTGAGAGTTTTCAAACAATGAGGAGTCCTTATGCTGCTGTTTAGTGCACCAGCGAGTCTTCATATGCAGCATCATAGTTGTTAGCAAAGTCTCAGAAATGTGACAAGGCTGTTGAGTATCTCTGTCTTCTAGTCAATCTTGAAAGTTACAGTTCAATGTAGGAAAGTGCCTTGAGTAAGTGGAGGTTGAAAAGGGATGCAGTTTATGATGCATTATAGAGAAGGATCAGGAGATGAGAAAAAGTTAATACGTAGGGAGAGATTTGGGAGGAATGTAACTTCTGTGATCTATGAATTAGACTTTACCTTCTGCTGTAACTCTGTTTATGAAATTACTCGTGTTTCTGTGACATTGTCCCAGAGTGCTGCCCTTGGCAATATCTAGATGTTGCTCAGCTACCCCAGATAGTGTTTCAAACTTTGGATTTCTTTAAAAGCAGTTCAGTTTACTATAATGCTTATAGTAAAACAGTAAAATATTGATTGGAGGCTGGGGGATGTGGCACAGATGCATTGTGATCCATTTGTGACCTGAAGCATGCAGCAGTTTGTGCTAGGAAAGTGCAAATTGAATGCAACATCTCTATCTGCTTTTTAATTACAGGAACAGTTTACAGCAATGAGAGACCTATACATGAAAAACGGACAAGGTTTTGCATTAGTATATTCCATCACAGCACAGTCCACATTTAATGATTTACAGGATCTAAGAGAACAGATTCTTCGAGTCAAAGACACTGATGATGTAAGCATCTCTATAAATGCGCAATGTTTTCATTACAGATGTTGTAATGTGTAGGCTGTGATCAGATAACTTTCAAGCTTTCAATTAAGAGACAAATCAACCAGTAGATGCGTAGTACAGAAATGCAGCTCTTAAGACAAACGGTNTTTTCTTTTTTTTTTTTTTTGAGGGAGAAACTGGATGCAGAAATTCTGAAATAGATACAGAAACTGATCTGACTTTTTAAACCTTCCGTTTTTGTTGCTTTTTTTTTTTTTTTTTTTTAAGCTGGAGCAGTTTCCTGATTAGTGTCACTAAAGGCTTGCTTTTGGGACACCACTCTCAGCGGTTGGCTTGTTTTATTGTTTGTTGTGTACTAATTCTCCTGATGATCAAAATTACCGTTAAATGAGCATTAGTATGCTGATCCAACTTTCTGGTTTTCACCTGTACTTTTCTTTCAATCGGAATGATCCCTGAAACAAGTAGTGCTGCTTGCTGATAACCATCATTACAAATTTAGCAGCCTCCTTTTAAATAATCAAAAATCTCTAATCACTTTGCAAAGTGGTACTTGGCTGCTGACACTGCTTTTGAAAATGTCACTAAGGCTCTTTGAAGAGCTTCTTCCTGCTGTTTTCAAAGTGTATATCCATATAAACTTCTTAAGCCATTATGTTGCTTTATGCATTATGAATTCGCTTATAAAAATTACACAATTCCCAGTGTCTTTGGAGAGGAGAGTTGCAAGACGAAAAATTCTAATCACGTCTTTCTCTTTTGACAGCAAGTTGAAGTAGATGCACAACAGTGTATGCTTGAAATCTTAGATACTGCAGGAACGGTACGTAGAACCAACTTTCCTAAATACTGATTTTAAAACCCTCAAAAGCTGTATGGATGTAAATGGTGACTTGGTTTCCTCTTCATTCTCTATAAAGAGTAGCTGTGGTCAATGCATTGGATTAAAGGATGTTCTGTAACAGTCTAGTGTTTAGGTGAGTGTTGCAGCAGAAAATAAATTGCAAAGTTCCTGTGAGCTCATGTTCTGTGATAGGGAAAGCGTGAGACTGTGCATTTTAAAAGAGACTGCACTGCTGATTTAGGTTTACATTGCAAGGAAAATGTAGGCCCACTACTTGCTCAGGTTTGATTTCTGTTGCTGTAGAGAACACGTGCCTTCTTCTAATTTCCTCTTTCTTTTATGTGAGAGGTACTCTGACATTGGGATAAAAATAGTATTGCTTTAGTCAGCTTATGAAAACTCGAAGCACAGGGTTTATGCTGACCTTTTGCATACTGGTCAGGTTTTTCTCTAGCTAGTTCCAAAATTACTGAAACCAGTCGTTTCCTTCATTGATTCCAGCATAACATTTGTTCTCTAAACTGTAATAATAATCTTGTCCAATAATAAAACTCCATATCAGAGTAAGACTGTGTAAAACTACAGAAAGATGGAGCGACTTTTCTCACAAAATTGTGATTTTTTTTCATCTGGCATACAGCAAGGGGCTTGGCGAGTGACTGATGGGGCATAGGATAGCTGGGTCACCAAAGTGAGAAAAGCAGATGCTATTCCACAAATCACACTAGTGAGAGTTTTCAAACAATGAGGAGTCCTTATGCTGCTGTTTAGTGCACCAGCGAGTCTTCATATGCAGCATCATAGTTGTTAGCAAAGTCTCAGAAATGTGACAAGGCTATTGAGTATCTCTGTCTTCTAGTCAATCTTGAAAGTTACAGTTCAATGTAGGAAAGTGCCTTGAGTAAGTGGAGGTTGAAAAGGGATGCAGTTTATGATGCATTATAGAGAAGGATCAGGAGATGAGAAAAAGTTAATACGTAGGGAGAGATTTGGGAGGAATGTAACTTCTGTGATCTATGAATTAGACTTTACCTTCTGCTGTAACTCTGTTTATGAAATTACTCGTGTTTCTGTGACATTGTCCCAGAGTGCTGCCCTTGGCAATATCTAGATGTTGCTCAGCTACCCCAGATAGTGTTTCAAACTTTGGATTTCTTTAAAAGCAGTTCAGTTTACTATAATGCTTATAGTAAAACAGTAAAATATTGATTGGAGGCTGGGGGATGTGGCACAGATGCATTGTGATCCATTTGTGACCTGAAGCATGCAGCAGTTTGTGCTAGGAAAGTGCAAATTGAATGCAACATCTCTATCTGCTTTTTAATTACAGGAACAGTTTACAGCAATGAGAGACCTATACATGAAAAACGGACAAGGTTTTGCATTAGTATATTCCATCACAGCACAGTCCACATTTAATGATTTACAGGATCTAAGAGAACAGATTCTTCGAGTCAAAGACACTGATGATGTAAGCATCTCTATAAATGCGCAATGTTTTCATTACAGATGTTGTAATGTGTAGGCTGTGATCAGATAACTTTCAAGCTTTCAATTAAGAGACAAATCAACCAGTAGATGCGTAGTACAGAAATGCAGCTCTTAAGACAAACGGTAGAAATTGTGAGTTGCCATGTGATATATAGAGAATTATCTTTAATCTCTTCCTTTAAAGTACTCCAGCTGAAATTGTATAAAACCTTATTGGCTAGTACTGCAGAAAACATTTCTGAAGCAATTCTATTCTTACCTGAGTTATTTTCAATGATGTTTTTAAAAAAGCTACACTTTAGCTTCCCTCTTCAGTGTGCCCACTGTTTGTATAGAATTTTAAAAGCAGAAAGTCCTAAATTCTTACAGAAGACAGTACTGTAAGCTTGTACATTATTTAGTTCTTGCATTTTGTGTACGTGCTTGCAAGTAAGTTTGGTTATAGTATTTCCACCCAATTTCAATAGGTACTTCTTAGCTTTTTTAAAGCTATAAATTAAGGCTAAAACAGTCTCACTGACAAATTATTTTTTTAAAACCCTCTTTTTTTTATATTAGAATAAAATAGTTAGAATTTCTCCTCACAGTTGGAGGAAGTGAATACTAGTCTCTTAATTAAAGGAGGAAAGGGATTCCAGACATGAAGCAGCAGTAAGAGTATGTTTAACAGAAGCACCTTGTATACTGTAGCCATCAGGCAGGAAAAATTTCCTTTTTGGAAAAAAAAAAGTAAGCAATGAACAATTTTTAAGTGTTAACATTTAAACTGTGCTCATGGAAAATTTGTTGCCTTCCTTACCACATATAGCCACATTACATTTCTGCTGTTAGCAGACAACAAATATATTAAATGTTTCAATTTCAGGGAAGTTCATTGTGACTTTTGTAATACAAATCCACCTTGTACTTTGTTATCGGTAAACATTTGCAAGTCTTGCTTATGTTCAGCAGATTTCTTCTGGAAGTGGTTTGTTACTCATGACCACAAATGTTTCTCAAAAGGGTTGTATTTAATCTGCATGTACCTTTCCCATCCAGAACCTGCCAAGGTGTAGCCTTGTTTAGCATCAAGTTAATTTTATACACTAAAGTCAAGGTAAATGTGATGATATTTGAAACCTTGGTTTTACACGGTACATTTATGCTGACTAGCATAAGCTTGCTTTGATATTATGTTGGTATCTTTGGACTTACATTTCTTTTTTAAAACACTTCCCTCAGTTTTGAAAGCCATTCCATAGTATCAGGAGAAACATAATGAGCTTCAAGTTGAGACTTTACATACATTTTGGTGAGAACCAAAGTTTTTCCTGTATCAGAACTTTGGCATGATTTGCTTTCTCAGTGGGAGGAAATTGGCCAAAATACTGTTAAGCCTGCTTTCAAATTCAGGTGTTGAAAAAAACTTATCTACGCCCTTAAATTAGTAAAAGGAAGGGAGGGGGTAAGCCAAGCTTTGTATGATTTCCTCTCCTTGCCACAAAGCTCAATTCAACATGTTCTGTAGTTGGAAATTTTGGTAAGGTATAGTATGTTTCTTTAATTTCTGTATGTAAGCTTACTAATAAGAAATGAGCAAAATTGCTTTTGAAAGGAGTGCAGATATACTGAATATAGAGGAATGGTGAAAGGAACTTTATCATCTTTCATGCTACCCAACACTGACCACTTTTTCCAGGATTTCTGAACATACAATAATACTGTAGCAGATTCTTCAGTGGACTTCTTTATGCCTTAAACATCTAATAATAAAATCTCATTAGGTTATCTAGAAGATGTGAAATTTGCTCAACTGACAGTGTACTGAATCCCCAAACCTTTACCCCCACCCTGCCAAACAGCAGGCCAAAATTTCAGTCACTTTGATCTGAAAATGGAAGTACTGCACAACCATAAACTCAAGTCTCAGTTACAGCAGAGCTTGATTTTGGAAGTAAGGATCCTCTTAGGATTCTGATACGGAATATTTGACGCTCATGTACATGCCCAAAATTGTAATCATTTCTTTGTTGGTATTAAATTGTGTTTTAGGTGCCTATGATTCTGGTTGGCAATAAGTGTGACTTGGAAGATGAAAGAGTTGTGGGAAAGGAACAAGGTCAGAACCTAGCAAGGCAATGGAATAACTGTGCATTCTTAGAGTCTTCTGCAAAGTCAAAGATAAATGTTAACGAGGTAAGGCTCAGCACCTATAGGGAGAGAGGTGGCTGGGAGAGAATGATGGGACACTGTGTTCTGGTAACCAAATGTTTACAGTTTGTCAAGGAAAAACTAAATTATTAATAACATTCCCTATAATGAACAAAATTGAGGCCTACTATGTTAATATTAAGGGATGTATTTAGCTTTGGTTTGGGACTTATGTGAATTTTAGTATCATTAGTTTTCAAATTCTATTCCTATGAACTTTGGCTAAATACTTTTTTCTTGCTACATTCCCTAGTTGATACAGTCTCTATGATCTGAGAATGTACTGATACACGCACTATTCCTTAAAACTATTTGATTTAAATTATTTGGTACTAAATTATTTGAGACGTAAGAAAAAAAATCATGAAGATTTTGTCAGAATTAGCAGCTCTGTAAAGAAAAAGGGGGACAAAAGTCTCTCTACTATCTAGCTACTTATTTAGCAGGAATTAGGTGGCTGGTCAAATGTGTGTTTTTGGGACTTGTTGTAGTGCATGCCTTCTTATCCAGCAGGAGTGCCAGCACAAAGAAAGAGAGGCAAAAAAAAAAAAAAGAGAAGGGGGGAAAATAAAAGAGAGAAAAAGAAACTGTGTTAGTATTTGCATTTCTGGAACAGTTTTAATTTTATTATAAACTCTGGTGTCTTCTGGAAAACATCGTTTGCTTCATCAGTCAAGTTGAAAGGACCCATGTGCAAGACTTGCATATAGTCAAGAGAGTAGGGTGGTTTTAACTACAGCTGATTTTAAAACAGTAATGTGTGTTTAGTTAGTTGAGTTTCTGGAAACTATTGAGTTTTTCTTAAATACAAGTTAGTCAGCTTAACAACATAAAAGTTATACATTTAATAAAGTCAAACTTACTTCCGTCAAATACTAAAAGCTCTGGTTAGAATGTTTGCAGCTAGTGCTTAGGAGACTGCTAGGCTGGCTTTAATATGAGGACTCCCTTGACTTAGGAGATGCAGAAATAGTTGGAACGATGTCAATTATGAATGAAACAGATGCTGTTTAATCATAGTATGTAGACTTGTCTTAAATTAGCCTTTCAACAAAATCATGTTCTAATTGGAATTCTAGGAAACTCCAAGTGCGAGTCTCATACAGAGTTACTTTTCTAGGAAATGTTACACTTATGTCATGCTGTAGTCCTAGGGAGGCTGCTGGATTAATTCCCTAGATTTTGGTATTTTTAAAGGATCTGTACAAGCGTGATCTCATTCAAGTACAAACCTATTACTGGATATGCAGTGTACTTGAGTTACCATGAAAATGCGTACTTAACTTACTAGAACTTTCTTTAAAAGAATATCCTTAATGATCTGAGATAAAAGAAAGCTGTGGCCTGATTCTTGACCTTGGTGATAACTTGTTCAAGTAACAGCATGCAGTAATTGATCACTGTGGCATGTATCACGCGTGTTCAGGTAAATTTGACCCAGAGATTAGCTGCAGATTATAGATGCCTTTCCAGTTTACTTCATTGCAAGTGGAAAACCCTCAGCAGACCATTATTTTAAGCAGGAAAAAAAAAATAGGTATTAATTAAGTATACGATTTAACTTTCTGGCTTTGTGATAACTAAATATTTACAGGGGTTCTTGAGTATGTGAATACACTATGTGTTAAGCTTAAGGTTGTGACAGAAACCTCTTAATTACAATAACCAACTGATTTTTATATTCTCAGATCTTTTATGACCTTGTGCGACAAATTAACAGAAAAACTCCAGTGCCTGGAAAAGCACGCAAAAAGTCATCATGTCAGCTACTTTAATACATAGCTGTACTGTAGCTCTGAGCCAGGTAAACCTTCTACAGCTTTCTGTGTATTATGGCTGTTAATAAAAACATAGAACAACAAGAAGAGGAAAATATAACTGTGGTAGCTATTGATGCAGAACAACATTGAGAATTCTTGATCCACATTATCATAGAAATTTTTATGGTCTTTATTTTGCCATTACAAAGCCAGAACAAATGTGCAAGATACACTGTTCACACCAGTATCGTGTCCTTTCACAGACTTTGAGGTGCTAATAGAGCATGAATTAACAATGCTTTTTTCTGACACTTCAAAACTTTAGCTTTTGGAAACAGGGTTGATAGGATATAGTGCAGGAGCTCAGTTATCAGGAATGCACATTATAAAGTATTGTTGTTTGCAGGCTGAAATGTTGCTTCCTGCTTTGAACTCCTGCATGTGTTTGCATGATGTCATAGGAATTTAGTTTGCTTTCTTTGGACTATATGGATATTTTGTAGTACTTTTCAGTATGTTTGGAAGGAACAGTGAAATGATCATTGTTATGCTCAAAATATTGGCAGTTAGCTAACGTTATACATGACTAAATTCATGCTTTAAGAATGCTGCTGAAGGCTCAAGCAAACTCCAGTCCGCTCTTTAAGCAAACCTTTTCAGAACTTTGTCAGCAGGCATGAGTTTTTTTTTTCTGCAAATTGTTCTTGGGCAAGTTGTTTCCCTCTTTTCATCTCCAAGACTTAGTATGGGCAGAGGTCTGTCTTGATTGACCTGACGTCATGCAAGTGGCCCGTTCATCTCAATTCCCTTCAGTTTTACTGGACATACTGTGATTTGGTTGCTTCAGTGCTACGATCCGTTTGGTTTTTTTTTTTTTCATCTGATAGAGCTGTTTGATACACCAGAGGATCCTGGTAGGGCCTTTCCCTGTCATAAATCGTGGGCTTTTCTTAATTTTCAGATAGTGCCACGTTTAACACATTTTGGTAACTTAATTAATTTGAACAACTTGAATCAGTTCAAAGTAAAACTGAGAGGATTCTAAAAGCATTAGCTGACGATGGCAGACAAGGTTGCTTCATTTCCTTAACAGGGCTTTTGATTCAGGAGCTTTGATCCTCCAAATGTCTTTTTTGTCTTCAAAGCCATTGCAACTGTCATACTGTAAGGAAGAACTAAGTCCCACCCACAGTCCTACTAAAACTAGTCCCACTTCCACAGTTCAGCTTGGGTTACCATATGTATGTCAGTTCAGTTTTACTGATTGAGATAGTCTGTTATTTGTATGTGTACAGTAGAAATATTAGTAGAGCAATGATAAGGTTGTTTTCTGTTGACTAAGAACTTTTCTAGTACCTGCCTTAGTCATTTTAACTGAAGAGCAATGACAAATAGCTGTTACTTAAGATTAACTACTTGTTTTGTTGTCATAGGTCTGAAGAACTGTTGCCCAATTCAACAGTGCCAGCATTCCAACTTTATTAAACCTACCAACATCTTAAATGGACTTTCCTGTGGTGGTACCCTTTAAGAAATGGATGAAAGCTACTACATCAGTTTGCACATTCTAATCACTTTCCAGTGTCATGAGAGATTTTTACTTATAAATATTCTAAGTGTATGCAACTGGTAAAACCAGAGCCTACATCCAGTATTACTGATAAGAGACATTGTTCATCCACCAATGTTGTACATGTATGAAAACTGTGTACTGTATACTTCAACAATCCCCACTTTCTATTGGAGAGTACAATAATGTAAATCCTAAAAGCACCACTATTTTAGCATAATAAAAGAAAGTCCAAAGAGCTCCTATATAGACTACTCCAGATAACTTTGCTTCATCGGTATTTGTAGCTTATTGTAACTTTTTTAAAGAAATACAGGATCATCATCATCATCATCATCATCATCGTATTGTACAAAAGCGCTTTGATTAACACAACAGCTATATAGTTTTTTAATTTTAGGAAAAACCTGTGGAGACAGTGATCTAGTTTAAGAGTCCTTTCAGTATAACGTCTGACTAAAGACATGGCCTTTAATATCTGTTGGGAAGGAAATGTCCAGACTTTTCAACCTTTTATTGTATGTTTCCTTTTCCTTGTTTACATAGGGAACAATGTTTATAGTTGTGTGTACAGTGGGGGTCTACAACAAGAAGTGTATATTTTAAAACGATTTTTTAATGATTTAACAATTTTTTGTAAATCATTTTCAGGCTTCTGCAGCTGTAGATTCTCACTGTGAATTCCCTTGCTTGCTCATGCATATAAGTGTATTTGCAATACCAAATATACAGGTTTAGTACTTTTGCCTGTTAGTGATTGTTTTACATGTGTAACGTTTTGGTTGAGATGTTAAATGGTGGAAGAGTACTGTGGATGTGAATGTGGGAAGTAATTTTAATCATGTGTAATTGGTCACAGGGCCTAAGTTGCAGTAATTAACTTTTGCTGATTTATTTAACAATGCCTTGTTGCTTTGTATGCATTAACGTTTGGGTGTAAAGATTGTGTGTATATCCAACAGGGAGCCACAGTATTTAAATTGACCAACCTAATGTTACAACTGCTTTGAGGTGGCCAAATGTAAACTAAAAGCCTTAATTAAAGTGGTGCAATTTTGTATGACTTAGCATCAGTAGTTCAATAAATTTGGATTGCCATGCAAGGGCTTGCATTACAGTTATATACTACTTGGATGTTTTGTGTTTTAGTAGTGCTAGTAAATACTGATTTGAAATCTTTTCCACAGCGCAGCTTCGTACATGTTAGGATGAAAAGGAACCGTTCTGACTTTGTCTTCTGACAAATTCATGCCATAGATATTTCTGACAGCATCCCATCTGCTGGGGTGGATGAATTTCTGAAATTCCACTTCGTTTTGGACTTGGAATATTCCAAGTTCCTAGTGTAAGAGAAAGATACTTTTCTGTTAAGACTATCTTCAAAGATTAGACATCAGTGACTGTTTTGGAAATTTGGAAATGTATTGCCTGCTATTTTCCTTCTTTCCAGGAAGAATTAATTGTTAAAATGGACTTAGTATAGCTGGGAAAAAAAAATCTCTTGGAAGAAAATAGGATTTTTCTACGTGATTAAACCACATTTGTTTGGCTTCAAGGAAATCTACAGAAGGGCGTTCTTGCAGTATTGATTGTAGAGTTCTGCAGGCTTTAAATATGTTAACACTGTTGGACTATGAAGTGGAATGTGTGGACTGTGGATGGTTTCCTCATCTTGGCTGTGCTGCTGAAAATTAATGTCACACCCAAATGCTTGATACCTCCTGTTTCTCTGGCACAGAATTCTCAGAGCTTGTTCTAATCCAAATGCAAATTCAACTAGGTTAGGTTAGCTAATACTGATAAGCTTTGAGATAGTTTACATTGCCCAAAGAGAATTAAGGACCCTGTTTGATCCTTCCTGCTGGCAATTTCATCAGTCACCACCATTGTTTAATGGAGGTAACACACTCATTCAGAGTCAGAGCTAAGGCTGAAAATCCTTTTCATTAATCCTTAGAAACCAAAACATGTGGTTGATGATCCCCATAAATATCTCTTCTGGCAGTCTCTGCATCCCAATTGGTTCTCAGACTGGAGCACTGGATGTTCCAGTTCTATTTTTTTTTTTTTCCTACTAGATACCTTCCTCCTCAATGAGCTAATCAGTATTTTTCCTTCTTCATTTCCAACCTCTTCTTATTTGGGTCGTATAACACTTTAATGTCCCAGTTGTCCTTTTATCAGTCATCTTTGTAATGTATTTCTTTTCCAGGCAGCTGTAGAAATGACATTGGGTGGGAGGGAGTGAAAATTCTTTGATCAGAGAGAGGGGCCTGGTCTGGTCTCAGTGTCCAGCCAAAGAATATTGGTTACAGGAAACATCAGGCTTTGTCCTGAAAGCTCTGTACTGAAGTGTTCTTCATTGCTCTATTGAGTTGTAAATACAGTTCCTTGGCATTAGAGGCACTCAGTTTGATCAAAAAGGAAAGTAGAATTTTCAGATGGCTTCACCATCTAAAGATTGTGCCAAGAAAGTGAAATATATACCACCCCCACCCCCAGTATTTAGAACTTAGGCCAGCTTTGTAAAGCTCAACACGTCACAACCCTAATAGGTAATCACTAAACCCCAGTATTTTTCTCCTTGAAAAGTTAGGCAAGCTTCAAGGGAGCAGTGGCCTGATTCTTAACGGGAAGATGCTTGACAAAATAATGCTGAGGAAGTGATGGACACAAAGCGTAAGGAAAAAACACACGAAAGAATTTTCTTCATATCTAAGTAATGGCGGCATAAGAAGCTGTTCCTGCTGTGGACATGGACACCCAGTTCCCCACAGGAATGGGAACTATGTAAGCAGTTACCAATTCTAGAAAAGAATCCCGTCTGCTCAAATCATTGAAAAAAAACTATTACATATCTTCAGGATAACTGCTTTGTGTGCCAGTGCTTAAGAAGTTCACCCTTGAACTACCTGTACAGAAACAGAATACTTCTCATAAAGCTTTGGATCAAAATGTGCATAGTACATACTTTGATAATTAATGCAGTCATTTTCCAAATTCAGTATCAATACACATGTATTACTGCTTGTAAATTATACTGCTCGTGCTTAAAGTGCACACAAAGGTCATGACTGCTTCATTTCCACCCTAATCTGAAATTGGTATATGTCAGTATTTAAATGTCTGGGCTTTCTATGGAAAAATAATGTTTATGTCGTGAAATACAGAACTATTATTGAATGGAATTGCACTCTTTCTATTAGGACTTTTCCTTGCAGTATAAATTTTTCTTATGCCTTAGTTCTTAACGCGCTTCCTTATTCTCAAATTATTCTGTGAAATGAATGTCTACTTGCTGAACATAGAAGAGTATTTTGAGACATTGCAAGATGGGTTTGGATGTCTAAATGAATGAACTGTAAGCTCAAATTACTACTGTTGTGTGTAAGAGAATGTGACTCCTGGCAAAGTATTGTAGAGTTAGATACGGAGTTGTTTTCAATGATACAATATGCTAGAAATGGGAGGTGGGAGGACTTTGGATCAAACTGTGGGCTTTTCTAGTGTAAATAAATAGAGTTGCTGTTTCCTCATGGGTGAGCATTAAAAATGAGGATTTTCATCTTTTAAAACACTCCAAACTATGGATGAATCAGATTGATGATTTTTTCCAAAGTTTTCTAATCTTTGCTGGTTTGGGGGCAGAAATTTTGTCACAATTCTCTACTAGTTCTAGCTAGGCTTCGATTTAGACATATCAACAATAGAAGGCTATTTCTAGATGTGAATGGTCAAAAGTAGTCTATATATAGCTGTCTCTAGCAATTTTTGAATCATAATACGAAGATGCAGCCAGGCATCAGCATAGACAAAGTTTTTTTGTCCAATTATAAACTGCTGTCCCAGGAGCATGAGGCTGTATTTCAATTTATGGCTTTTATTTTGCCTCTATATGGGGAGGAGAATAAAAGCAAAGAAAGAGTTGCTCAAATACATAACAAAATGCAGTTGGGTGTATTTCTCTCATTAGAGAAGCAGAGCTCTTTATCAAATTAGGTTCTTATGACTGGAGTATCAAGTACTTTATACTTAGCTAATTTAACTTTTCTGTTCTGGAAAGTAACCTCTGGAATGACATTTGTATTTGTCAAAAACTTCATATTCTTAACCTGGAACTTTAAACAAAGGTGCTTTGTAGTCTTGATTTTGTTACCAGTGGTGCAGTATCTGGGCTTCAAACAACAGAGGTGTGGATTTAGTGTTTTTTTCTGTATTGGAGGTTTTGAGAGGCTTGGTTGTGTTGTTGACTTTTTTTTTTTTTTTTAAATACTCTCCAAAACCGTTTATTTTCAGAATTTTGAATCTTCAAGCAGAGGATGGCCTCCTGTTTTCAGTGAGTTGCTCTTAGGGAGAGATTTGTGAATGGAGAAAGGAATGTCTTTGTAATTCCAGTGTAATCCCTTCAGCCTCAAGAAAGGTTAGTTCTGCCCAACAACAAACTCTGGCAGCTTCATTGTTTTAAAGTTCACTGCCACCGGGACTTTATGATTTTTTTTCTTTGTTTTAGGTTTTTTTTTTTTTTTCCTTCAAAGTTGTGGCTGGGGTGAACTCTGCCATTTGAAAGACATTGTCGTTTCTAATTAATTCATGCAATGTCTTTTGGCTATCATAAACTTGGAGGGAGAGGGCATTTCTGCCATCTTGGATACTGAGGGGAAACTACAGTGCAAGTTACAGTTCCTTCTTTTGTCAATATACTTTACCTTTCTGTACTATGTGGCATTTTTGCCTTATACTTCTAACAGGGAGGAGTCAGTAACTTCAATCCCATAGTAAGTACAAAAATCTATGTGTGAAATCCCAGCTCTCGTAACCTGGGTTAACTGGTTGTAATATCATGCCCAATACAACAAAGGCCCTTGGCACTACTGTCATGATTTTCAGAAACAAATAAAATGACAGTTACAAATTTGTGTCTCTTCTTTTTCCTTTTTTTTTTTTTTAACAAAGAGGTTTTAGCTGAGCTGCTTCAATAAGAGTAGTCAGAGGTATCAAATTTGTTCAGGGTACAACCTCAAGCAAACATTGAGAGTCAGTGTGGGTATTTTAATCCTTACCAAGCACGCGAAGACTTTAGTTAAATTATTAAGACTTTTTGTTTTAGAAAAAGTTTCTTTGCATTTAACTTTGAAAAATTACACAGTTCCAGGAGTGTGTTTCAACATGGGGCTAAAACGTGAGTTTGCTTCCTTCTCTTGCAAAAAGGTAAGTTAAATGTAGGTTCCAGGGCCTTATTTGTACTGAATGCAGTAGTGTCTGCATTGCCCAAGAATTTTGTCGTGCTCTTGCTCTTTATAGTTATTGACCAAATTTTTTTATGTGCAGATGTCATATATGCAGCTTAGTAATGCATTAGGGCAATTGATTTGTGAGCTGTCTGTATTTTAACATTTTGTAAAGGGTACATGGAGTTTTGAGTTAAGTAACAGTATATCTAGAACTTAGTACATCCTGTCAACCCTGCTAACTTCACATAAAGCTAGTAAGGAGCAGAGGAATCTTAGGCATTGGTGATAAACATGCCAAGTTTCTCTGTTAGTTGTGTTAGCTGCTGAGTTGTGTGCTTACCCTGCCTCAAAAATGGAGCATTAATACTTCCTGTGATATTCTGACCACATGGCTGCAGTTGGGATCACTAGTCTTGCAAATATATGAAACTTTAAGATTGATCTATATTTAATTATAAATCTAAATTCAAAGTCCTTTCTATCACTGAAAAATTAGCTTTCCTTTCTGCTTCTTGCATGTGTGAGATGCTTGCATCAGACTTTCAAATTCTCTTTTTCTCCCTTTTTTTTCCCCCCTCTTGCCCTCTCCTTGTGAAATGTGAAGTGTGATGCCACTCAAAAAGTACTGCCTGAAAACATTATCTGTTCCGTTTTCTTGCCCCTTTACTGGAGCCAGCTTGAAGCCTGTTGTCATGGTTTGATATGACAACCATTTCTAGTAAGAGGGAAAGGGCTGTAAAGATGGCTCCTGTAAGAAGTTGCTCTAAACTCTCCCCAGCTGTGAGCCAGACACCCTTGTCTCAATCCACAACAACCTTACTTATCTTTTTCCTCCCATCTCACTGGGGCGTCTGCCATCCTAACAANCTTTCCTTTCTGCTTCTTGCATGTGTGAGATGCTTGCATCAGACTTTCAAATTCTCTTTTTCTCCCTTTTTTTTCCCCCCTCTTGCCCTCTCCTTGTGAAATGTGAAGTGTGATGCCACTCAAAAAGTACTGCCTGAAAACATTATCTGTTCCGTTTTCTTGCCCCTTTACTGGAGCCAGCTTGAAGCCTGTTGTCATGGTTTGATATGACAACCATTTCTAGTAAGAGGGAAAGGGCTGTAAAGATGGCTCCTGTAAGAAGTTGCTCTAAACTCTCCCCAGCTGTGAGCCAGACACCCTTGTCTCAATCCACAACAACCTTACTTATCTTTTTCCTCCCATCTCACTGGGGCGTCTGCCATCCTAACAAAGGTGAGGGTGGATGGGGGGCACATTCATTGCTGGCTGAGTCAAACCACAACACCTCTGAAGGCCCCAAATGTTTTTATATTCTTTTAGATTATTCTGTTGTGGGTTTGTTTATTTTTTTTCCACAGCATGCATGCTACCCTCATAATTTCTCTTCAGCCATATTTCTTTTGCTTTGTACTCATCTGTCATTGCTTTAAAGAAACTTGAGGCAACTGCAAAGGAAGCATTTTCTTTGTCATTACACCTCATTTGTTTATACACTTTTCTGCCCTGAGAAAGAGCTAGCCTGGGGGTGCAAGCTGTTGGCAACAGCTTGAGCCAGATACTAATTTCTGTATTAGTCTGAATTTTGTAGTGCACTACAGAAACAATAAGGCTACAGTGTTTGGTGAGGATGTGTCGAGAGGTTAAAGTCTATTTAACATGTAGTATTGACTTAGGATGTAATAGTTCCTTTAGCATTCTTTTAGTTTTCTGCCATAGATGAGGTTTGACAGTCTACATGATAGAAGGACTTTTTAAATCCATAACTACATTTCCTGAGTGACTCATCTATTCTGCAAGGATCTTCTGCTTGCTTGTCTTCCAACATACCCAATCTCCATCAGGCTTCTCAGCCTTCCTCTTCTGAAGCCTTCTGAGGTTAGGCTCTCCAGCAGATTCCAAGAGACACCCAGCTTAGGTGCCACTGCATTTTATCAGCGTCTTAAGCAAGCTGTGGGGACTTTGGATGGTGTCTTGCAGTTCTCTTTTTGCAAATGTTTTCAGACCTATGAGGAATTTAAATGGCTCATTTGCTCAAAGTGTAGCCCCAGCTACACAGAAGTACTTACAAGTGTTTTTCAGAACATGCCTGTCTGTGCTAAAAATCACAGTTGGGACAGTTTTCTTTCTACTAGAATACAAGGAAATGAACCGCTGGCAGTAGCTGCCATTTGTACTGCTAAGAGTAAGTAACAGTAATTTTTCAGTAGTTAAAAAGTATGCAAAATCTGTTTCAGGGAGTAAGGGGAGAGGTAGTCTTGTAACTCCGTTCATTTATCCAGGGAGCAAAGGATGGAATGATCCTTCGTATTTGTTACTACTTCACCTCTTAAACTGGGTGCCAGAACTCCCAGTTACAGTGGGAGAAATAGGAAGGAATGGGAGAAACCGGCCCAAGTTTGTAAAGCAGTTGGAAACGAACTTGTCTTGGCCAAGGCTCAGAGGCAGGTTCAGCCGAACGTAAAAGAAAATACTTTGCTCATCAGGTTCGTCCCTCTCTGTGCAATGAGAGCACTGGCCTCAAACTTTTAAACTACCCGGGTTTTTGAAGTTACGTCGCCCGCCTTCGGCCTGGGCAGCGGAGGGCAAGTCAGCCCGCTCCCCTCTGGCCACCCCCGCGGCCCCGGGGACGCTGGGCCTGCAGGGTCCCTCCGCAGCGGGCGTGCCCCGAGCGCTGGGCTGCGGGCGGGGCTTGTTGTCCGGAGCCCTGCCCCGCTGCGGCCGGGCGTGCGGCTGGCGCGAAGCCCCGCTCCCGCTGCCGCCGCCGGCGCCTGCGCGCTGCGGCAGCCCCGCCCCGGCGGGACGAGCCCCGCCCTTCTGGTTCCGGGCGGCGCGCCGGCGGGAGCGGTGGAGCCGGGGCTGCCATGGACAGGTTGGGAAGGGCTGAGAGGGTGGGCGCCGGTGCCGGGCGCTAGGGATGGGAGCTGCCTGCCCGCCTGCCTCCCCCGGGGCGGCCGCGGAGGAGCGAGGCGCTCGCAGCGCGGGCTGGAAAGCGCAGCGAGCCTGGAACGGGCTCTGGGAGCTCTCAGGCGGTTTTGATTTCTTTAGGAGCAGGCTTGTGGGCTTATACGTTAATGAGGGTGTGGATGACGGAGGAACGGGCGGAGCAGGGTGCTCCGGGGAGGGGGCGGCTCAGGCAGCCACAGCCGCGGCCTCCCCAGCACTCCCGCCCATTCTCCTTTGCGTCTTGGCGGTTGCTGATGCTCGTTTTCGCCTTCTGCGCGACACCCGGGCTTGTCCCGGCTGTGATCCTTCTGTGTAGCTGAACGGGGGAAAAAAAAACACAACACAAGTAGTGAAATAATGTAGTTATTTCCGTGGCGTTTCTCGGTTCAAACTTGGCTTTCGTGCCGTTGCACCTGTTACTAGCCGCTTTCCTTAAAAAGTAAGAAAACGTCTGCTGTGTAGGAGGAACAAAGTGTGGGGTCCCAGGCAAACTCACTTCCCCGAGCTGATGAGCAATACTGTATGATCCGTAGAGGAAACTGGACGTCAGTGGTAGAATGAGACGTTATGTTTTGGTTAAGCTTCCAAGTTGTGGAGTTCCTTGAAGCAACGACGACAACAACAACAACAAAAAAATCACGTTGTATGTTCTGCTTGGATTAACTTGCTTACTTTGTTGCCCTTCTCTTAGAAGTATTTTGGGAGAGGTGTTTTCCCCCCGCGATGCAGAGATGGCCCCACCTGGACGGAAGCAAAGCTCCCAGAAAAGAGTTTCTAGTATCCTTTTTATGTAAAGACTTTTTTTTCTTCTTTTTAATCATTGCTTGCCGTGTCCACAAAGTTTGTCTGTTTTTACTGCTGTTTTCATTTTGAGCGTGTCAAGAATGAATGGTTTTCAAATACGCAGCAAGTTACTCTGTGTTTCCTACCCATTTAAAGTGAGGAATGTATGAGTGTAATGTGAAATGATCTGATTTGTGAGGTATTCTGCTGTCAAAATTTTGTCTTGTATTTTCACTCTCTGTAGACTGTTTCTTTTTGTGCATTCAGGAAAAAAAGAGTTCAAAAACAAAACTGTGATTGCAATTATCTAAAAACTAGTATGGGAAGGATCTTTAATGCCTGACTGAAAATGTGCCTGGGAGATCTGGAGGAGATTAATTTAGGAAGATACTGCATTTTAAGCAACGTGCTACGGTACATGGCCTTTACAGAAGAGCTTAGACATAAGCCAAAAGATGCAATTCTTTGCCTTTTCACAGAATGGTATCTCCTCTGAATGGAATGTCCCTTCTTTCCCCCATATTATAGTCTGAAACCATGTCAGACCTGTTGTAGTGATGGCTCAGGACAGATTATATAGTAAGCTTTATGGGAAGGAAGAGACGCTCAAAGTGCTTGTATAGTCAATTCTTGATTACATTTAGATTGATTTATGTTTTTTGATTGTGGGTTAAATACGATTGCAGGGATTGGTGCATTGCCTATATCCTGAGCTTGTGCTGTCACATTTGTGTAGTGTGATGACTTACAGTTTTTCATGGGCTTATCAACTCAGGCTGAGGTCAGTCCGCAGAACTGCCTGAGCCATAACTGACTCCGTCTCAGGAGTTTTGAAAAAACTTCCTCACTCCATTATATCTTAATTTTATGGTTTTACGCTGGTTTGCATGTATTGTGTTATCAGAGTATTGACATGATTCAGTGTATCTTAACGTTCAATCCACAGTAATAGCAAGAGACGCTCACATAGATTTATATTTCCACAGAATAGTTTTCCCCCATTATTTAAAATAAGGAAAAAAAATGTAACATTTGAGAGATCATATAGTGTTATTTTTCTGGGTTTGATAGCAAAGGAATCAGTACATTCACTCATCCTTCTGTTTTTTTCCAAGCACAATAAAACTAGTGGGATATTTGCCCTGATTATATTGTCCCTAACAATCATGATGTTGTTGGACACTAATGTAACATGAGATACTGAAGCATTTACACAATTGCTTCTTAGTTAATCATACCCTGAGCACCAAACCTAGTTGCTGACAGGAGGAGGCAAAGGAGAGCAACAGCCTAAATTCATCAGCTTCCTGAAACCAAGAGCTTTTAAAAAATGCACTCAATCTCAAGTTTTCTTGTTTTTGTAGCATAAAGCAGCTCCTCCTGGGGCAAAAGTACTCTCTTTGGTCAAAGCAGTTACGAGGAATCCCAGACCTGTCAAGGTCATGTTTATTTCTGAACTTTACAGTGTCCCTTTTAGCCATCCAGCTTTTAAGCTTCTGGTGAAACATGTTGTGATCTAACTCAGGCTTATGGGTGGGACTTTCTGCTTTAGTCTAAAAGACAAGATAACATTGACAATATTTGAACAGCAGCAAAGCATATTTCCGTTCCAAGTATTTACAGTTGCTTTGAATAGATCCAAAAGTGTGTTTAGGACAGAGTTTCTTAACTTGTTTGTTAATCAGTTCTTACATCCCTGGATGATACTGTTGGAAACATGACACCCAAAGGACAGTTGATTTCCCGCACTCCTACTTCCTTGCTGCGCCAGCCAGGTAAGGTTACTGTCTTTCTTTAGCATTTAGTTAAAGGAATAATACTTGGAATTTGTAACTTATAACAATTCGGAATAAGAAAGATGTACTTTATTGGGTCCAATGAAGGGCCATTAAGTTGATTAAGGTTTTAGAGTATCTGACATATGAGGGAGAGGCTAAGAAGATTGTTCAGCCTGCGAAAGAGAAGGCTCAGGGATATCTTGTCAATGTGCACAAGTGCCTGGTGGAAGGGACTAAAAAGACAGCCATGCTCTTCTTGGTGGTGCCCAGTGAAAAGACAAGAGGTGACAGACACAACAGGATACCTGTGGAATTCTGTTTAAATGTAAGAAAATAGTTTTTACTGTAAGGGTGATTGAATGCTAGGGCTGGTTGCCCAGATAGTCTGTGGAGTCTTCATCCTTGGAGGTAACCAAAGCTAACTGGACGAGATCCTGAGAAACCTTTTGTTACTGACACCGCTTTAGGCAGGGGGATTGGACCAGGTGATCTCCAGAGATTCCTTCCAACCTTGACTACTTGGTGATTCTGTGATTCTGAAGTTAAACACATTACTACATATGGAAAAAAACCTACCTAGCAGCAGTGACGTATACGTTCCTGTGTTACGTATTTATGCTGCTGCGGAATGCCAATGGATTTTTGCCTTTCAGTTTTTAGTAGGTGTTAAAGCTTTATTTTCTTTCTTTGGCACAAGTACATCCAGTATCATTTCAGCTTCTCTCAAGTACTGTGTTGAAGCTAGTTCTTGCCTTACTAGCCAGCAGTCTAGTTTATTGTGTTTCCTTCTCTCTGTAAACTTCCCTAAACACAGCTGACAGTTGCCCACATGTATGGCTATAATTTATGATAAACTTTCTTCAAACAGCTTAGTGAGTGGACAGGCAGTCCTGCAAAAGGTTTGCTATTTGATGTCCCTGCGCTATGTAATCCAAAGACTTCTGCGCTTCTTCATTACAACTCTGCATTTCTCCTTGGCAAACTGGCGTTCTTCTGTTTTATCTCTGCCACTACATCACTCAGATTTTCTGAGACTTACAAGTGTCATGTGCTGCACAGGAGAGAGCTACTTCTCTTTCAAACTGACTGAAGGTTCTGAAACAAGCAAAGCATCATTTTCATTCCAGTTTCTGTTCCCGTAGTACAGTCCCATTCCTGGAGCGGAATACTTAAGGTGTACTTAAGAACTGCATCCATTCTCTCCTGAAGACAAGGTTTTTTGCTTCCTTTGGTATAATTTCCTTGCAATTGTGGATTTGTGGATTTTTCAACATGGTTCTTTTCTGCCACTCTATAAATCCCTAATCCTTGAGTGCATTGTGTCATGGATAGCGGGAGGGTTATAGCAGTTATTTTCTAGTACCGTGGTGGAGAGAGATGACCCATTAGTAAATGCTGTGACCTGCAGTTTCAGAGTCAGACTGTTAATGTTAGTAGCCATAATTCTAGTTCTACAGATTGAAAATTAGTTTATCTCTTTCATCATCAGTATGCCTGACTTTCACATCCCAAGAATTTAGGAAAAGTTAATTTGTGGTGATTCAAGATAGGTACTAAAACAAAAGCATAAACCTTGCGAGAGAAGCCTTTGGTTCTTCAGCTTTCTCGATCTACCTGAAACTGCTGCATGGAAAACTAAATCTACCTATTGACATAAAACCTTGTAGAGTCTCTCTACTTGTTTGCAATGACCTTGCTGCTTGTAACTTGAGGGTATCAGAGGTCTGATGAAACACACTCTTGGTGATCTTCATGACTGGGGACATTTCAAGAAAGTTCTGTTTACCTCAGACACTGGAGAAAAAAAACCCCAAAACTGTGCCATAAGCATTTGCTCACCTGCTTGTGGACCACATGGAGTCTGGTGGAAACCCTGGACATGCTCTTTATTTTGTGGTTGTATGTGCTGTTGTGGACATTTTTGATGCCTCTTATTCCAGCAGTCTTCAAGTCATAAAGGAAACCTCATGATCTCACTGCTGACTGAAGCTTGTCTTGTTGTCAGGAACTGCTCTTGAGTGTTGTACAAGTGCTGCTCTTTGTCATTCCCTCTCTAGCGCTGCTGGCACAGCTCTGATTTGTGTTATTGCTATCTTGGTGCAACCAATGCTTTTAGATGGCTTCCTAGGCTGTTTGTGATGGATAAGGGGACCAAAGCATCTACTGTCTTGATGCAAATTCTGTAGTGTTTGAGCTATGTGAAGATCTGTTGTGATAGAGCTCTCTGTTGTCATAGGATATGCCATTTATCATCTTGGAAAAGCAATGATTCCGTTTTTAATATGAGTCAGATACTCCTAGGAACACTGGCCACTGTACTGATGTGCAGGAGTATCTGGAGCAGATGCTTGGTAGCACAGGCTTGTGATTGCCTTTTGCTTTAAGAGTTTGGAGACCTATTTCCAAGTAACAGTGACTGGAGATTTATTACTATTTGTGCTCATGGTGTGTTTTTACCAGGGAACTCTAGTGACTGGAGATGTGTCCTGTACTTGATGCATACGTACACTCGCTTCAGCCTAGCTTCAACCTTTGATCTGGAGGTGCTGCTGGACTTGAGGAGGAACTGAACTGACAGTAGATAGGCCTTGCCTTTTATGTGCCTTGCCTGAAAAAGTAGGGCTTGAGTATGCTGCAGATTCGGTTAACAGCACGTTCGTGTAACTAGAGTAAAGTGTAAATTCTAAAGTTCCATTATTGATAATTAATCTCTTATTTGTAAGTGATTTTGGGCCTAAGACTTGTTTTCCTAATTGACATTTGTGGGTTTGTTACAAGCCTTCTGGTGGAAAAAATATGAAGGTGGACAGGAGTAAGTTGCTTCTCCGTCAGGTTGATTTGTCTGTTTCTTGTGTAATGGAGCAGGATTTCATAAATACTTTAGTCTCTATTATAAAATTTCCTTTGGAGCATATTGATAGAGTGTAGTGGTCTTAAATTCTTTTCGTTCTCATAAAAGGTTCTCTCTCTTTCAGTTGCTGCACTAACTCGAAGCTCCATGAAGCCATCAGATCTGTCTTCCATCACAGGAACAGGAGTAAAATCTCCTCTGATTTTACCGACTCCTGGACTTTTTGGCAATCTATCAATGGTAAGATGGTTAGAGCACCTCTTTCTCTTGTGTTTCTGTGAAACTTATGAGAAACTACAAGTTTACAGTGTTCCAGTGTTTGCACTAAGGACAAAATGTGGGTGGTACAAGCTCGCTAGCACCACTTCTGCTTGCTACTCCAGTTACTTTTTGCTGTGCTGTTCTTTGAGGTGATGCAGTGAGAAACAATAGAGGGTTTTAAGGACTTGAAAATACACCATGTGTTAAACTAGTCCTTCTAACTTGAGCTTGTGCCTAGAAAAATCCTGATTTGCTTGTTTACAGATTCTTCAAAGGCAGTTGTTCTGTCAGTGACTTAAAGCTTCAGAATTTTCCTTATTTTAGCACTCTCCAATATTAGGCTTTGCTTGGATGTCTGGACTTCAAAGAACAAGTTCTTCTGATGACTTTTCAGATGACGTTAATTATCTTCTGCTGTAATGTGTTTGAAAAAGCATTAGGTTCTGGAGCCTAGTTGATCAATACAACTCTTAGCAGTGTCACTTTTCCTCTGATTCAGAGCCTCTTGTTATTCTGTAACTTTTTTTATGAGTGACGTAGGTTTTAGGCTAGCACTTAGTGCTCTGACTTGAATCCAGTTTAGATTAGCAGTGGGAAACTTCAGAGCAGACAAGAGGCTTTCATAGGAGGATGATGGAAAAAAAAATTTATGTCTTGCAGAATTTTGTGTTCTGGTAGATAGGACACTCATCAGCCCTTTTTGCATTTCCCACAAAGACATGAAGCAATTTTACTGAGTTTCTTGTTATTTTTACTCTGCAATCCAAATGTTGAAGCATCCTATTGGCTAGAGGGCAATAATGGCAGGGGGAGATCAGGCGAGAGGAATACTGTGGATAGAAAATGGGACATAAAAGGAAGAAGAGCAGGTATTTGTCCACAGTTTTTGGATATACTTAAGAGACTGCTACAACAATGTTATCTGGGCCTCTGTTTGTACTTGTTTGGGTGGAACTATTGTAAGAGTCTAGAAAAAGAATCAACTAGTGGCACATCTCTGAGTCTTTGGATAGCATTAATTGCTGCAGAGAAGGCAATTGCTGTCATGGAAACAGTTATAAGAAGCTGTCCTGGCTGTGCAGTATATGTACCTTCTACCTTCTCTGTTAGCCATTTTGCTTCTCTGATGTCAGATATGTTACCAAATACTTCCTTTGAAATAACCCTCACAAAGTACAGTCATGTCTTTATTTGTCCCTTTAACATTCTGTTACTTGCTGTTATTTTGAACTTCTATTGCTTCATTCAGTCAAATGGCTTTGAGCAATTCAAGAAGGTTGAAAGACTGGTAAATGGTTCCATAACTTTTCACAGCAGCCTTACAAACCTAGTCAATGTTATGCTGTCTCTTTTTACTTTGAATGACAAAATCCTGAGTAAATATTTAGGATGTCAGGATATTAAAAGTTTTGAGTGATTTGTTTGTTTTAAGATAAAAAGTTATACTTGGTATTTCAAAATAGCTGTGCTAGATTTGCTTTTACTTCAGTTATTTCATGAAACAAAAAACGAACAAATTTCCTTTTTTCAGATTAAAAATTACCTTCTCAGAGCTGCTTGTTAAAGGCACAGTTGCACCTTATTTCAGTTATTAGGGGCTTTTTTAGTTATTTCATTATTAAGTTTTCTCATTATTAGTTTTTTTTTAGGATTGCTCTCTCTTTATACTATCCATATAGAGGGAAAAACATTGGAACTAGTCTTGCAATAGTCTGAGATTGCTATTTATTCTTTTCCTTATGTTTTTGTTGTGATTTTAGTTGGATGAAAGTAGCTGGACAACAGTGCTCTCACCTCAGCAGACAGGAATGTTTGTAAATGTGGACATGTCCAATATGACAGAAGATGTCACGATGAGTGCTGTTCTGCTGCGTGAGGATGATCCTGGGGAAGCCGGTGAGACAATCTGGAGTTTTCCTCATAATTGACCACACTTTGTGAGATACAAATATGCATTTTCTTTTTATTTTTCTTTCTGTGTTTTGCTGACCTTTCTTTGTCAGAAACAGCCTAGTTTAACAAGTTCAGAAAATTTATCTCTTCCAGTTACTAGAGTTTTGAGTTTGTGTTTTCTGTGGAGTCTGATGGCACAAAGGAGACGCTCTGGTGATGTAAGATGCAAACTGGGTTAGTTTTGTGGTGATGGGCAAATGAGCTCGTTGTTAAAACCTTTGCAGATGAAAAGTTTACAGCAAAAGTTTTATAATTAATTGACTTACTCCATAGCTTCTGCATTGCTTATTATCTTAGCTGGTAAGTTCTTCTGGCTTGATGGAATATACATAGTTCATATCATCGTTGTCCTCATTTAGGTTTACAAAAGATGAGATCCCTTTTCTTTAGAAGGATTTTTGTGTAGTCTGTTAGGATTGCTTCACTAGGTTGTGTCTGACTAATATGACAGTTTCTTCTTATCTCTGTTCTAGCAACTATGAGCATGTACTCAGATTTTCTGCATTCCTTCCTGAAGCACACATCAACTACCATTTTTGATCTTGTGGATGAGTATGAAAGTATTTGTAACAGTCAGGTAAGTTTGGGTTTTTATTTATTTCACAGTCTTCTCCCAAAGTAGTATTGCTGTTTTTCTTTAAGCTGAGAAGTCACAGTGCTTAACATAGTTTAAATCTTCCATCTGGTTGCAGTCTTATGAGTCACTGAATGCGAGCATTGAATAGCATCTCTCTTTCCTCACACGCTACTTTGGCAGAGGAGTACCCATTGTGTAGCTCTCTGAATACTGAAAATGTCATCTGGCTGCCATTCCACTGGAAGTGTCAAGTGACAATAAACATGAGCAGATGTAAAGATTTTTTTGTTAATGATAATAAGCTTGATTAAAATGTTCTTACTTCTCTCGGGTATAAATAAATCATTGTATTATGATGCTTTTAAGAGTTTCCTGCAACACTACTAACAAGCTGGCAGCAGAGGGCTCAATGTTAGCTTTAAAGTGGCTCTGCTTTTAGACACAGTTTTTTATGTGATTGGCTGTGAACTGTCAGTTCAGGATCAGCAGGGACTGGCAATTTGAAAGGAAGGAATTATGCTTCCATCAATAAGTGTTGATCAGAAAGAGGTGGGCAGATAATTTTTTGAAGAGACTTCAAGCCTGTGTCCATGTTAAGAAGGTTTCTGGTCTATTTTGTTGTTGGGGCTGAGCTGGAGAGCACTGAGATCTTTAATGAGACCTTGTGTTCCCAAGTGGGAAGCAGGCGAGAAGGAAAATAAATGTGGAGTTGATTATTTTGTGAGATGGTGGAACTTCCAAACTGAAATGGAAAAGAAAGTCTCTTCCATTCCCCCTGCTTGAGAATATGAATACTGTCTGCAAGATGGTAGAATATAGAGTGGCTGTTGTAATGTGGAATTAGGGGGAGCTGACTGTGTGTTGCAAGTATCTACAAAAGTAGAGTGAAGGATTGGCTTAGATGTTGCTGACCAGGGATGGGATGTGGAAGGACAGCCCTGAGCTCTCATGCTTCCTTACAACCGTGAACTCTTTCTATATTTTCTGGGAGGTAATAGAACACCATGCTTCTCCCTTGCATCATGATGGTCCACCTCATTTTTTTTCTCTTCAGATCTGTTGTGATGCCTTGCAAATTGAGACTTCTAAAATGTAAGAGTTTGGGGCTATTCTCAGAAGTAGTAGGAGCTCTGTAGGAGCTAGGTTTCTACAGAGGCTAGGCTAGTAGGAACTAGCCACTGATGGAGAAGACTTTATTCTCTTTTCTTCATAATGGAGAGGGAAAAGATAACTGATGGTATCACCAGAAAGAAATTCTGTTACATGGTAACCAACAATTTGTGTTTCCTTATTTAACAGAGCTAGAAAGGAAAAGGGTATCTTTCAAGCACTGATAAATGCCTAAATGCTGTTGCAAATACGAGTAGGGCTGACTTTGTGTTTGATATTGGTGTTTATGGAGAAAAAGTTGGTGATTTTGGTTATTTGGGGGTTGTTATTTAATATTTTTTTTTCAATGCCTTCTCTCTCACAGTCTTTTGGTGTTGTTTTTACCCTGCGTTTGTACAGTGTGTTGCAGAACAAAGCCACTGTCTTGGTTTATGGCTGCTAGGCTGTGTTAATACTATTTTTATTAATAGCTAAGGGAGTTTATGTTGTGGAGTATCATAATCCAACTGGGTAGCTGAAAGCATTCAGCACAATAAGAAGATTTCTGTAATGGCTTAGGGCAAAAAAGCAGTGGTGGTCAGTATTAACTATATATAAATGTATTTACCTCAGGTGAATATTCTAGGGAAGATAGTTTATCGGGCAACTCCTGGACAGCAAAAGTTTTCAAAAACTGCCAGTGTGTTGTGGCTTCTGAAGCAGGAGATGGTAACCTGGAGACTGCTGTCCTCCCTTTATAGGTAATTCCTTTCAAAAGCATGTTATGTTTTTGCTGACTTTCTTGGATATCTTTTTTGATGTGTTACAAATATGGAGTGAAACGATTAAGTACCTATTAATCTGTGTATGGAACTAGGTGCTGATACACAAACGTGTTTATTATCTCGTTACAGAAACTGAAGTTGTTAAGGGCCTATTTTTATTACCTTGCAAATTCTAGTATTTTTTTTTAAAAGTTGTTTTCAAGGGCTTTCATTTACTATGCATTCTGCTGAATTTTCTCAGCTTTATTATAATCATGAACATTTTGCACTTTTATTTCTAGAGACAGAATACAGTCTGCACTGGAAGATGAAACCGCATTTGATATCACAGTAAGCTTGGACTTTCTTGAGATTTTTTTAAAGCAATATAATAAGCTAAATGCTTGTATTTTATTCCTACAATCTCAATATTGCAGGCACTCAAACTTCAAAGGAAAGAATAAAGACGAGACTGGTTTAATTTTTATCAAGACAAATACTAAGTTATTTCATAAACTGGGAAAAGCAAAATTAAACATTCCATTCCAAAGAGAAAATGCTAGTGTGAAAAATATTATAAACTATACTTTGTTTTATTTCCTTAAACATTCCACATACACTTGGAAAATCCACTAGAAATAACTATTTATTTCTTTTTAAAAGTTGCATCAGTTGCTGTAATGTTATTTAGGTATTATTTTATGTATTATATTTAGGTAATATTATAGATCACAGATATGCTTTGCCTGAAGGAACACATGGTCTCAAGCCATCAAATGTTTTCAGTCTTGATTCCAGTTAATCTTGAGAGAAATCCGAATTTTTTAGCATTCTTGTTTCAGCTGTAGTCTTCTTGTCTATGTCAATACAGTTGTTCCAGCTTTTGCTGCCACAGTATGCTTAGGAAGACAAAACAATAAGTGACTCTGCCTTTGTAAAATTTATGGTCATAGTTGCCTTTTTCTCAGTCATAAAATAGTTTTCTCTAGAATTCCCAGTGCTAAAATGTCACTATTAAATTAAACACTGTTGTGCCAAAAACTAGTCTCTTTCTACCATGTTTCTTAGGAAAATGCATCTTTTGTTAACTTTTTGATACAAGCCTAATACAAGCTGAATTAATGAAGGAGAGCACATGAATGATTGGGATTCTGGGTTTGTGGGTTTTGGTTTGGTGGGATTTTTTTCTACTTGCTTATGTCAAGTCTGCAGATGATCTTGGAAAATGTCCTCTTGTTTGTGTGTACAATAATAAATGGGATTGAGGATGAGTGCAGCCAATGGAATCAATGGATCTACTGTCTAGAATTTTTCTGTGGTTGTATGTTTGTGAATTATAGTCTCAATTGCATTTTTACAATGTAACTGGATGTAAAAGATCATCAAAACAAAACAAATGAGTAACGTCATCCATTTTTTAAAACAGAGTAGGGGAGCAGTAGCATATTGAACTTGTAGAAAGTGTGTGGTTTAGTGTGCGTTCAGTTTGGTATTCGTGGTTTTGTGGCAGATTTTCTTTTACATGAAATAATAATCAGCTTTTTTTTAACCAGGTTTTAACTGCTAGTGAAAAAATGAATGTAGACAACTTGTTTCAGAAAGATTCACTTGTTCGACAAAGCCAGGTATGATGGGAAGTTCTTAAGATGAGAATGGAGATGGATCAGTAGATAAAATTTCTAACACTAATGCTCTCTGTACCTTTATAAACTGTATCTAATATTTTTTCACATTGACTAAAATGTGTTATTTGTTGTATGCATAAAGATAATTCCCTTTAGTTTTTAAAGATCAGAAGCGGTGAGAAGGGAAGACTGAGAGTTAATCCCATTTGAAGCATCTATTACTGTTGGTGGTGATTAATAAACTATTAAGTAGCTCGGTAGTAACTGCAGCGTCTAGCGAGACATAGAAATGAAGTGCCTAAACAACCTTGGAGCAGATACTTAAAATGGAAGTTGAATAGTCTTCAGGATGTGTACACTTTGGATACCATGTAGATAATGAGTAGATCCAGAGACAAGAGGAAGGTAGTCAAAATATTATTTGTTACATGCTTGTTTTAAAAAAGCAATTTAATTTTATTCCAGCTCGTGGTAGATTGGCTGGAGAGCATTGCCAAGGATGAAATTGGGGACTTCTCTGATAACATTGAGTTCTATGCAAAATCTGTATATTGGTAAGTTCAGTTTCTTTGACTGTACACCTGCTCCCATCAAGTATAAAATTCACAGGCACAGAATTACACTTTAAAAAAATTAACGGATTTTTAAAAGTTTTTCAGCTCATTTCCTTATTTTCTTTCAATTCTTAGATGTAAAAGATGAGATTTCCTACCCATCCTCTGAAATAAGTCTCCTCAAAAGTCAGTTACTGCTTTTGGGAGGCAAGGATGGAAAGAAAATCATCAAAGCAACTTAATGTAACCTTTAGATGGATGTAGATTCGATTTTTCATAATAAAGCACAAGAAGAGATGGTCACCTGATGACCAGCCTCTTATTCAAAGAGTTCTTATTCACAAAGGGTTTTATCCATTGTATTATGTTTCTCAGGTGATCACTTCTTTGTCTGGCTTTAACTTTTGCCTGTTTAAGTCCTTGTCTTCACTTTGTTTGACTGGCCCTTCACCAGAAACTGTTAGTGTCATCTTTATTGTCTGTGATGGGATTGACAGACTACCTTTCATTCCAAAGACCAAGAATAAACCTGCTTTTAATGGCCAGTGAATGCTGCCTTTCTGAATCACGTGTTCGTCCTAAGTTAAATTTATGTCCTAAGACTGACTTTATAATGAATGCTAATGGGAAATTTTACTCATGCAGAAGTCAATAGTTAAGTACACAAATAATTGACATAATAAATGCTTTTGAAATTAATCAAAGATAGGTGAATTGACTGCACTACTTGTGAAGTGTTGCATTTTTATAACAGTAACACTGTCTATAACCCAACAAAACCAAGTGTATCTCTTCTGTAACTATATTCAATATAACCAAAAAAATATCTTTCAAATATTTGTGTCTTATTAAAAGATGCTTGCTAAAAACCCTTGGTTTTGGGTTGTTTTTTTCTGAAAAACATTTCACTGCTTTCAGGGAGAACACACTACACACCCTGAAGCAGCGGCAGCTAAATACATACATTGGAAGTTCTCGACCTCTGGTAACAGAATTGGTAAGTATTATCTAAAAAACAGGTTTTGCTTCAAAATGGGTTAGAGAGAGCATATGTGCTATTTTCCTAGTCTTCCACTGATTTTTTAGAGAGTTGTAACTATCCAAAAGTAGTTTTATGGTCTAAAATTTAGTACAGGAATCACGAGGCAGGGCATCTGTGGAGTTCATTTTGGGATATGTGGACTTCTGTTTCCTTTCAGCAGTCACTTCCATACCTCCACTCCCCATCACAAGTAGCTGTGGTCTATTTGGTGAAATACAGGGCTTTGTTAGTGCTTTTTATGTCTGAAAAAACCTCATGTTCCTAACCAGAAAGCTGCTTGGAAGCCATTGCAGATAAGAGCATGTACAGTTACTAGTACAATGAAGCCATGTCTGGGTTGGATTCCTTGAGAGCTACTATAGAGAAAGCTTATCGGATGAAAGTCAAGGATTGTCCAGTAGGAGGAGGTAACAAACTGTCTTAGTGACAGCAAAGCAGTCGTACAAGATTAATTAAATTGGGGAGTAATCTGAGGTGTTGATTGGCTTGAGAAAATCTGTTTGGGTTAAATAGAAGCAAGTACAGCTGTCATGTACAGCCATCTCAGAAGGTGGAGGAGAAACAGTTTAATAGGTAGAAAGCAGAAAGGAAAAGCGTTTTTGAAGGTGAGAACAGCTGGAATATGAGAAGTTTGGGGCAAAAAACAAGGCAGTGGTGTAAATAAAGAAATTGTCATGGCTCCTTCTGATAGGAAATGGGGACATAAAAGGAATAAAATAAACAAAATAAATGAGAGGACAGACAGGGATGTATCATGGTACATATTATATGGGTTGTACAAATTGTCGTGCCAATGTCAAAAAGCGACTCCAAAATATAAAACAGGGCATTGGAGGAGGCATATAGGTAATTTGCACCTTGAATACTGTGCTCAGTTTTGGGCCCCTCGCTACATGAGGAACACTGAGGTTCTGGAGCATGACCAAAGAAGAGCAACAAAGCTGGTGAAGGATCTGGAGCACAAGTCTTATGAAGAACAACTGAGGGAACATGGGATGTTTAGTCTGGAGGAGGCTGAGGGTAGACTTGATCACTCTCTACAACTACCTGAAAGGAGATTATAGCAAGGTGGGGGCCAGTCTCTGAAATAAAAGTGACAGGACGAGAGGAAATGGCCTCAAGTTGGGCCAGGGGAGGTTTAGATTGGGGATTAGGAAGAACTTCACCGAGAGGATTGTTTGATGCTGGAACAGGCTGCCCAAGGAGATGGTGGAGTCACCATCCCTGGAGATATTTAAAAGCCGTGTAGCTGAGGTGCTGAGTGACATGGTTTAGTGGTGGACTTGGCAGCGTGAGATTAGCAGTTGGACTTGATGATCTTAAAGGTCTTTTCCAACCAAAACGGTACTGTGATTGTGTGGATGGATGATGACTTTTTTTCCTTGCAGGATCCAGATGCTCCTATAAGACAGAAACTGCCACTTGATGATTTAGACCGAGAAGATGACGCAAGGTTATTGAAGTATCTCTTTACTCTCATCAGAGCAGGAATGACAGATGAGGTAAGCTGCAGAAAGTTATAGTATCCTCTTGGTTAACTAGTGTAACTTGTTTAAAGTATCACTATTAAAGCAAATGAAAAGCTGAGTACTAAAATGACTATTTACTTTTGGCTTGTAGTGATTTAATTTTCAATTATCAATACTGACAGCGATGGACTGCTGAATTGGTAGTTTAATGAAGTCTTGCATTTGGTTAAGGAGTTAAAGAAAAAAAAAGGTGTCTTTGAGGTTTTTTAGGTTGCTTGACAGTATTTTGGTTTACTGTAGTGGCTTGGTACTAAATATTGCCTCATAAACACACAAAATACTTCCAAGAACTTCCCAGCTGCTTCTTTCTAGAAATATTAGAGTGGAACATGCTTGCAATTTTAACTAGAGAGAGAGGTTTGATGCATGCTTTTCTTAGAAATAGCATTGAATTAAACAAACTTTACTTGTTCTGCTCCTCTAATGTTCCCTTGGGTATGTGATCTGAGTGGAGTTGAGTCAGGCCCTTGTCTGACCTTGTGCAGATAATTACAATGGCATATTTGGAGCCGTGTCCCAAGACTGAGAACTGGGCACCAAGGTGCAAGCTCCATAGGCTAATACTGCCATCAGAAGGAACATAGTTATTTACAATAATTACTCTTATTAGTTAAAATAACTTCTCTTTCTTGCTTTCTACCTTTTGTTTTCTTAGCTTTGCTGTTTGGCAGGGTTTTCAGCAGTGAAAACTCTGATACACTTTATCTGACTGTTCTAGAAAGCATGTTATTATCCTCCATTAACTGTTTCACTGTAAATCTGCTTGTTCTCCCACCTTGGAGAGTATATAATATGTATGCTTTGCATTAAACCTCAACTGAAAACCATCCAGGGAATTTTGGTCCTAGAGCTGTTCTGAATAATATTTCCTAGTTGTGAAGCGGCTTTTATGATTTAGTCATGTAAATACTTACAGTATTGTCTAAAGGCCTCAGCTGGAAACTGCTTCCCTTATACTAGATTATGTTTATATAATGACATTTGAGTAATGGGGGGGGAAAAAGAGACTTGAGATTCTTGTGCCTAAGACCTTATTATTTAGGAATGTCATAGAATGATAATATGGTTACTTGCTATTCTGTTCCAATATGATGCACATCTCTTCATTTTCTGGTACTATGCGCACACGAGAATGTTGCTGCAGAGCATCATGAATATAGATTTGCATCATCAATTGTTCTGCAGTCACTGCTGCAATATCCCTGCTGTCTGATAAGCATGAGCTGGGTTATTCACTACCAATAGAGTCAGTTAAAATACTTGGAGTTTACGCTGAATTAAGATGAACCTCTGTTCATTTACCTCACACAGCAGGCAAGCTAGAACAACTGCCTTGTCTATTCTTTAAATGTACTGTTTGTCACCGTTCCCAAAATGGCTGAATATCTGCAACCTTTCAGTGGGGGGGGAAAAAAATCCCAGAATTTGGCTAAACAAAGCAAGACTGCATATTGCAATTTCTGTCACTGTTCATAGTGCTTAGTTAGTCCTGGAACAGCACCAGTCAGACTAAATAGATAATCTTTAGTTGATTTCTGGTTTCTTATTTTCAGGGGTGTAGGGTTGGAAGAATTGTAAGCAAGCTTTTTTTGTACAGGTTCTTTTCTACTTTCCTCACTATTCCAACTAGCTTTGAATTTAAATCTGTTTGTGCTAGTGCATAGATTATTGACTGTCAATTTCGGGAAGGTTGGGATTGCTATTTTTAGAACAGCATGAGGGGTTTGGAAGGCTAAATCAACTGCAGAAGTAGATAACTGCATGAAGAGATGGATTATACATCTAAGCAACAAGACAACACCTTACACTGAACTTACCAGAAGGATATGTAACAGCTGTTTAAGCTAAAGATGAGACTGGAGCATATTTCTTACTTTACTATAAACACTGACTGGGAAATAAAATGTTTAGTGAAAAAACCCACCACTGATGACATTTCATGTCCTTTGAAATATGTCAGCTGTTTTGAGTTTAAGGTACTTTGTGCTTATTTTTTGCATAGTGGAATCTCTGCAGAAATTAATTGTTTTAATAATGTTGAAATCTTTAAAAGAGAAGTTGTGGTTTCCCTACCCTTGAAGTCTGTCGCTGAGGAAATCCATTATTTTTCAGGCACAGCGCTTATGCAAACGATGTGGTCAGGCCTGGAGAGCTGCAACTTTGGAAGGATGGAAATTGTACCATGATCCAAACATAAATGGAGGTATTTACTTCAAAGTGCATTTGAGACAGAAGTTAGAACAGGGCAGGGAGTTTTCTCTTAATATCTGTCTGTGGCAAGGAGAAATAGCTCATTCTTTCAACCTTAGTCTTTTTAGTATCTGAAATATTTTGACACGTTTCTTGAACGTGTGAAATCTAAGGTGAAATTATTTTAGTTGAAGGTATGACTTCACTGAATCCACTTAACTTGCTAAGGTCACTATTTTTTGAAAATCCAGCATAATCACTAAGAAATAGATGTCTCAGAGTTCCGGACAGATCAATCACCTCCACATTTCTACCTCCATATAATATTTCAGTCTGTGTTTTCTCAACATCTTACTCGTGCCACCTAGCAGACATTTTGTTGCTTACAGACTCAAGGTTGGACTTCATATCCAGCTTCAGAAAAGTGTTATTGGGACTGGAGTTCAGCAAATGTAAATGCAGGAAAAAGAGATGCTTGTAAAATATTTGAAAATTGTTAAATTACCTTTCTTCTCGGTTCTCAGGTTCTTTGCACATAGTCCTGTTTATGACACAGTACCTTGCTTCTCTTTATGCTCAGGACATTGCAAGATTTAGTGAAGAAGTCAAGAATGTGTCTGAAGTGTTGCATGTAGCCAGGTCTGAAGGGCATAAGGCTTTTCTTTGTCACGGAATAGAAACACAGAATCATGATTGGGAAAAGACCTTTAAGATTGAGTCCAACTACTCACCTCACACTGCCAGGCCCATCACTAAACTGAACCATATCCCTCAGCACCTCATCTACGTGTCTTTTGAATATCTCCAGGGATGGTGACTCCACCACCTTCCTGGGCAGCCTTAAATCCTGATAGCTTGTTACTTTTGTCTGCATGCTTCATCAGCATCCTGGCCTTGATTTAAGGATACCTACCTAACCTGCTGTTACGTAGGTTTTCATTCCACGATGCCAGCACTCTTGCAGATGCATGCAGGGCAGCAGCACTAAAGCAGGGATACTTATTAGAAGTTTGTATTCCTGAAGGTTTAAAAGTTTCTTGTGTCCTTAACTCTGTGTTTTCCAAATGTAAACATCATAGATATCTTACAGTTTAAAACATTCTTTTCTTCAAGGCTAAGTAGCAGCTAAGCTTTCAAAATACTTTAACTTGAAGATGTGTATTTACCAAACTTGCCAGAAGAGCCAATTTGCAATCCAATCAAAAGCATCAAAATGGCGATTCCCAAGGGACTGAAGCTGGGTTGATAACAGAAAATAGGTTTTAGCTTGTTACCGGTTTATCTTTTTTTAATAGCATATTTTTCTTTTTTTCACACCACCACCACACCCCTTTTTTTATTAATTATTCTTTACATGTAGGACAAGAGTTGGAGCCTGTTCAAGGGAATCCATACAGGTGCATTTGGAAAATAAGTTGTTGGCGTATGGCTGAAGAGGTAAGATAATGCTGCTTTGCTTTATATTAGCATAGAAATTTGAACTTTTCTGAACTCTGTAACATCATTTTAAGTAACCTACCACATCTGTGTTTGCTGCTTATAGGATTTGCAATTAATGTCTGGTAGTGAGAAATGTGCATAATCAGCACCAATTTTGCAAGCTTAGGAAATAACTTCTTTTTTGTTTGATTGGAAGTGAAACTAGTGACACTGACTTTTACTTTCATCTTGACTTAATTGAATGGGAAAGGAAAAATGTTGCCTTCTTTCCAGGTCAATATAAACTTTTCAGATGAGTTAGAAAGGGATGCCAGTGAAGAGGAAGTCACTTGCTATTCTTATTTTGACTCCTCTGATGTGTCCTGTGATTTTTTTTTCCAGCTTTTCTTGGAAACAGATGAAACATTTTGTAATGGATTAATCTCTAAAAAATGTGAAGTGATAAGAAAACTTACATGCTTTGTAATTAAAAGTTATGTTGTTGGGGGTTTTTTTTTCCACTGTTTATTTTAGGAGCAGTTTAATAGATATGAGAGAGCAATTTACGCAGCACTGAGCGGAAACCTCAAACAGGTATGTCAAGCCTGCAAGTTAAGAGGTGTTTGGTAGTTGTGCATTTTTTTTCTCATATGTAACAGTGATACCATCAGAAATACTGCAATTACTGGTTATTGAACTTTTAAAAATCTAGTAAACAGAACAAGAGCAAACACTTGCTGTTTTAGTAGGATTGATGTGCCTTAAATATACAATAGAATTTTCTGAGTGTTAGTCCTGCTGAATTTCAGAACAAACAAATCTAATGTTGTTGGTTTAGTTCTTTTCTAGTTTAGTTCTTTAAGAGCTTATCTCGTCACTTTCCTGGTCATGCACAGTATTCTTATAGACAAGTTAGTGTATCCTATGCTTATTCTGTACCTGAATCTCATAATCAATAGGTTTCATACCCTGCATAATGCTTTTATCTTTAAGTAGTTCTTTCTTTTTATTGGTTTTAATCTTACAGATGTTTTTGTGCTCTCCCACTCCTAACTGGTGATTTTTTGATGTTTAAGATACTGAGGGACATTGCAGACTCTCGTAAAAGTTTCCTTGCTGTTAATCAGTGGTAAGCTCCTGCTTGAGGAGCTTGATTCCACCCTCCACCTCCTGGCCCAGCTCTTGTTATGACATAGTAGAAATAAAGATAATTCAGGAAATATAAAGCAAAAATAAGGAATGTTTTCAGGTTTTATTCATTGAAATTTAAAATAGGTTTAATTTTAATTTTCTAGGAAAAAAGGCATTGTACAGGCTGATAGAGCAGAAGGTACTTACCTTCTTGTGACAGCAAAGAGATGATGAATGAAATTAAATTTCAGTCGTTTCAGTATAATTCTGTAGTTTTAAAACCATGGTAAGAAGCGTTTCATGCAATGCCATGTTTTCTCCGGAACTTGTCCCTAGGTTTCACTGCTGAAACAGTCTAGCAAGATTTAGAGAACAGGATATAAAGTGATTCGTGGCACCACAGCAGTGGTTCTCCCTTCCTCCTACTGCTCACTGCTCTCTACTGCACGGAGACTTGTGCAACCAAGACCTAAACCAGCAAGGCAAAGTGATCCTGCTGGAAAATGGTTGGGCAGAAAAGGGAATAGTCTTCATCTGGATTGGTTTCCTAAGGTGGTACACAAGAAGGGGAATGGTGTCAGAGTGGTGCTGCCTCTGGAAGGAGGATAGAACGATTTCTATTGACTACCTTTGGCATAAACCAATCAAGGAACTAGAGCATTATTCAGTGAGAGGATGTTTTTTTTGAAAGGCTGCTGTTCGAGGTGGTTGTTAGTCTGCTTTGGTGCCTGGAAATCTGATCCTAAATTACACTTGCATTCTTCGAATTCTAATAGTTCTCCGTCTCTTGATAAGTTTTGCTTATTCTGTTAATTTCTTCATGTCTAGCTTCTTCCAGTTTGTGATACCTGGGAAGACACTGTCTGGGCATATTTCAGGGTCATGGTGGACACTCTCGTTGAGCAGGAAATACGAACCTCAGTAATAGCTGCAGAGGAGGTGGAAGAGCTCCCTAGAGATTATTTAGAAACAAAGTAAGTTTTAAGTAAAATTATACTCCTGCACTCAACAAAGGATCCTGTATGATCTGTCTGGAATATTCAAGGTAATGTTTTTTGTCTTTTCTCTCCTACTTTGAAGCTGGACTGCAGAAAAAGTTTTTGAAGAACTTCAGGCAACAGACAAAAAGGTACTAAATAATTAAAGTGTTTCTCCCTGCTGCCTACCATTTTTAACTATTTTACTCCTCCAATATGCACAGTGACGGATGTATTTTGGGGTTTCTACCTCTGTAATGTGTAATTTCTTAATTCAGATGAATTTTTCTGTATGCTGTCACCTTTTACTGATTAAAAAAGATACAGATTTTGTCTTGCCCTGTATCTGCCAAACTAGCCAGGTGTACTAAAGAAACAGTTGACTGTCAACTCTTGTCAGACATCCAAGGCAGACAGACTAAGTCCACTATTTAACACTTCGATATAACGTGTAAAGATTGATTACAGGCCATTTTCTTTGTAGATAGTGTTGGTTTTCTTTACAGAAGGTTTGTGTGAGTATTTCAAAACAGGCCTTGCAAAATTTAAAAAACATACTTTTAAACAGACTGTTTCTTTGTTACTTTTAACACCAGCATCTTTACTTCATTTAAGATGGAATTTATATGTTCACTTTGTAAAGATTCAATTGAAACTGCACTTACTTGTGTTTGATGGAATAGACATCGAGCATTTATCATATATAGCTAGAGAGAAAGACATGTTGAAAGACAGCTTGCAGATTGATGCAGTCAGCCACGGATACAACGGGCTGCCTTTGCCTTTCTAGTGCAGTCCTCACCATATAGCAGCTTTACAGGTGCATTTGAATTGTATTTTGTGCATTAATTCCTCTACGGGGGATAAAAAAAAGTCTTCCTCAAGGAAGTTATTTTTGCCTTTTCTGTATGGATTTATACACATTGTTGCTTCTTCGGTGACTTTGTAGAAACTCTTCTCTGTCACATGGTTCTTTATTCTGCTCTTCAGAGCAAAAAGCCCTTAGTCTTGGATTTCTTCCATGAAAGTATTAATTCCACAGATCTATATCCTGGTTCTTTCTTTCAGTTTGTCAATATTCTTGTAATTTGACATTGAGACAGCAAGTACTTCTTCTGCTCTTTATGCAGAATAACCTTTGAAACAGGATAGCTCTTTTTCTCTGGGAAACCTTTGCTTTATTTATAAGTTTGCTTTCTTTGTATATTATACTGCAAGATTTTATTTGAAGCTTGAACTTTTTTTTTTCTCTCCCCAGAGAGTTATAGAGGAGAATCAAGAGCACTATCATGTGATTCAGAAATTCATTATACTGGGAGATGTGGATGGTGAGCTTTTCTTTAAGTGATTCTTAAATGTCAACTGACTACATTATTTCTAAGTTTCTGGAAAGTGACCTTTCCAGAAATGCAAGTGTGAATGGATTTTTAGAAGAACATAGTGGACAAACTCCACCTAAAAGCTAAGCTGCTTCTTTAATCAAGAACTTGTAGACTTTCTGCAGTTTGACATGTACAAGGTAGTACATGTCTTTTCAAAGAAGCCGTAAAATCACGTAAATGGGTCAGAACATATGAGAAACTGCTGCTATCACTTTGTCTGGGAAATGACAAAATGCAGACAGGAGATATTTAAGCCAAACAGCTAAATCTTTCCCAAACTGTTGCTGCTCTGTTTTGTTGGGCTTTTAAGACTAAATTACATTTGTTCAATAAATACATACTTTTGAGAGATTTCTTAGGTGGTTTTTTTTTCCCCTATGAAATGGCTAATACTGACATTTCCTTGGTGGTTCTAGGTCTGATGGAAGAATTCAGCAGATGGCTTTCCAAAGACAGAAGTGTGCTCCCAGGACACCTCCTTCGTTTCATGACGCATCTGATTCTGTTTTTCCGGACTTTGGGTCTGCAGACCAAGGTAAGTTCATTGGTGTTGGATTTGTTGTCATAGCAACAGCTGGTCTTTGAAATAGAAGTGCTTGTGTTTAAACATATGAATGACATACGTTGAAGGTATTACTGCCTTCAGGCTGATGAGGAGCTGCATGCTTGGTGTCTTTGTTGATCTGGGAGCCCAAAATACAGCATTCAAAAATAGAAAAGAGCACCTCCTTCCCTTCCAGTTCATCTTGAAAATTATTTTTTTGAGGGTGACTGGTTCTGCTCATAAGCCCTTGATTGAGAAGAACCAGACTCAGACTTTGGCTTATTCACAGCAGCCCGAAAGTTTTGAATATAACCTGATCTTATACAGGGTCCTTGGAGCTGTCACCTGTACAATCTGTAAGCTTGTAAATGGTTTTGCTTGAGGTAACTGGGACTAGCTGAAACTTTCAGATTTTCTCAAAATACCCACTAAGTATAGCCTGCTAGCTACCTAGCCTGTTTATGCTAAATAAACACATGGCTCACAGATGAGCTGTAATTACTCTTGGCTGAAACAATCACAGGTAATTAAAAGCTCTCCTTTTCTACTGCTTTTAAATTTAGAAGCACTTATGTATCAAATAAGTTTCTGAATATAGCCTGTTTTGAAAAGAAACAAAAGTGTGTTTTCATTAGATGATTTAAATACAGCTCTGAGTAGTACGTTTTTTCATGCCCCTAATCATTGCTTCATTCCCTTGTTGCAATTTATTTTGAAGTCAGTTAAGATGTAGCTAATTAAGATGACAGGGAGGGGGTATGCAGACACCTCCTTAGCCAAACTCAAAATCCGATAGAAAAGGTCTTCAAGCTAAATTAGGTAGACCTAGTCATTGGCATGTTTAACAGAGGGGACAAAAAAAGATGCAATTTCCTACAGAAATTCCGTTGCAGGATTGTGAGTAACTATTGATGACTCTCTCTACAATTTTGGACTAGGTGACTTCACTGGAAGATTACTTGATCAACTCTCTCAGTAGACCTGAGAGGGAAGAGGCGGTTGTGCAAGCTTTTGTGATGTTCCTTATTTTACGTTTGAGTGCAATTTATATGGGTGTATGCTTAGATGAAGATCTCTAATTTTGTTTACACGCATAAAACTAAAATGATAGCACTTCACAGAGTCTCAGCTAAAGCAGTCTCGGGTACTTGGAATAAACTTTGGTTGTTTAGTATAGGCTATTATAGATCAGCCAGTGGATATTCATACCCTGCACACAGGAATGTTAGAATTTTCTTTAATACAACAGTGCATGTAGCACACTGCCCTGGTCATCTGTTTGCCTGATGTTTTATTTATTAATTCAAAAAAACCATGGTAAAATGGAAAGATTTTAAAATCATTTTAAATTCAGCTCTCCCATTAGAATGAAAAGTACATTATCCAATTGCTGAAAAAGAAAATCCGTGGAATACTGAATCTTTGAATGAGAAGACAGATTTTTTAACTCACTTTAAGAGAAACAGTTCTTCCAGCTGAGCCTGTTCAAATGTGTGGATCGAAGGAGACAGAAGCAGAAAACCTTGTGTCTGTGCAATAGTGCCAGCCTGTAAAGTGTCTTTTTAGTGTCTTTTTTTTCCACATTATCTGATTTAAAATTCAATTTCTATTTGTTTTGCAATAAGGAGGAAGTTTCTGTTGAAATCCTGAAGACCTACATACAGGTAAGCTTTTAAAAATATAATTTGCTTTCTTCAATTTAAGCATAAAGGATGGAGAAAATGAGACTTAAGGTTACATTATATTACATTAACTGCAACACAGTTAATGCTCTCTTGAGAAGACATACATGAAGTTTGCTTAATATGCAGAGTTTCTGCCAGCAGGGCTTAAATAAGAAACAGTTTTATCGATCCTTGTTTAGAATCTGGAAACAGGAATCTTCCTATAGCAGAACAAAGTGATCAGAAATTTGGTACACGTTTGTGTTTTCACATAAAACATGTTTTCACAAGTGTCAGTGCACTTCTGTATTTACACAGAGGAATCTAAATATGTGCTCCTTATTCTGCAGCGGATGGTATCTGAGAAGCACACAGACCTCATAGCATTTTATGTTAGCCACCTGCCCCCAGAGCTGGCTGTGGCTCAGTACGCGTTGTTTCTCGAAGATGTTACTGAAAGCGATCAACGTCACCATTGCCTTGAGTTAGCAAAAGATGCAGGTGAGATGTGCTGATACTCCAGTCACCATTTTATGTCCTGGGTTATTTTGTCTTTCAGCATTTTTTGATGCAAGACCTATCTCAGAGATGGTATTGTGTCCTTCCTGTATCTTTCCACTTTTCAATTAAATAAAATCAATTTGGTGATCACTTCTTCCAGTAGATATACTGTGGCTTTTAACCAACCTGAAATTGTCATTCTTTTTCTGAATTAAACTAATTTATAACTTTTGCTTCTGGATTATGGCCAAACGCAGGAGGAAGTAAATGACAGCTGCCTGTCTCAAAAACATGCTCTGAAACTTAACATAGAATCATAGAATGGTAGGGTTGGAAAGGGACCTTTAGAGACCATCTAGTCCAACCCTTCTGCTGAAGCAGGTCCACCTAGATCAGGTCACATGGAAACGTGTCCAGATGGGTTTTGAAGACCTCCAGAGAAGGAGACTCCCCACCTTCCCTGGGCAGCCTGTGCCAGGGCTCCCTTACCCTCACAGTAACATAGTTTTTTCTTATGTTTAAATGGAGCTTTTTGTGTTCCAGCTTCATCCCATCGCCCCTTGACATGATCATATTATTTCAGAAAAGTAATTATAAAAATACTTGTCTGTTTGTAGGTTTATGAAGGTTATGAGTGTCTTTATGAGTATCTTTATTGTCATCTTTTGTCCTATTTATGCTGCTCTTTCTTAGCCATGGTGAATTGCTTGCATCGGAAGCATCCTTCAGGTCTATACATCAAGCTAAAAGGGCATACAGTGAAGCAGCACACCGCGTGTTGTTTGACAATGCCTCTGTGCACTCAGAATTCCTGAGGAAATAGATTTACAGAAGACTTCACTGTCCAACTTTTCCTCAATCATCTTTTTAGTCATTTTCTTCTAAAAACTTGGCTGAGGTTTCAAAAAATAAAAGAGCTGTAGAGAACTATTCTGAGCTTTTCATGGCACATTCCTGACAAACCATAGTCTTACTGTCAGAATTGTAGGAGTCAGTGGTCTTGCCAAATATCCGTACGCGAGTCCCCAGCAGAGACTAGAAAACTTGTTGAGTGTCTTATTCTTTTTCCCATATTTGATGTTCTCTGTTATCTCAGATACCATTCTTCTAAAATACCTGCGATAAATTGTGACTCTCAGAAGCTTATAATTTAGCCTGACTCACTCTGTATGAACAGACTGATAAGAATTACTAGTAGTAACAATGAAGATCAACAGTGGGAATCTGAAATTCATTTTGTAGCAAATTTGAATTCATGGTGGCTCATGATTGGTTCTTTCTCAACCCAGGTCTGGACGTTGCAACCATAACAAAAACTGTCGTTGAGAACATCCGCAAGAAGGATGCTGATGAATTCAGTCACCATGACCATATGTTAGATGCAGGCACGACAGAGGTGAGTGTAGTCGGTGGGGCAGATATTCACAAGCAGCTACAAGGTCTTTTACCATTTATGATCCATATTTCTCTTTCAAGGATGGTGGAAAAATGGCCTTGAAAAAGCCTGTGAGGAAACTGTACTTTATGTGTGAGCGAGTGAGGAGTTGAATAGCACGAACCTATAACTTCTATTTCTGTGTCTCCTTAATCTTCTGGACTGTGGTACATGTTGCTCAGCAGTACATCTGTTTGCAAGCAATAAATGAAGCTAAAGCCCATGAAATGACTATAACAAAATATGCTGTAGATGAGACTACAGAATTATTGTACCTTCTAAGAATTACGGGGATTAATACTTCCATGCTCAAGTGACATGTTCTAGCTGAGACAGACATTGGCTTTGCTGACAGCTTCCTTGTCATCACTACTGAGTGCTGGTTCGATCTTGCTCAGTACTTGACAGCAAGGCAGCAGAAAGCAACTGATGGCAACTGAAAACATGAGGCAATTGGTTTTGCCGTTCAGTACAAAATATGAACTCTCTAAGCCAAATAGATAGTTTATCTAACACGAGAGTCCGAAAACTCTGGTTGTAGTCTGATGACATCTCTGAAGATTATAGCAAGGGCTCTATAAACCATGTTTGTGCAGCATATTCGTCTGAAAGTTGGAGAGAAATGCATGATATTCCATAAAAGTTTGAGAGCTGGTGCCCATCCATTGGTCTGACCATCCTGGGAATACTTACAAATGGATTTTTTTAATCATTCTAGATTGCAGAGATAATGCTCTAAGCTTTCGATACTGAAGTTGTGAACAAAACAATCCCTGTTAGGAGGTCGTAATGCTTTCCAGAAACCTTTAGGAACATGTGTGTTTCATTGACTAGATTTACTGTCTAACATCAGCTCTATGCTTGAAATGTTAGTGGATCAATTTGTTGTTTTTTACAGGCGGATCGGCTGAAAATAGATGTAATTGACTGGCTCGTATTTGATCCTGCACAGAGGGCAGAAGCACTCAAGCAAAGCAACGCAATCATGAGGAAGTTCTTGGGTACTAAACTTCACATTTTTAAATGCTGTGTTTGTTCTCATTGACTCTTGGCACTGAGTTTGATACAACTTTGAATCTAGTCCATTAAAAAGCGTGGCTTTGTCAGTTTATAGAAGTATGGAAACTGCAAAGCTGTTGATACTCTGTTCACGCTCTCATAGGATCCAAGAAACATGAAGCTGCTAAAGATGTGTTTGTGAAGATTCCCCAAGACTCTATAGCAGAAATATATAACCAATGGGAAGAGCAGGGAATGGATACGCCGCTGCCAGCTGAAGATGACAACGCCATACGGGAACACTTATGTATTCGGGCGTATTTGGTGAGTTTCAGATGCGCTGTGTTACAGGTCATTGCTTGGAAATAACGGCAGCTTTGCCTGGGTGGGGGAACTTAATGACATTTGTGTCATTACATGAATCAAAAATGTCCAAACACTGTTTCCAATGCAATCCAGGAAGCCCATGAAACCTTTAATGAGTGGTTTAAACACATGAACTCGGCTCCACAGAAGCCTGCTTTGTTACCACAAGCAAGTTTCACTGAAAAAGTGGCCCACGAACATAAAGAAAAGAAGTATGAGGTAGGTAAAAGTTCCAAGTTATTTACTGTAAATGTTGACATTCTTGCTTAGGAGGCAGTCTTAGTTTAACGAACTAGAGTAGAAGACAGCTAGTTCATAGTGCTTAAGAACTCTATTATAAATTATTTTTATGTTTCTAGTACAAATTATTTTTATGTTGAGGGAGTTTTGAGACAGCAGAACAGTCACTGCATGATACATTCTTGTGGTTTTTTTATATGGCTCAGCTTTACATATGATATTGTAACTATAATAACAGTAAATATTCATTATAATATGCTGGTTGTCAGTACTGTTAATAAATCTGAGTGCTCAGTTTTGCTATTGACTTTTATTCTTGTATTTGTCACGTTTTCTTTCCTCAAAGATGCTGCTGCTTTGTTTTGCCAAAAGTCTTCATGGCGTGTCTAGCCAGTGTGAATATATTGTATTCAGTTCATCCAAGTATTTGTCTCCTAAGCACGGCAGAATAAGTTGTTTAAAATTACCTTCCTCTGGTAGCTTTGCTTCTGAACTCTGGGCAGGATGGAAATAGCTGTTTGCAGCAAGGCTTTTAAGATTGGCCTTTGGCTGGAGATTCTAACTTGAACTGGAACTGCGCAGGCTGTTGCATGCGAGGTGGAGAATCTGTGTTAAAATAGCCTTGGAAATGATCCCGTTCCGCAGCAGTTTATTTATTATTTCTTTGCCAGATGGATTATGGCATTTGGAAAGGCCTCTTGGATGCTCTCACAGCTGACGTGAAAGAGAAAATGTACAATGTGTTGCTGTTTGTTGATGGAGGATGGATGGTCGACGTTAGAGAGGTAAAATGAATGTTTGTCGTGGTGCAGACTGTACCCAGTCCAGCTTTCATCATCTTTAGTTTGATGTGCTTCTGGCCTGGCTCTGTCCGGTCACAGATTGTTTCCCCTTCAGTTACCGTATAAACTACAGCTGCCAATCTAGTGTAGGCTGGTTCGTCCATTTATTTTTGCCTCAGACGCTGCTAATTCCACGTGTACACCAAGTGCCTTTTTCAAGGTAGACATCCCTAACTGTAACGTGTTGTTTTGCTGTGGCAAGGATGCCGAGGACGACGCTGAACGCGCGCACCAGATGGTTTTGCTGCGGAGGCTGTGTCTGCCGATGATGTGCTTCCTGCTGCACACGGTGTTACACAGTACGGGGCAGTACCAGGAGTGCCTGCGGCTGGCTGACATGGTCGCTTCCGAGAGACACAAGCTGTACACGGTGAGTTAGGGAGAGCTGCAGGCAGCTTCGCTTCCATTTAAAAGCTCTGGGGGTTGACTGGAAAAAGCTTCTGTGTGGAGAGGAAGATGCCATATGTTCCTTCACATCATGAGTTTCTTTTTCTCTTCCCGTTCACTGCAGCAATAAAGGGTTTCCTTGTATGCTGACTTCAAGAATCAAAGAGTTAACTCTGAAACACCAAAGATGGTGCCAGTGTTTTCACAAACACTTCTTCCAAGTAGCAGTTACTAATTTTTGGATGGGGGCTATTGAACCGAAATAAGTTTTTAACAATTGGACTTTTAAAGGTCTTTTTCCAACCTAAACAATTCTAAGTCGGACTGAGGAATTGGAATTGATTATGTGGAGGGTTTTTTTTTTTTGTCATTTCCATTCCATTTCAAAACATTGTCCAAGCAGGTTTTGTTTGGAGCACTTGGTTACCTCCTAGCCTTCTTCCCCTCCAAAGGCCTGAAAAGCAACCCAAGAAAACATTATCAGTTTAAAAAAACCCAAATCCAATTAAAAAACCCCAACGAACTGGACTACAATGCCACGAAAGGAAGGAAAAAAAAAAAACAACAACAATAAAATAAACCAAACCAAACAAAAAAAAACACACAAGCCCCAAGGATTAGCAATCTGGAAAGAAGCATCAAGGCTAAGAAAAATGCTGGGATGATGCATTTGCCTGCATCGGTTTAAGATCTCTACCAGCTATAACAGGAAATGAAAGTTGGCTGTTTGCCATAACTTCTGTAGGAGTTAGGAGACAGGCCTATCTTGAGACTACCTGCAGGTTCTGCATCCTGCTGCCACCTTCCTGCCCCTTACTAAAGGCCATTTGAACATGTCTGATGTTCCCCCTGTCTTAATTAATCACCATTTACTTTGACATCAGTACCGTTCATTGCAAATAAATATAACTTTGTTATGGTTTGTTCTTTCAATTCTTAGGTATTCTCGAAAGAGGAACTCCGAAAGTTTCTACGGAAGCTGAGGGAATCTTCTCTGATGCTTCTGGATCAGGATCTTGATCCTTTGGGATATGAAAGTCAGTCGTAGGATTCCATGTAAATACTTGAAAAACTTCTGAAAATGGACAGTTTGGTTATAAAAGAAAATAACACAACCGTGACTTCGACAAACTGTTCTCATCTTGGGGCGGCCCCTCTGATTCCAATTTCAACTTGACCAACTTCAGAGATAGTATTTGTTACACAACCCTTTTCTTTTTTTTTTCTAATAAAAGTGCTCCAGAAACAGAAAATGTTTGTTCATTCTCAACTAAACTGTCAGTATATAAACACGATGATTGTATGAGACTACTTCATGTCTTTGCTCCGTGCCCAAGGGCTGCCTGTGAGCTGCAAATATTACTTGGCAGGAGATGAATGGGCCAGGAAATGGTGGAAACAAAAGTGAAGGTGCAGGAAGAAAGGAACATCCGAGAAAGAGGCAGTGATGGAAGGGCTCCTGCCAGCCTTTCAGAAGAGAAGGGCTTGTGGCAGGGCTTGTACTGTTCTCTCAGACATGGTGTAGTTGCTAAAGTGCTGATGTAATCCCGGAGGAAAGGGAATTGTACCTCGAAATTCCTGTGGTTTACATTTTTGTTATTTAGAAACTTTTTTTTCTGGCCCTGTTTCCACCTGTAGCCACACATTTAGCTGCTTTTCCCGTACCTGGAGCGTGCAGAGGGCTGAGCTGTAGCGCAGTGAGGTGAGGGCTTCCTCTCCTCCACTTCGTCTCCTCTCTTNGAGCGGGGGCGGCCGGCGGCTGCCTCAGCCGCTGCTGCTCTGCCGGGGGCCCCGCGGCGCGCCATGGGCTGGCTGCCGGCGCAGGGCCGGCTGGCGGCGGGGCTGCTGGTGAACCTGGCCGCCTCCATCTGCATCGTCTTCCTGAACAAGTGGCTGTACGTGCGGCTGGGCTTCCCCAACCTCAGCCTCACCCTGGTGCACTTCGCCATCACCTGGCTCGGGCTTTACCTGTGCCAGGCGCTCGGCGCCTTCTCCCCCAAGAGCCTTCGGCCCTCGCAGGTGCTGCCCTTGGCCCTCAGCTTCTGCGGCTTCGTCGTCTTCACCAACCTCTCCCTTCAGAGCAACACCATCGGGACCTACCAGCTGGCAAAGGCCATGACCACGCCGGTCATCGTGGTCATCCAGAGCCTGGCTTACGGAAAGACCTTCCCTCTCCGCATCAAGCTCACGCTGGTGAGGAGCCGGCGGGGCGGGGGGTTGCGGAGGGGGGCAGCGGAGGGGCAGCCNCATGTCTGATGTTCCCCCTGTCTTAATTAATCACCATTTACTTTGACATCAGTACCGTTCATTGCAAATAAATATAACTTTGTTATGGTTTGTTCTTTCAATTCTTAGGTATTCTCGAAAGAGGAACTCCGAAAGTTTCTACGGAAGCTGAGGGAATCTTCTCTGATGCTTCTGGATCAGGATCTTGATCCTTTGGGATATGAAAGTCAGTCGTAGGATTCCATGTAAATACTTGAAAAACTTCTGAAAATGGACAGTTTGGTTATAAAAGAAAATAACACAACCGTGACTTCGACAAACTGTTCTCATCTTGGGGCGGCCCCTCTGATTCCAATTTCAACTTGACCAACTTCAGAGATAGTATTTGTTACACAACCCTTTTCTTTTTTTTTTCTAATAAAAGTGCTCCAGAAACAGAAAATGTTTGTTCATTCTCAACTAAACTGTCAGTATATAAACACGATGATTGTATGAGACTACTTCATGTCTTTGCTCCGTGCCCAAGGGCTGCCTGTGAGCTGCAAATATTACTTGGCAGGAGATGAATGGGCCAGGAAATGGTGGAAACAAAAGTGAAGGTGCAGGAAGAAAGGAACATCCGAGAAAGAGGCAGTGATGGAAGGGCTCCTGCCAGCCTTTCAGAAGAGAAGGGCTTGTGGCAGGGCTTGTACTGTTCTCTCAGACATGGTGTAGTTGCTAAAGTGCTGATGTAATCCCGGAGGAAAGGGAATTGTACCTCGAAATTCCTGTGTTTTACATTTTTGTTATTTAGAAACTTTTTTTTCTGGCCCTGTTTCCACCTGTAGCCACACATTTAGCTGCTTTTCCCGTACCTGGAGCGTGCAGAGGGCTGAGCTGTAGCGCAGTGAGGTGAGGGCTTCCTCTCCTCCACTTCGTCTCCTCTCTTCTGGCACTTGACAATGTCATGGGTGCTGCACCGACGTGTACGTGTGGTTTCACGTGTGTGTTTATAGAAATCCCCGGGGCACAGTTCTTGTACCTCGGAGAGAAGGTGTGTTTCTGCCCCTCCCTGGGCAGGAGGGCGCGGGAGGAGGTGCAGCCTGCGGGGTTGTCCTTGGGGGGATCCAGCGAGCCGCCCCGCACCTGGGCGGGGGGTGGAGGGGATGTCCTTCGCTCAGCGCGTTAGTGCGGGCGTCCTCTCGGTGCCCCTGGCTCGGTGGCTGCCGCGCCGCGCCGCACCGTCCGGTAGCCCCGGGGGCGGGCTCGGAGCCGCAGCTCCGCCCTCGGGGCCGAGCCGTGGCGGGCGGGGCCACCGGAAGGCGCGGGCCCACGTGTCCCGGCGGGGGTGGAGGCGGCCG
>WBNH01010577.1:21832-44589 GCA_013401255.1 Urocolius indicus | reverse complement strand
GGGGCCCCGCGGCGCGCCATGGGCTGGCTGCCGGCGCAGGGCCGGCTGGCGGCGGGGCTGCTGGTGAACCTGGCCGCCTCCATCTGCATCGTCTTCCTGAACAAGTGGCTGTACGTGCGGCTGGGCTTCCCCAACCTCAGCCTCACCCTGGTGCACTTCGCCATCACCTGGCTCGGGCTTTACCTGTGCCAGGCGCTCGGCGCCTTCTCCCCCAAGAGCCTTCGGCCCTCGCAGGTGCTGCCCTTGGCCCTCAGCTTCTGCGGCTTCGTCGTCTTCACCAACCTCTCCCTTCAGAGCAACACCATCGGGACCTACCAGCTGGCAAAGGCCATGACCACGCCGGTCATCGTGGTCATCCAGAGCCTGGCTTACGGAAAGACCTTCCCTCTCCGCATCAAGCTCACGCTGGTGAGGAGCCGGCGGGGCGGGGGGTTGCGGAGGGGGGCAGCGGAGGGGCAGCCGGGGGGGACGGAGGAGCATCCCGCGGGCGTCGGCTCAAGCTCCGTTTGGGCGGAGGGAGGCTGAGCCCAGGGCAGCGTCCCGGCCTGACACCCTCTCCGCAGGTCCCCATCACGCTGGGCGTCTTCCTCAACTCCTACTACGACGTCAAGTTCAACGTCCTCGGGATGGCGTTCGCCACCATGGGCGTCCTGGTGACCTCCCTGTACCAAGTGGTGGGTAATGGGTTGGGGGGAGGAGAGGGAGTGTTGCGGGGGGTTGATGTTTAAGCTGCTGGTCCCTTGGTTAGACCACCTTCAGACAGCGTCCTGCGTTCCACCAAGCCCTCCCTACTCGTTGGTTTACTTATTTTTTTTAAAGACCCAGATCGTGACAGTCCGCAGTCCCACGTCAGTTAAGGAATTCGTTGTCCATCCTGCTAAAAATCGGGATGTCACGTTTAACGTGGTCATGAGCATGTTTTTTTTAGGGATGAAGATTGCAGTGGGTTTTTCTTCTAGAGAGCACAGGCTTCCTCCTTGCTGAAGCAAGTGCCTTGCATTTGTGCCTTTTCCTAGAAAGGACGTTTTCCAGTCCTTCACTGAATCCCATGGTTTATCCTTGAGCTATTTACATTTTATCAGCATCCTTCTTCAATATTGACTATGCATAGTCTTAAGGTGAAGGTTTTTTTTTTTTTATTGTAGAGGATGTATTAATACATATGCACAATATAACCTTTTCTATCTGATTGTGGTTGAAAAAATAGAGTTGATCAAGGACTTAGCTAGCCCTTTCCACTATGTCATTGTACTAACAGCTCACAAGCAGTTCACTATTGGCCATGACTGAAAAGCTTCTGATGTCAGAGACCTCTGTCACGTTGCTGTGTTAGTCATCATCAATTTAAACTTAAGTTTCTTTGTAATAGCTGAACTGTGCCTCCAAAAGAAGTGAGGCTCTTTGACCCGTAGTATGTAAGAGGATAAATAATGGTCCCTGGTCGTGTCTTGGGGCGGGAGGAGGAGAACAATGCTGCGTAATAACTTTAAGTGATGACATGTGTACAGGAGAAACGACGGTACCTGAATGAAATCGTTCTGTTTTATTTTAAGAAAACTTAGTAAGCTTATATGCTGGAATCCATGTGACCAACTAATGTGATTTATGAAATATTAAAGCAGACGTTATTCTTCAGTGCTATATAAAGATGCATCTTTTTCGCTGCAACGTCTTCATAAGCCATAGATAACTCATGTTGGCTCTTAAAACGCGCTCCACTGAAAATCCCAGTGGTAGTCAATTGGAGTCAGAATGAAATCCAGTACATTTGGAATAAACTGTGAGAAGACAGGCAAACGTTTACTTGGTTTTGTTAGCTTGTGTGTGGAGAAAAATGAGAAGAAGGCAGCAAGTGCAGATCTCTGCTTAGACAAAGCTGCTCGCCTCCATCAGAGACAGGATCTGGAATTTGTCGGGAGAATAGAAGGGAACTGACATTTTCTTACCAGCTCTGCTGCTTTTTTGTTCTTCCTTAAGTATAATAATTAACCCCTAGGCTATGGGAAAAGGAAGGTTTAGGCACTCAGGGGTTTTTCACCGTGCTTGCATATGAATTTCTGTTCACATGGCTTGTGTGCTTCCAAGAGACAAACACACGGGCCTCCAGTTAGGCAAAGGTAGAGGATGATGCTCAACAGTCTGCTTATGTAGTATTATCCACGGGAGACTGTGTCAGTAGACAGTTTGCTTTTGTTCGGGTATTCACTATGTGTTGTTTTTTCCCCCCTCTCGTTTTTAACAGCTTTCTCTTTTGGTTTTAGTGGGTAGGAGCTAAGCAGCACGAGTTGCAGGTAAACTCTATGCAGTTGCTGTACTATCAGGCACCAATGTCCTCAGCGATGTTGTTGTTCATCATACCTTTCTTTGAGCCAGTCTTTGGAGAAGGGGGAATATTTGGACCCTGGACGCTTTCTGCTGTGGTAAGCCTTTTGTTGACTTTATTTGAATGAACAGTTATCATTGGTGTAGTTAAATTTGATCATAAGATCTGTTTCTTTGTGAAACGCGTTTTTCTACGGTCATTGACTACGATGATGAGGTGAGAGGGCCTGCTGTAGGTTGTGCAGTGCCATGCAGGGATGGGCCGTTTCCCGTGGTGCTGCAGTTTATCGAAGAGACGGCACACATTCACAATAGTAAAACTGGATGTTTCCCCAAAAGAGTTGTTCTTGTGACTGTAAATAAGGCTTTGTCTCAAAGGTAAAGAATACAACCCTTTTGTGTATGAATAGCCAGATTCTCCAAACCACTCTTAAACGTGAGAGTAGGGGAGGAAAGGCTTGTGGTCATACTGGTATGTATTTATGGATGTCACAGCTACTTAATACACATTGCCGGTGTCTGTGCTGACTTGAAGCAGTATCTGGTTTTGTTCTCTGCATGTTTTTCCCACCTGACATTTTGCATTTGGAAGTAAAGGAAACAAAATAACCTGGAATGTATCTACGAATGGCAAAGTAGCGTGTCAGAGTCACTGACTGTGTCCGTTAATCCACAGATAATGGTACTGCTGTCTGGAGTAATAGCCTTCATGGTAAACTTGTCCATTTACTGGATCATTGGAAATACATCGCCCGTCACGTATCCTTTGTAACGGTGCTGGTTTCTCCTGTTTCCATATGAATTACGTTAGCATTCTTTTGGGCTGATTTACTGGGGGAAGATTGTTTGGTAACCCACCTGCTTCATCTTAAATGATGAAGCTGGAAAAGCGTGTTCTTGTTGTAGCGCGTTTCGTTTCTTTGTTCGGGGGTTGTATAGATAATGGCAGTTAAATTACTGACGTGTGACCTTCATGCCTACAGGGAATATTCACCCGCGCTTTGGCTACCCTGAGGATGTGCTGGTGTTGTGTCAGTTGGCTCGTAGCATACAATGGGTGAGAGGCTTTTGGTGGAGGTTGATGCTCAGCTGCATAGATGTGGGGAAGTTGTGTGGGTTGAAGTCAACGTAACGGACCATTGTGGGCTTTGGATGTAACTCAGGAAGTGCCCTAGTGTTTCTGTTTACAGAAATTATTACTAGTATTTGTTATTGTCCTTAACGGGTGTTTAGGTATAACATGTTTGGACATTTCAAGTTCTGCATCACCCTCCTGGGAGGGTGCCTCTTATTTAAGGATCCGCTGTCTGTTAATCAAGGCCTCGGGATTCTGTGCACGTTGTTGGGCATTTTAGCTTACACCCACTTCAAGCTTAGCGAGCAGGAAAACAACAAGAGTAAATTGGTTCAGCGTCCATAAGCCTGAGGGTTTCTGGAGATTAATAATATTGTGGAGGAAAACAAGTATTTAAATATGCATTGATTCTCGAATGCACAGAGTTGCCTCGTTCCTTTAGATCCACGGGTTTAGTTGAAGCGACAGGATCGTCGTTCTGTAACTAAACCAAACGAACTGAATTATGTAAAATGCTGGGGTTTCGCCATCTCAGCCCATCCTGTCGTTTTCATTAAATTTGAATGGTAACTTTAAAAAGACACGCTTCAAATTGCTGAGGAAATTGTACTGAAGGAATTCTGGTTTTTTTGCATACCAAATGAGATCGAGATGGCTGCAGTTATAACGGAGAGAGAGACAGAAAGAAAAGGATCCTGTCTTTGTGATCATGCCTGTCTCGCTGTTGTGAGGAAACTTGGAGGCACTTTTATGTAGATGTTCTGGTATGTAGTGATGCTTCCTCCTTTTTGTCTGGTGCACGAGGAAGAGGAAACCTCCTTTAGTTCAGAGTTTTTAAAAGGGCCGCCAAGCTCCATTCTGTTTCCTGTGTGCTTTCTTTTCTGTGTTTGGCTTCAATACATAGATTTTGGCCAAAGAGAGTAGACAAAATTACAAGTGGAAGGAGACCAGAGAAGACTCTAGAAAACTTGAAGCCACAGGCCAAGATATAGAGAAGCAGGAAATCAGATCCAAACAGTCCTCCGAAATTTTTCTTTTGGTCCACCAGGACGTTAACAAAGTCATTCACGTCTCAGAATATTCTGGTACTGCTTTACGGTTTTCTCTGTGCCAAAACCAAGGCTTTACATGGGATCCTGCAAATGCTCATGACCCCAGTAGAATCTCTGGTAATTTGTGGTAATAACCAAATATTTTGCAGCCCTTGCACACAGACACCCATGCTAAAAATGTTTTTGGAGAAGTCTTGGGAAAGGTCACTGCCTGTTATGGACATGAAGGTTGCCCTTCTCTCCTGCTTTTGGCACGCCCTCCCTTGCTCCTGCACTTTTCCCCACAAGTTACCTTTGGTGGGCTCTGTGGTCCTGTACCTTGCCATAATTCGGGGAGGGGGTTGTGCCCAAGGGCTGTCTGGGCAGCGCTGGGCAGGCAATGGTTCCTCCACAGGCAGTCCCCAGAAATGCATGGGAGTGCAAATGAGACGTGCTGCTGCTGCTCTAATTCAGGAACGCTTTGAAAATGATGACAGTATCAAGCACTGATTTTTGACAATGGGGAAGGATGAAATTAAGTGCTGTTCTATTTTTAAAAAGGAAGAAAAAAATAACTGCTTTCAGTAAATCTGGGGAGAACATATGTTCACAAGATTTGCAGGGTTAGAATTTATTTGCCGTATCTTAATCATTTTATCTTCATCTACCTCTGGCAGATTTAAAGAGAGGAATGACGTGATCAAAAACAGGTTTTTTAAGTTTTGCAGCCACCGACAGAATTGATATTAAGTTCCTACAAGCTTTTTACAATCTAGGCAACAAGTGTTTGTGTAGGAAAAGATGCAGATCTTCCCAAGCTTCTCAATTGTTTAATTCTGTTACAGTGTTCTTGATTTAAGACCAGGTTATTTCTCTGTCACCTAAGTTTCCGCTGTAATACTCGATATCATTTCAGAGCTACAAAAACCTGAATAATTTTCCATCTGTACCGACTGTGTCTTAGACATTGTACTGGTCCAAGGATAATTTTTTTTGTACACGTTTTTTATATATCTATATAATTAGTTTAAGTACAGCCTGGACTACTGAAAGATGTGTTCAGACAATCAGTCTCTGGATACATGTCTTTCAGTATCCTTTACTGAGAAAGCCATTTGCGTTAATTTGTGCTGTGCACAAGTTCTTCTGAAGTGTAGATAGACCACAAAGACTCTCACGGTTCAGAAACAGGCAAGGGAAGGAACGAGAAACCTGTATGACAACAGTGTTTGGGATGAGGCTGATGTAAATATATGTAAAGTGGCAGAATGAATAAAACAACCATATCTGAAAATACAAAAGACTCCTTAAGAAGAGGAGCAGATGCTCAAGAGGAAGTAGCATTAAAACAAGACACTATAAATACAAGTCTGTTGCTGGATTGGATAAGTCTTGGAGGTCACGTAAGTGATGCGATTCATTTCCATACGTTCCAAGAGCTCGCCGTTGAAAATTACCTGTTGTATTTAACAAATAAAGTGTCTTGAACTTTGTCATATGGTTCAAAATATTAAATCCAGGAGGCTTGTGTAATCGTGGGATAAATAGATCTTTGTATGTATTGTTTCTTTGGATACCATGTGTAGGGTGGGAATAAATTTCTAATCAGTTGACTGGTATCTGCTTCTTGCAGGGGAGAGCAGTTGCTTTTGTCTTTTTTTGTCTTCAACTTGAACTATGTACACTTTAAGGGGTTTGGTGTGTGGAAAACAAAATGGTGCTGCTAGAATTTCTGTCTGTTTCAAAGATTTTGCATGTTTGGGGCCTGAACTCATAGCACAAATGAGGTACCTCTTAAATCCCAAGGTAAAATTGGAGTCTTATAAAAATTCGTGGTACTTACCTGGTGGGAAACTTGTATGTTCTAGTTTTTAGTACACCACTTTAATGTTTTCCTGCTAATCATGTGTATTTCATTCAGTTTTGGCTTTCCTGAAAGAGAAATCAGAGACTTGGCATATTCAGCATTATGCAGTCATCACCCTGTGATGTTGCGGCAACTGGAGCTGTTCTGTGCAAACCCTCGTGTTTACTTTCTGCTTTTCATTTTACTTCATATTCTGTTTCTGACTAAACCGTGGTAACAAGGTAGACCTTGGTCTTTTTCTGCCACTGAGTGCTTTGCTGCTTGTGTTGACATTCTTTACTTTAAAAAGCTACCATTGTTGTAGTTCCAGTGGAGAAGCTAGAGTGGATACCAGGGTGGCATTTGAAAATTAGAGCAGATCCAGATGATTCTGATTAAAATGAGTGACTGGTGGGAAGTTATCTTTGCCAGCCTTGGCTGTGAAAACACTAAAAACAGCACACACAAGGCTTTTTTCTTTCTCCCCCACAGGAACAGGAAGTAATGCTTTCACCTCAGAGATACTCAAGTCAAAGCTGTGTGTTACTTTTAAGTATGGTAACTCAGCTCTTGGACAGATTTTGCATCTGGTTCTGTGCAGCTTGCTAAGTTCTTGCAGGCCCTAGGGGCACCGGGCCAGAGGAGGTTTCCTGTCAATGGGCAAACAGCTACTCTGCCTGGCTCGAGGTTGAAGGAGGGTGGTTTGCTGCTGTTACAGGTATGAAAAGGAGGTTTGTCTTGTGTGAAGACTACCTTCAAGACAGAGCTGCAATTCAGCAGGAATGTGTCCACTCTCTGTCTTATTTCATGAAATTAATGCCCAGCGAAGGCCTAGGGCTAAAGCAACATTAAAGCCTTGTTTGGGCTACCCATAAAAGCTTTTTATTAAACTTTTTGAAAAGGTTAGTGGTAGACAATGCTGCTTAAGCATTAAGATTAAAATCTCATTTGTATCATGTCTTATGTAATAGGAGCTTCAGAAGAGTGTTTTATAACGTTTTGGAGTACAGCTGCTGTCTATCCCTTGTTTAGTTTCTCGAGTCTTCTGCAAAATTTATCCAGAGGTAATGGTGGGTTTCATAACTGTCTCTCTCTAGATATATATACACACAGTTGGGCTGCTGGGAAAGGTCTTGAGCAAATGCATGCTGCTAAATGCTGGCTGATTGTTTGTGTATTTAGCAGCGATTTGGAAACATCGAGCCTGATATTCACCAGGAGAGGAAAAAGAAGGCTCACTGCTAAGTGAGAGCTTTGTATCTTCTTGCTTTTAGCAACAAATGTGAGGCTCACAGTTGAAGGAAATTTGGAGATTAGGCCTTGGTGTCCCTCCAATCACCTCTCACAATAAGATTTTTCTCCTGAGACCTCTGTTTTGCTCCCAGGTACACATTTGGCATCTTACTGGATTTTAAAAGCAGCAGAGTTTGGATTGCAGGCCTGCAGGTGTTTGCTCATGTTGCAGGATTTTTCCTCTTAAAATTTTATGTTATCCATTCACAACCCAACTCCCCCGTTTAATCAGAAAACAACAAAGAAAGGAACATTGAATAAGCGAAGGGTAGACTGGGTATGTGGTGACCATGCCTTTTGTTTTTGCAAGAGAATTTCATTCTCCTAACTGGAAAGATGCAGCTCCTCGTGTTTGTTTCTCTGCTGCTGCAATCGGGTAGATGCGCAAAAGCACCAGCTTAATGCTCCATACAAATTCATTCTCTTCCTGCTGGTGCTCTCCCTCTGATGGATGTCTCAGCCTTCCCTTTGACAGCTCAGTTGCTGCAAAGATGGTTGGGATGTCAGACGCAGAAGGTTAAGAACATGGAGTGAAAACTATCAGCAGGAGCTGATATAATCTTGGGTAATGAGAAATCCTGTTCTAAGACACAGAGACAACTTTTTACCAAAAAGACCTGCGTTAAGCAACGGGGAGAGGCGTGAGTTTATCCCCAGGCAGGTATTGCAAAGAATGCAAGAGCTGAACTCTGAATTCTTGCTGTGCTGTAGTAGTTCACAAATTTAAACTAGCTTTTAGTAAGATAAAAATTGAAAATGTATGTGCTGTACAAAAAAAAAGAATAAATAGCTGGATTCAGGCAGTGTAAAATCTTTGCCAGGTTCGTCCCACGGGGATGGTTAACCTTCCTGAGAGAAGGGAGTTATTCTGCCTCCTCAGCCCAAGGATTTGGGGCTTAGTCAAGGGAGGGGTTGAGTTCCTGAAAGCTGTTCTGCTTTTTTTCAACTGCATCAGTTGGTCCAATAAAAACATATCACCTCTCCCTGCAGAGCTTGTCTTGCTGGAGTTACTGTTTCTGCTTTCATCTAACTGAGTTGGATCATGCTCCTGTCTTGCTCCAGTAAATGAAAGGTCTAATGGACCTTGGGGAGTAGAACTTGCTCCACTGCCTCATGCAAGTGCAGCATCCAGTCAGCTGTGCTGCGGGGCATCCAGTCGGCCCAAAGGATCATAGTTACAGTCTCCACTACAACAAGAACTAAAGAAAGGAGAAATGTGATCTCCGTTCATTGTTTTAGCGGCAAGGCAGTTGCTAATCCTTTCAAATTTTAGTCCTTGTGGTTTCCCTTCAGTAGGTGCATAAGAAAGCTCCCTTTCTTGTTTCAGTCTGCTTGCTCTGTGTAATTATGCAATATTTTAGGGAGTTCTGGAATTGAGGCAGAAATTGTATTCACTGCTCACCTACACATATTGACTTCACCCAGTGTTGGGGTTTTTGTTTTGGTTTGGATTTTTACCCAGAGACCTTTGACTGCAATCCAGTAAAGAAAATAAATAAATACTTAAAATATGAGAGGAATTCAGATTAACCTGGATTACTGTTAAACTTGCCAGCTCAGGAGTTGCCTCTGCCTTCCCAGCTGCACTAGCTCAGTGCCTAGTAGGCACAAGGTGCAGCCTTTATACTGGCAAGGCAGGAACAGGCATAGACAGCTTAAACATCATGTAATTACAGCAAATGATGTATTTAGAAAGTAACACGGAGGATCAAAAGGTTTTTCTTGAGGATTAGCATTGCAAAGACCTGCTCTGATTTGTTAGTGGCTTCACTGGAGTATGCCTACAAGCCTTGGATTGGGAGGCACGTGGTGGAAGCAGCTCGGCTGTGTGGGTCAGTAGCACACGCGAGATGCACACAGGGGCTAGCAGCGTGTCAGAGAAGAGCAGCATTATTTTTAGAACTATAGACAGCTGTGACACATCCAGGAAGCACAGGGAGGAGATCTCTGGTTGAAGCACAGCGTAAGAATGTAATTGTGAATGACCTTGGCCCAGAAAACAGTTGTATTTACAAAGCAGAGACTGAGAAGCAAACTCCTTTAAAGGAGCCATGCTCTGATTGGGTGATACAAGTGGAGTAATCATGGCTCTGGGGCCACAGAGAAGGCTCAGCTGTGAGAAGAAAAAAAAAAAAACAGTGAAACAGTGAACTAAGAGGCAATTGAGAGGGGTGTATATACAGCATGTGTGCATCTAGGCAGGGCTTTAAATATAAGGTCTTACATTTGGATGCTTAACTCCACAGTTAGGCATCTGAGTAGCACTTAATGGAGAATGGCATGTGCTCAGCCTTTCCAGAAATGAAGCTGCATAGCTGACAAGTTTGATTTTTTTTTTTTTTGGGAGGTCTCTAACTAAATTAGGCATGCTGCAAAACATGCATACGAACAAAACAGTCCTTGTTTTGCTCCCTTACTCTGTCCTTAACATTTTTAATCCTCCATACTCTCTGGGGAAAAAGAAACTGTTTGTGCACTTTTATTTTCTGTTGCATATCTAATCAGAGTGACTGCATAGGTTTTGTTGTACAGTATAGTGGACTTGTGTGTTAAAAACTTTCATTAAAGTATTGTAATTTATCTACATGTGTGCATGTTGATTCCACTCAGGTTTCTGTCTCTGAGACGAATGGCAAAAGCCACTTGTACCTCTTATAGCGTATCAGCTGTTGTGAATTAAAGTGCTTGTCTTTGACGAGCAGAAATGCAACATGAAGGCCTTCTGAGATCCAAAGTGGTCTACTTGTTAAAGGCATTTCTTGTGGTGGTCAGTTAAAAACAAGTTTCCTATTTGTTAATCCAGTTGAGAACAGAAACTGACAGTGGTGGTCCTACTCTCTTAGTTACCTGAAGGTATATTTCTGAAAGCACACGATCTCACTTTTGTGAGTGGTAAAATGGTTCTGATGGGGATTAACAATGTACTGGTGACTTTTAGGTGGTTTCATGCCCCAGAGACCTGCTTTTCTTCAGATGCAGTTTGCATAATTCTTTGATCTACAGGTAGGAAAAAAAGAAAATAAAGGCGAGGTAGCAGATTTGTTTCCCAAGCAAAGCCCAAGCAAAACTTTCCTATAAAGGCTATATGATGAAGCTGGAACACAAAAAGTTCCATATAAGAAAAAACTATTTTACTGTGAGGGTGAGGGAGCCCTGGCACAGGCTGCCCAGGAAGGGTGTGGAATCTCCTTCCTTGGAGGTCTTCAAGACCCACCTTGGACGTGTTCCTATGCCACCTAATCTAGGTGAACCTGCTTCTGCATAGGGATTGGACTAGATGATCTCTAAAAGTCCCTTCCAACCCTATTATTCTATGTTTATGTGCTTACCAGTGGTCTTGAAGTCTCTGGGACGCTGGCTGGCTCTGAGCTTCAGTGGCTGATTGTGGCCTCTGCAGCCTCCCATGGGCTGGCAACTCTCTATTCCTCTTGTCCACTGTATAAAAGGAAGAAAGTTTATATGTTAGTCCTATTTTTCAGTGTACTCTGTTTAGCTGAACCAATCTGTGCTACATCCGCTGTTTCTGCTTCCATGAAGACAGCTTTACTCGTTTGAGAGCCTGTAATAATTCACAGGGTGTCGCATAAATCAGAAATAATTGAGATGTTATTTTTAAAGACTAGTTAATTTTCTAATCAGTCACTTGTCCCTAAGCAAGCCAGGATTTAAATATCTATAGTCAAGTATTCTTAATGTTTTCATGGAGTGTAGAAGTAAGATAAGCAATCCCCTGACCTCCACCAATTCCTTTTTAAAACAAGTGTAAAACAATCCTTTCAAAGATATCTAAGGAATCTGTTTTAGGATGTGATATCTTTATTGACTAATGGGATTTAACATTTTGGAGGTAGGAGTGACTCAAATGAAAAACTTCTGGAAAGACTTTTCTGCAAAAGTGTTTTAACAGGATTGATCTGCAGCAGCAGCAGAAGCCAGAGTCATCAGTCTCTAAAGAGGTGTTGCTTACTTTGAAAACTGGAACCAAAACCTAGTAAAAATGGAGAGCTGGTATGTGTGAGGAAAGCATGGATAAACCCACAAAGGTTCCTTAGTTTTCCTACAGTCTTCTTTTTTTCGTCTTACATAAAATAATTGCAGGGCTGCAGGGACCAGAAATCTCAACGTATTGCACGTGCACACACTGACAGTGCTGTGAGGCAGTACTGCTCCCCAGCTACTTGGGCTTTCTCCTCATCCAGAGATGATTGTCCTTTCCCATCCATTTCAGCAAAGAGGACTGTAGGCCAATGCCCTGATCTCCCTTGGATCCAGTCCTTTGAGTAACAGTCTAAGGTGCCAGACCCAACTCAACCCCAAGAGGTGGGTGGTGAATCCTAAGAGTTACTGTGTTACTGTGTTAACTTTTGTTAAGAAAGTACCATCAATAAGCAGAGGGAAGTGATGTCTTCAGCTGGAGCAACTTTATTTGTCGGGACTGATTGATCAAAGCTGTAAACCAACGAATCATGCCTCTCAGTAGGCAAAGAAATATCAAGGTCATAATTTTGGAACTGTGTGGAGAAAAAGCTTTGAACATGATGGGAAGATGAGCCACAAGATGAAAGGGGGTCTGACTTTTATCAAAAAGAAAGAGATGCCAAAGTAAAATGTATTTGCTGTCACGAGGGAAATTCCCTTAATACCTGCACAAGTGGAATGCAAAATATATAGATGATACATGCCCTCTGCAGATGTCAAGATGTGAATTTTCAAAGAAGCTTTTACAAAAAGCGAACAGGTTCAGCTTGAAGCAAGAGCAAATGAGCTGTAAAATATGAAGGGCCTGTAAATTACCATCACAAGTGTCTTCACAAGTACAATCAGCTCATGTTGCATTGAAAACTTTCAGCTTCTTTGCAATGCAGGAAAAGCTATCTAGGGCTAACTGAAGTAACTATCAGTGCTAACATCTTCTCTTCTACCTAAGTAACAGCTGAGGGAAACTTCTTGGAATTTGGACCCAGTTCTATCACAGGAGATAATACAGGGGCTTATCAACCCAGGTGACTGATACTGCAGGTAATGGCAGGACATTCAAGGTGTGATAAGGGAAAGACCACTGAGTGGCTCCCTGCCCTCAGAAAGGGTTATTTCTCCAATTCTGTGCTTCCAGGTGCATGTTCCTGCTGCTTTCCTTGTGATGTCTATGTGACTGCATGATAAAACAAGCTGACATATCAGCAGCAAATAAAGGTAAACATCCTGCTGTTCAATCAGCTAAACCTGTGGCCAAATGAGACAAAGCCAGCTCAAAGGGAGAGATACTTGGCTGGGAATGCACAGCTCCAGGCCAGGCCATTGTTTCACCTGAGCATTAGATGAGCTCAGGACATTCTTTCAGTGAAGTATTTGATGGGCTCAGCTGCGTCACCTAACCCTGCAAGCTGTCTGAGTCAATCCAACATTGCTTCCAAAAGTGGTCTCACCATCAAAGCCTGCAGACAGCAGTGTGGAGAGGAGAATAGCACACCTCTTTTGCAGTGCTGTGCTCAGAAACCAGCCAAGCTCTCTTTAAGCTTCACCTTCAGTAGTGCTGCTGCCTAAGGTAGCTGAAACAGATCCCTCCTCTTCCTCTGCCTATCTGTCTGCTACCTTTCCAGTGACATCCTGGCCCAGCCACTGTGGAGCTAGTCAGGACTGCCTCAGAGAACTGATCACTTTATGCCATAAATGCAGAAATATCTGTGACAGAAGGGACAGTAAGAAGTCGGAAGAGGTGGATGGAAACTGATCGCTGTGAAGTACCATGCTGACCAAAGAAACGAATCATAATCTTTGCTATCTCACCATTAAACAACACCACATTTTAGTGTGGCTGTGCAGCTGAGTCAGCCCCACAACTGATAGGTTTATTTGAGCAGAGCAGGTAGAGTAGATAACGTGGCTGATTATGGATCAGGACAAGGGTAAGACAGGCCCAAGTCAGTGATTCTCTGCAGCTTTACCAACGCCCCCTCTAGTAAGAAAGATTAGATATTGTGGCATCTCCTACATTGAATGGGTTAAAGATCAGGATAGGTAATTGTCTGCCAAAAAGGACAGTCTTGTGTTCTACCAGATCTTCTTCAGGAGGTATCAGGGAAAATAAACGTTCTCATGAATCTTCTTGAAACTCACTTTTGGCAAGGAAAGCCAGAAAGCCCGTGCTCTCAAATATCTCACCGCAGTGCATTTCTGGATATGGTTGTGTGAGGCTTGTTTTGCTTAAATGAGGAAACTGCAGTGTGTCTGCTGGCAGCCAAGTTATGATGCAGCAATATCTTACAGACCGATAATGGTGGACTGGGCATTTTTCCCTTCTGAGTAACTCTACCATGGTGTATTTCTATCAAGGCGTTGTACCATGCTGTGTGCCTTCTGGCCTTGGCTCATATTTGAACACAGTGTTACAATAATTAAGGTGGGTCAAAAGTCAAAGCCTGGTGCCTGTGTATCTCTCCAGGTACACAAAAAAAGGCAGAAGAAACTGCCAAGAAAAATGTACAGTTTCAAAGCTACCACAGCTAAAACAAAAGTTGTTTTTAAACAACAGGGGTGATCTAAACTAAGATGCTAAAATGGACCCTGTGAAACAGCTGAATGGAGGACTGCCAAAAAGTCCACATACTTGTTTTCTCTGGAGGCAGGAGATAACTGAGATAGTAATACTTCAATGGAACCAAACAATGCACAGCACAGTGTTTTACGTGGTGGCTTCATAGACTCAGAATCACAGAATGGGTTGGGTTGGAAGGGACCTTAAAGAGCACCTAGTTCCGACCCCCTGCCAGGACCAGGGGACACCTTCCACCTTCACCTGCAGCCAGATAGTGTCTTGCTTTTCCAGCGACATCGATGGATTTGTGCACAGGTTGGGGTTTTTTCCCATTTCTTTGTTTTTCAGACGAAAAAGAGTGGCACAAACTTTCCACCAGGTGGCACAAACCTTCACTGACAAACCTCCTTACGCTGCCAGCGCGGGATAAGGCTGAGGCTTCCAAACAGAGGTAACGTCTGTCAGACCGGCCAGTGGGGCCAGGGGAGGTGGCAGAAAAACAAGCTTAGTGGCACACATATTCTTCAAAAATTCATACACTGTTTGGATTCATGCTTTCTCTCTCTCTCCCCCCAAAACTTGGCCTTCTGGATAAAGATTGTGGATGTTTTCCTGATCTATAGAGAGAGGTTTCGATTTATAGGGCAGCTGGGGTGGGGGATTCCCCTTGCTTTTCCTGTTTCTTATTAAGTTAAAACCCCAATTTATTCTGGTAACAAAACCAAGTCACTGACAAGAACTACCTCTCTCGTTCAAGTTTCTCTAGTTCAGCTGGACTTACCAGAGTCCTCCTCAGGCTAAAACATGCCACGTACTGCAAACCAGTACCAGGTGGCTTTCAGGTGGAAGCTATGAAGAATTAAAATTTTACAGTAAAAGAAGAAAGGCAGGGTATGAAATAGACAGATATTAAAATGTTTTAGGAGCAAATCCTCTTGCTATGTGCTGCTTTATTGATCTAATACTACAAACATTTTCACATGTAATTACCAAACATTAGGACGTGTAGGAGTATTTGCAGAAAAATTTGCAAGCTCTTTGTGTGAAACTAATTTTTGTCTGTCTAGAGTATCTGTATTAAATATACTGTGGAAATGTTAACAAAATCTGAAAAGCAGCAATAACATGGAGGAGAGACAGAGACAAAGAATATGTAAATACTGGAAGAAAGACATTGTAGCAGGCAGAGAAATTCAACGGTAAATGTTAAAAAAAGAAGCTCAAGACAGTGCTGATCATCCCAACCAATGTCTGATGCCTCAGCTCCAGAATGCCAAAATTCCCCTTTTTTTAGAGTTTCTCAATGAGTCTGAGAGAGTGGAAAATATGTATGAGAGCTTTCCCCTTAATTTCTGTGACTGTCATGTTCCAGGGCCTTGGCACCCACCTTGGCATGAGCAGTTTAATCATCAAGGCTGTTGCATTTCTATAGGTCACAAAAACTCCTCCCAGGAACACTCAGCTGTCTTGGGCAGCTCAGTTCCCTAAAGCTGTCTGGGCCTTTCGAAGGGCCTCTATGCCTATGCCCTTGCACCTCGTCCTACTGAAGGGTTTTCTCTATGTTAGATTACTCTTGAGAGACAAATTGCAGAGATCTTCAGATCTCCAAGATATTTTGGAACATTTCTCTGTTCTGTTACAGCACAGCAATATTTCCTGCTTTGGTCTCCTTTGGCAGCAGTAGTCTGTTAAATTCTGGGAGATGAGGTTTAATTTGTACTTTCCTGACTCTTCCTTACAAGACATTTGAATAGGAAAAAAGAGCTGTACACCAACTGCTAGTAGCTGCAGAATGGGAAAATGGTACAATTGATGCACTGATTGAGCCTAAATGACAAGGCTAAATAGCTGCTTTCCAGGATCAATGGAAGGAACTGGTCAAACAGGACCATTGAGAACATCAATGAATGAACAGCTTTTATCACATCCTTAACATTAATGTGATTGTGTCATACTGATAAGGTACTTTGACAATCCAATCAGGTTTCCAATGGAGAACAAGATGACTTGTAATGTTCTTTGTGGAGATGCAAGTACAGACAGAGAGATGCAAGATGTGGCCTGGACAAACTTACTGGTTTCACCAGATAGATGAAACCACAGTTCTGAAAAGTCCATGTCAGTATGGCCACTGCAAGGTGCAGAGTGAGCACAGATACAGCTCCCCTCCTGGGAAAACTGCATGGTGCTGATGTTACTGTTCCCTCAATCCACAGAGACAACCTTTCTCTCTCTCTCTCTTGGCGTCATGAATGTGTTCCTTACTTAGATGCTGTTGTTCCATGTCTGTGTTTAAACAAGTACTAATTCTCACGCAAAGCAACTGGACACTGGTAAAAAACTTTTCTTCCTTGGCAACAAGCAATTGCATGCTATTAGGTGCTAGGGTGACATATGATCAGGGTCCACTGGGATCAAGAGAGGGGATATAGATAGAGAAAAACACAAGCTGGGTAACTAGGAGAGTGATGTGTCTCTTCAAAAGGATGACTTGGCAAGGTACATCAGTTTTTTTCAGGAGGTATATGGATCCATGCCTGATTTGAGAGAGATTTAATCTCAAGGAAACTCCTCTCCTCAGAAAATCCACTTCCAAAGTGGGCTTTGGAATATACACCCAAGATTGATAATGTAGCGCAGTTTGTGATGGCAAGGAACTCTTGAAGGGAAACTACTTGAATTAACCTTCAAGGTTTCAAGTTGAGGCTACCCCAGACACTAGTGATGCTCCATGCAGACTCTAGTAAATGGTCCAAACTACTTGTCTAGCCACTGGCATTGTTGTTTAGATGCATGTGCTGTGAGCTGTGTGTTAAAAGCTGTACTGTCAAAGCTATGCTCTCAAAAGTAGAGAGCCATTTGACACCAGCAGAAAGGTGACTTTGTAATTCATCAGCAAAATCAATTGTATCCGCAAAAAGGAGAGTGCTGAGGCTTTTCTCAGGAATGGATAACTCATTGTGTGTCAAGTAAAAGCATACACCAGTCAGTAAGGCTGCATCGACCAACAGGAAATTGTGGAGCAGACTACAAGAAGGTCTGCAAGGGAGGATGCTATAGTGACTTTGTGGTCCAAAATAAAGAGCATCTTCCTCATGTAACAGGCAGCTAGAAAGCAGACATGGAGGCATGCAGTGGAGATGTGGACAAATGGGCTAGCCTGGCTCGCACAATGCCGGGAGATGTATGATCAGATGCACAGAACGGGTCGGAGTTAAGACGCTGCCTGTGTAACAGAGTGCCCCGCTGGGCTTGGTTGTAACAAACAGTTCAAGTAACAGCCAGGCAGTTAAAATCTTTTTTTGGGGACTTTCCCCTGCTCTAACCCAAACTGCAGCCAAACTTTAATAGTACTTCAAGCCTGACATTATCAGCTATAGTTCTGTCCATACATGGCATCCCAAACAAACTGGGTTTTGGATTGTTTGCTCTCAGCCTCTCCTAGAGCTAGGCTGTCTCTGAATACATTTCAGTGTTTCCTCAAGAGCTTGAATCCTGTCAGCCTGTGCACACCCCACACACCCTTGGAACACAAATGTGATGGGTGTTAGACTGAATGCTACATTTGAAGGACAAATAAACACTGGATTAATAGAACAGTTCCAAAGTGAACTGGGCACATCCCAGTTTGCTTAAACAAGGCAGACAGCCACTGTTAAATTGAGGCTTTCTCTGATCTAATTACATGCAATCAACCCTTCAGAAGGGGAGACCAACTGGTTTACTTAATTTTCACAGCTACAAATCAGTAAAGCAGGAAAAGGTCACAATCTAGACACACACGTCACCCCTGCTTAACGTGAGTAGAAGACAAACATTCAGTGATGTTCCCAACCAAAATTACTGAGAGTAAGAGCCTTTTCTTGAGACTTTTCCCATTTGGTTCTTTAGAATCATTCCATAGGCTCCAAAAGCAAGGACTCAATAGAAAACCCGAGGGGGGAAAAAATCCCACCCAAATCTTTCCTTCCATGTTAGATACTGAGTGCTTCTAAGCAGAACTTTGAGACAATTGGTTTGTATTTTTGTCATTTGCTCTCCCCTCAGAAGGCCCATGCTGCTGTTTTCATTTTGCTCACGGCTGATTAAGCTGCTACCGGGCAGGAATTGAATTTAGGCAGACAGGCTATTCCAGCATCTCCCAGATGTACAAATGAATGGTTAGGGCCAACTAAACAAAAGCACAACTGCTATCTTCTGTTGTGGGTTTGTTCCAGCTCCAGGTGGTTTTGAAGCAGCTTGCAGTTAACAGAGTGCACTTGAACCGAGTGCCTGCAGGAGGGAGGTAACAGCTCACAAACAGCTGCTAGAAAACCACATTTTGTTTGAAACTGCCTTTGCCAGGCCCACCTGAAGTAATTTTACATTTTTTCAAATCAACAAGGTTGAATCTGAATCTGAATTGTTGGAAACTACCCATCTCATATCCAAAGCACCAACAAAGTACCACAGGCAGTTGAGGCCAGGGTGCACACACAGCACGGGTAGAGCTGCAGACTGCCTGCCATGCCACCCTCTTGTTGAGGAGGGCAGTGCAGCCCTGGGCAGCTCACAGACACAGCTCCCACGCACCAGGAAAACACAAAATACAGCTTAGCATTCCCCCTGAAACAGCTGCAACAGCATCATGTGTGGTCTTGGGGCTTCTGCTGCTGCTGCTGCTACAAGCCTTGCTCTCAATTCCTGCTGTCATTACTGCCTGTTCTAAATTGCACCCAGGAAGGCTGCATCCCCTTTTCATTTAGTAGAGTCTTGGTGTCATTTATAGTGAGAAGTTTCCAGTAGTGTCACCAACTGACCTCTCAACTGGGTCTTAGCTTAGGAACTAGAAATTCTCTGAACTGAACATGCTATTACTGGCATACTGGCATACTGGATTTCTAACCAATGCGCTTTTTCTTACACAAGAAAATAGGAATGCCAAGAAAACTACAACATTCCTTCTCTTGTATTTGTCTAGAAAGACAGTGACCTGCTGTCTGGCACATGGGGTGATGGCTGTAGCAGGCAGGCTTGGCAGAAAGCCCCACTAAGCCACATAGGCCCCAGCTGCATTTCACCATCCTTTTTCTTGTTATCTTGCAGTGCCTGACAATCTGCAGCACACAGCCGATTGCTACTTCGTGTCATTGTGTCTGTAGAGACACAGTCTAAGGTTTCAGAAAGGATACAACAACCCCGGATATGGGAGGGGAGTGGGGGGAGGTGTGTGTAAGTTTTTGGTTTTGTCTGGGAGCAGCTGAAGCACAAGAGGTTAACCTATGTGATAGCAAAGAAGCAGCAAGGGGTTGGAGAGGAGACCTAACAAAGCCTGGCCGCCTATGCCTGTGCTCAGCATCTAGGAACTTCAGGCCATGTCATGTATGTGTTGGATGCTGACTGGGCAGCAGCCAGGAGAGGGTAAGTAGGACATGTTGGGGGAAAAAAAAAAAAAAAAAAAACAACAACCAAAAATCCCCCAAATCACAGTGAGGAACAAAAGTCTGAAATGGAAATCTTTAACGATCCATCTCTTCACTTAAGTAGGGCACCTCTGCAGCCCAGCCACCCACCTTTCCTCTGGCATGTGTGCCTCTAGGTAGACCAGATCCATCTCGGACAAGAATTCAGCTTGCAAGCATTACAAAATTAAATGTCCTGAGCTTGGATCTGAATTTGTATTAAAAAGGGTCTCATACCACGTTGAATTAACCACAATGTAAAGTATCTCCAGCTAAGGCAGCGGGGCTACATCTGCTCCAGAGATTTTATGTAGCATTATAAATAAAATAGGCAGGTGAGGTCTTGCTGTCACAATGTCTCCTTTTCTTTGTATGACCTTCAAACAGTAGGGAAGTCAGCTCTCCTAGCTGTATAAGCCTATTACCCACCCTTCAAGTAAAACTTTTTTAATCATACTTGTCTAGAATTATCCAGAATAAGAAAATAACAGTGCATGCTGATGACACGGCATGTGCTGTATTGGTGACAAGCTAGTGACAAACAGAAAGGGTGCACGTCAGAAGCTATCCCCTACCTCCCTAAGCAAGCACAGACAGCGTATTTTCCTACTTGAAGCCTTCCCTTACTTGATATGAGTCTGCCTGAGAGGAGAGATAAGGTTGTCCTTGAAAAATGATAAAAATTCTAGATAGAAACTGGTGGGTTTTGGTGTTGGTCTTTTTTTTTTTTTTTTAATCCTGAGCAGTTAATGAATCAGTAAAGGAGGTTATTATTTAAAGAATTCCAACTAAATCTTAAAGGCATCGGACACAGGGTGGTTATTATTTGAGAAGGGGAAAAACAAAGTCATAGTTACCAGTTTGGTAGGTCTCAGACTGTAGACAATTTCTCACTAATTTGAAAAGCACCTTTATTTCCACACAGCCTTAGCAAAATGATACTATGCTTAAGGCTCAACAATGTGATATGTTTTTAGGAGAACTACATAAACACTCTGTTTTGCTTCAGCTCAGTCAAATGCATTTTGCATAGGAATCAAATAGTTTTAATGCCACATCAGGACAAGACTGAGCATCTTCGACTGCTGTTCAGTGTGACATCAATTGCATGTAGCCATTCAGTTCCATCTTGCATTTTTGTGCAATTGCAGATTTCTCCTAACAATGAGGCTGGCTGGCTAAGGTGTGGGGGTACTGGCTGGAAATGGGCTGATATCTGACTTTACTGGTCGTCAGACATTCCACTTAAACCAGTTTTCTGTTTGCCTTGAAACCCCCCAGGCGCTATCAGGAGGTGAGCAAGCTTTGCAAAATTCTGGCAGCACCTTGGCTGTCCCTTGCTAGACCTTGAGCTTTATGCTCTAGAAGGATAACAAGCTCATCTTGAAAATCCGTCAAAACACAAACATCCAGATTTAAACCATTGCTGGAATTTTTACAAGGTGCCAGAGTTGCTGAGAATCTATGTTTGGTCAAGGGACAAGCCCAGGCAGTTATCCAGTGCTTGTTTGGACAAGTTAGTTGTCATGGAAAATTAGTATTGTGCTCACTCCTCTCTAGAGGCAGATCTTTAAATGTTATCTGAAGTGCTCATGTTCTCTAAAAAAAAAAAAAATCTCTTCACTATTCAAATGTAATTTTAAATGGTCACTATGGGCAAAGAAGAGACTTAGAAAAGGGAGTCAGACTAAGTCAGTTCTAGTTGAAGTATAGCAATTAGTAAGTACCTGTCAAAATAATATACTTCCAAATACCAGCACTTAAAATTACAGAAAGGGATACAGCAGGAATTTAGGACCATACGATAGCATTCAATTATCTTTCAATGCAAAGTTATTCCTAGGTTCCTTTCCTAAATATCAGTGGAAAAAAAAACACAAACAAACCTTAAAAGGCACAAATGAGCACTGTAAATCAATCTAGTACCCAAAGGTGTCAGGCAACCAACACTTTTAATATTTTATCCTTGGATTTATGTGGACTATAAGCAAGAGTCTCTGTCTTCTTTATAAAACCTTGAAATAAACTGATGTAAGGAAGTTTTCTGTCACTAGCATATGCTGCAGCTGGGTTTATGGAAGTACAAGGTTGCTATCAGGAGTCTTAAAGCTGTTTATCCACCAGAAAAAGGTCTGATGTTTCAGAACCAAATCTCACAAAACAGGAGATCAGAGGGCCCAATGTGTCTGAGTGTCACTGAAATCAGGAAGAAACTTCTCAGTATCAAGTAGCGTAGCAGCAATCAGTATCAAAGTAGGAATTGCTTTATTTGGGTCTGGGTACATAGCGGGTAGCTCCTAACATACACACCGTAGCCTTCCTTTGGTAAAGCTTATATTGTTCTGTTACAAACATATGTATTAAAACTTCTCAGAATAATTACACGTGTTCAGAAGAATTAGAACTAATTGTCGTTTTTACATGTGCTTAAAGTCTCTGAGAAGCTTTCAAGGGGGTTCTTTGGTGGTTCATAGCCATCTCTGGTGGTCGTATAAGAATGTCCTTTGGCTGAACTGTTTGTTTCGGCTGTGCATATAAGGCGTTGGTTCCTTATTTTCAAGTTAGTTTTTAGCTCATCTGGCTCAGGCCAGAGGCTGGCTAGAGACACCTATTTTCTTTCCACCTTTATGTCCTTTATGTTTGTGGTTTTCCAATTCACATGTGACACGAGGGGCAGAGGTATTCAGCACCGGCCCGCAGCTGAGGAATGTTTAAAGTCTGTAGTTGGAAGCGTGGATTTGCAGTGAACATTCATCCCCTTTGAGGCTGGCTGTCAGCCACAAGCCCTGCTCTTCCAGCCCGGTCTCCTCGACGCTTCACGCCCACGGGACAGTTTCTGTGGAGCGGCCCTAAACACAGTCATGAGGGCGTAAAGCGGCGACGGCGGAGCGGAGAGGAGGGCGGCAGACGGCGAGAGGCGAAGCCGTAGACACAAGCACGGCACAGCGAGAGAGCCCTGCGGGCACAGCCTCCCGCCCCGCCGCTCCCTCAGCGCCGACCGGGGTCGGGGTCGGGGCGGGGGTTCCCCTGTCGGTGACGCGCCGCGGCCGTTGCCCCGCGCCCGTGAGGGGGCGCTGAGGAGGGCGGCGGCCAACATGGCGGCGCTGGGAGCGGGGCGCGCTGCCGCGTGGTAGGGCCGCGGGTCCTCCCCGCGCGCCGGGCAGCGGAGCGGGCGCGGCTGCCGGTGCGTGCAAGTCCGGGGAGGGATGCGGAT